>OZ012669.1:15235267-15655860 GCA_963942505.1 Lordithon lunulatus
TCCCACGTCAGCCTCCTGCAGATTTTCACGCATTCCCCATCCTCGCATAACCATTCATTCAGCTTTCTGCAGTCTCCCACCCACTCTGCTTTCACACCCTCACATTCTTCGCTAAGGTGCCACCACGTGTCGCTTCCCTTACTACACAGCGCACACGCGGTGTACCCTAGACCCATCAACACTTTCCTCCCTCTCTCGTCTGACCCACACCTCGCTCTTGCCATGCATACCTTGTCCTCCCTGCTCCACTCACCCCTGGCTAAGTAACTCGGGAGTCTCCCACTCACTTGCCACTCTACGTAGCCAGGGTTGTAAGAGCTCTCATTCATTCTAGTCTGCCGTTCTTACCACTCAATATCTCTCAATCTCTCTCTTACCTCAGTTCCTAGGCTTCCCATTTCTCTCAGCTTCTATTCTACCCACACCTCAGACATACCCACTCTTTCATACATCCTTCCTCTATCCTTTCTCCAACCACTCTCCGTCCTACTCTTACACCTCATCCATACCTCCCGCATCAGTCTTTCCTCACCCAATTCCTGCAATCTTTCTTCAAACTTCACAACCCTTACACACGACTCCCACCACATACTCATACGATTCGTCTCCTGCAACAGCACTGCTCTCGGTGTCGACCTTTCGAGACCCAGCAGACTCTTCAGGAGCACACCTTGCTCTCTCTCTATCACATCCCACTCACGCAATTCCCACACTTCCACTCCATACAACAGAATAGGTTTTACACACGCATCCCAGATCTTGCACGCCATTACGAGGTTACCGCCCCACAACCTCTCCCATTTCCTTCTCGCTATTCCCCAAGCCATTCTCGCTTTCGCTTGCATACTTTCCAAATGCACCCTAAATCCTCCTCCACTGTCAAACCAGAAACCCAAATATTTAAAGACATTCACTCTCTAAATCATCCTTCCCTTCCATTTCAGCTCTTCCACTCTACCCCTTCCACCCCTATTCCTAAACATCATCCATTTAGTCTTCTCCATATTCACTACTAGCCCTCTCCTATCCATGTACCTTCCCATTCTTTCCAACATCTCTTATATCTCTTCCACTCTCTTGGCTACTAATACTATGTCATCCGCATATGCCAGCATCCACACCTTGGTTCTCCCCACCACGTCCCCTCCAGCCTGTCCTCTCCTCAGCACCGCCTCCAACTCGCTTGTGTATAGATTGAACAGGAGGGGGCTTAGTGGGCTCCCTTGCCTTACACCCACATTCACCCTAAACTTCTCAGACACTTCTCCATTCACTCTCGATTTTGCCCACGTCTCTTTATATATACTTCTCACCCACTCCACACTTTCATCTTCCATCCCCAATCTATCCAAACACTCCACGAGCTTTCCTCTAGGAACTGAATCATACGCCGCTTTCAAATCCACAAACACCGTATACACTCTTCCTTTGCACTCCAATGCTTCCTTCACCATTCTCGCAAGCGTGAAAATCTGCTCCCTCGTCCCTCTTCCCTTTCTGAAACCCCCCTGGCATTCCGGCAGCAGCCCTTTTCTATCCACTTCCCTCGCTAGTCTATTTTTCACCATTGTCATCATCGCTTTGTACCCCGCATTCATAACGGTAATACCCCTATAATTATTTACGACACCACACGCCACTCTTCCGGCAGTTCTTCCTCACCGCTCCAGACTCTATTCAAAACCTGCAGTAACTTATCTTTTCCTTCCTCTGTTAATCTTTTGAAGGCCTCTGCCTTCAGCCCATCTTCCCCCGCCGCCTTTCCCAGTTTCAGCTGCCCTATGGCCACGTCGACCTCTTCCCGCAAAAACGCCTCCCTTCCTACCACCGGTCTCGGACTCCCTAAATCCACCTCTGACCCCGCCATCTCTCTACAGCTCTTCTCCCACTCTGCCAGCTCTATGCTAACTTTGCCCTTTTTTACGCTTCCCCTCAGAATTTCCCACAACCCTTTCTCTGTCACACACTCCCTCAACCTCGTTTCTACCTTCTGCAACTCCTCTATCTTCTTCCTCTCGCAGGTTCTCTCGAACTCCCTCTTCGCCTGATTGGCCCTTTCCACTTCACCTCTCCCATTTCTCCACTTCGCCATTGCTCTTCGCCAGTTCGACTTCTTCACCCTACATTCCTCGTCAAACCAACCCTCCCTCTGCCCCCCACTCTTCTTCCTCTCCAATGCAGCCACCATCACTCTCTCCATTTGGAGCATCGAATGCATATCCTCCCACTTGACGCGTTTTAGCTTTTTCTGATATTTCATCTTCATCTGATTTCATCCAAACCTCTGCTATCCCTTCCTCTGTTCTCCCTTCCCAACGTTCCTCGCCCTAACGACCACCTCCACCGGTACATGATCCGACCCTCCTACGTTTTCCACCTTGAAGCACACCAACTCTTCCGTTTCGATCCCTTTGACCACCACGTAGTCCAAAACCGAGCCTCCTCCTTGTCCGCAGAACGTTTTTTCCCCTTCCCAGTCCCCTTCACAGCAACCGTTGAGCACATCCCATCCTGACTTTCTCACCCATTGCATCCATTCTCTACCCTCCTGGTTGGTCACTTTATCCTGGGAGCACCTTTTTCTCCAGTCACCGTCTTCTCCGATCCCTCCTTCCAGCTCCCCCACCCTCACATTCCAGTCGCCCCCGATGATCTACATATCTGCTGCCGTATCCAGTTCGTCTAGTACCTCCATTAATTCCACCCGGTTTTTGTTACAGTACACTGCTCCCACCCACATCGGACTTCTATGCATTTCCACCTTCCCTATTACGAGTCCTGTAGCTTCTCTTAGCGTCTCTCTGTTCCATTTTCCCACTATCTTCCTCACCCCCAATATGATTCCTCCTTTGGCTCTACCGATCTTAGCTTCCTTCTTCGCTCCCTGAGTCATCCAGTTCCATCCTGTCGGCATACAGCACTCTACCTGCCCCCACTCCTCTTCTGTCAGCCACGTCTCTACTAGCCCCACTATGTCCTTTTAGCCTAACCAATCCTCTAGTTCTTTTACCCACACTTCTCCCAGCACCTTTTTCTTTAGACCCGCAGTGTTCCAGAAGCCCACCCTGCAGTTGCCCTCGTCACCTCTTCCATCCACTCCATACTCCTGGCTCGTCGTCCTCACCTCCTTCAGCACTTTTTTGTCAGACCATCGCCCTGCCAGATCCACCACTCGCCTGCCACATTCATTTTTCGGTAGCCCACTCTCACTTCTACACCTTTCACTCTTTCCTCCTTGGCCCTCTCCCTTATTTTCTTGTGTTTAGACCTCATTATCTGCATTTTCTCGTCCCAACTGGCCAGCTCTAGCAGCATTCGGTCCCCCTTTCTCCTCAGCTCCACCTGTCTCCGCACCTGCACACTAACATCCAGTTTCTGTATAACTCCCTCCGCCCCTTCCTTTCCTATCCCCGACACCACTACATTGTTTTTCCTCTCATTTCTTTGTCTCTCCTCCTCTCTCTTTTCTATCGTGACCACTTTCCTTTTCACCTCTTTTACCCACTCCGGCGCTGCTTTTCCCCCCGGTTCGTTCCTACTCTCCCCCATTTTTACCAGCTGGTCTATCTTCCCCATCATCTCCTTTCTCTCCCGTGTCCATTCCCTCTGCATTTCCCTCCATCCATCATCAGTTGCCACTCCTTTCTTTCCTTTTTCAACTCCTCTCTCTCTATCCGTGATTCTTCCCTCTCCTCCCTTAAAAGTCTCCTCCATTTCTGGCTCTCCTCTCGAGATTTCTTAAGTTCTTCCTCCATCTCTTTTACCACTTCCCACATTTTTTTCAGAGCTTCGACGTTGCCGTCCTTCACCTGCTTAAGTAGTAGTAGCAGTTACTGTATTTGTTTCAATTGTGTAACTGGCCGTCAGGTCCATCTGCTCTGCCTTAGTGTATGTGTATGTGAATGTTACTTTAGAAAATTGTCCCCGAGTTTTCTCAGTTTTCCAGCCACTGTGCCTCCTGAGATTAGGATGTTCAGCTGTTCATGCATCTCCTGGGTGGGCGTCCAAGAAACCTTTTTGTGTTGAGTTTAGCTGAAGGTTTTTTGCCTGTTTCATCATTCATTCGATTGCCACTCGCGATGTCTTGACCTACTCCAGCATACGACGTCAGTGACTCCACAGTGGCGTTAATTGTATCCCAAAGACAAATGGGATTGGGATTTGAACCCGGGCAGCCCGCTCTTAAAGTGAGGGTGCTAACCACTGCACCTCGACGTGTGTGCTGTTATTTGTTTAAATAATTATAAATTTATTTTACAAAATGAACATAAACACATTATATAGCAATAATAAAATCAATATAGATTCTTCAAATTTTCAAATTTACTTCTGTAATACATTAATTTTGTCTATCTTATCAGAGTATCAACTTGATTTTGACATAAACACAGTATATAACAATAATAAAATCAATATACAGGGTGATTTACAGCAAGGGGACCAAAATGAAAATGTAGGTAAAAAAGTTAATTCTAAAATGAAAATAAAGAATCTTGTTTCGACCCTTGTTTTAGAGATATCGAAGTTCAAAGTTCAAAACAGAACGTCTGTCAATTACTCGGAATGTACATCAAAATATCACAAAAAAAATAGTGGTCCAATATCTCTAAAACAGAGGTCGGTCGGAAAAAGCTTCCGATCGACCTCTGTTTTCGAGGTATTGAAGTTTGGGCCATTATTCTTTATTTTCGTTTTAAAATTAAATTTTGTACATTAATTTAAATTTTGGTCACCCTATATAACTTCCTACTTGTGCAAAATCTTAAAATATTCGCCTCCCATTACATGACTTTTCTTTCTACTTCTTCTCTTATTATGTTATCACATATATTTCGAGGTCTTCCTCTGTAGTTTCTTCGTATTACTATAGTTTATAATAATCTTTAATAAAGCAAATATATTCGAGCCTATCCAGGGTAGGTTTATTCAACTTTCGTGCCCTAAATATTTTAATTTGTAACGCTAATCCCATGATTTCATTAAACATTAATTTAGATAATATAAATGAATTTATGAGTTAAATCAAACACACAATAAAAATATGTGAATTTGAAATGTCATAAACACGATTTCACCGATGCTAATTCAAAAAGAATACAACCCTATATAAATACATCAAAATAATTTTCTCTTTGTCCGCTTATTGTTACGAGGGGTAACCGGGTTATAGATACAAATACCGAATGCTTTGAGTATCATAATAAAAAATATATCACGCTGTGCCCTTATTCAAACCCAATTTCCGTATATTTTCAATTTCCTTGTATACATACATTTTGCAGCCTTTGTATAGCTTCGCGATATTCGCCTATTATGAACGGTAAACAGTATTTATGACTGCCAATTATATAAAATTCGAAGGGTAAACTTCCCGCATAAAAGATCTCATCCGCTCACTATGAAACTACGAGAATAGCAATATTAAAAACAAATAGGGCGAGATTTGATATGACCTAATTCGCTATTATAATCCACTTTAATATCGAGTTATTTATTATAATAATTTCAAATACCGTAATAACCATCAATCAACATACTTATTCTATCATGACAAGTGTAAATTCCAAACTGAATTTTCAGGTTTTGATTTTTGTTTTGATGATTCGTATGTATATTTTAACGCCCCTTCATTGCTTTTTTTATGTTTAGAAAAAACCAAATTATTATTAAATAGGCAACAGTATATTCAATGGTGAAACTACTGGAACTACTGCAATCTTTAAAATGCATTTATCTCTATTTTTTGGTTACAAGTTAGTTAGTTAGTTAGTTACATTTGTCATATCAGTGAGCGATATACAATACGATGATAGTTAACATGATTGGTAAAATGAACGACACTTTGGACAACTCGGGGACGATTTTCTGAAGTAGTGAACATTCACATACACATACACTAAGATACAGCAGTTGAACCCGACGGCCAGAATTGTAACAAATACAGTAACTACTACGACTACTACTACTTATTTATATAATTTATAAAAAGTGTATTTTAGTGTAATAAGCACTTTAACAAATAATATATTACATGAATTACAATTCAAATTTAAATAAAAATGGATAGCATTATTGTATTTATTATATGAAAAGTTATGTACTAAAAACAATATTGGTAGTTAATATAATTTAATTTCAAAGTGCAAATAATGGTAATTCATGATAATAAATGGAAATGTATTTTATCCACCCCTATTACTATGCGCAATAATCTAATAATATTTGATGTTTTGTAAAAACATATATTATGCCCCTAAAGGTGGATTATAATATTATTAAGAGGGGAACTAATCCTTGCTGGCAGGAATTTAATTCATTTAGTAAAATTTCATCCTGCGCTACACTTTAAGAAACGAGGGGTACTGTTATATAATTTCAATTAAAATAAATATAATTATTTAATTTTCAATTAAATGGGCTTAATCAGACGCAATCAAGATTGCGATATAAAAATGCTCGGGAAATCTCTAATTACATTCTGTGCTGTAAGCGCACGGCTGCTTGAATTAAAATTAAAGACGAATTTACAGTCATTGTTTGA
Organism: Lordithon lunulatus; assembly: GCA_963942505.1. Classification (NCBI taxonomy): domain Eukaryota; kingdom Metazoa; phylum Arthropoda; class Insecta; order Coleoptera; family Staphylinidae; genus Lordithon; species Lordithon lunulatus. The sequence continues at coordinate 15,241,809 of OZ012669.1, forward strand.
AATGTCCCTTGTAAATTTCGTGAAGGTGTAAATAGCAGCAGGATTTATATTAATTAAAATATTTTTATCTCATAGCTACATTTGAGTTTTAATAGTATTTAAATTACATGCGAGTATCCACTCGGATTAAATTAGCGTATTAGTAGTAAATCCATTCTCTAGACATCAGTACTAGAGACTGGATTTATAGGCGCCGTAACTTCTAGTATAAGGGATGATTCATAAGTGGAGGACAATGAAATGATTCTCTCTAGTGTCTATTTACTTTAGTTTGTGTACTCGTATTTTTTCGATTTTTGTTTCATTTATTATTTTGCGTCTTTTAATTTTTGTGTCCTTAAGTTTAATTTTAGTTACCACAAGATAGTGGTTACTTCCTACCGCTGTCCCTTTTTGCCCTTACATATTTAACTCCTCTTCTTATTGTTTTCGGTGCTAAGATATAGACTACAGCCGATTTGGTTTATAGTTCGGATGTTCTAAATCATCTAAGTCCAGACCAGAACAGCTTCCGAACTATAAACGATAGCAGCTACAAAGAATGTTTATCTCAGTTTTCTTGTACTAGGCAATTTGCAATAATATTGCCCATATTCATAAACGTATGTAAAAGCAGCATTTACATATGAAGGTGGGTTTATACTAATATAAAATAATGATTAATAAATAAAATAATAAATTAGAAAGATCAAATAAGTTAAAATAAGAAAATAATAAATAAGAAGTCAATTTCAGAAGATTATTTCCCATAGTATTGTTTATTATGACAAAATAATCACTAAAAAGTAAATGATAAGTGAACATTCTTATTTTGTGAGCACAAATTTATTTGTGCTCACAAAATGAGAATGTACACTTATCATTTACTTTTTAGTGCTTCTTATTTTGTGAGCACAAATTTATTTGTGCTCACAAAATGAGAATGTACACTTATCATTTACTTTTTAGTGCTTATTTTGTCACAATAAACAATACTATGGGAAATAATCTTCTGAAATTGACTTCTTATTATTTTATGGCAGCATAAACCCACCTTTAGATATTATTTAACATAATTTCTTGTTTATCAATAATTCTAAATGTATTAATTTAGTGAATAATAATTATACTGAATACAATTATAAAAATATGAATGAGTACAATGAAATAAAGCGAATGGATCGAATTTTCTCTCGTTAAAGCTCTTGGAAGCGGGCGCTTTTCATGTCACATAAATAGTTTTTCGTGTATATAAATGAATATGATTTCCCATAAATGTAATGAGTAATATTTTAACATAATGCAAAAAGGCAATGAATTACGATGAAAACTAATGAGTTATTCAACTACATATATTTGAAACGAATTTTGTACCGTGTAAATGACATCAAAAGCGATAGCTTTTAAGCTCCCGCTTTCTAAGTGACCACGGGTTTAGTTTATTATTTTAATATTTCGCAAAACGTTTTTTCTTTAATTACATTTAATGCTATAAAAATGCGCTCTAGTAAACTGATATATTTTTTATTATATTGTAAGTAAGATAATTATAAAACGTTGTGTTTCATTAATTTACAACAAAAAAAACTCGCTCCACCTTGTTAATTCGTAACTGCGTTTATAAAATGGCCTTCCGCATGTGTAGGCAAATAGTTGATTTCCTAAAAATATAAAAGTTGTGGGTGATTTGAAAATCGTTCTGTATAGATAAAATGCTGTTACACACAATATAAAATAAATTCTTAGGGATTCCTTTTAAATATCCGCAGCTGGAAGATATTGAATGTGCACGTCTGTATCGACACTTGCATTATTATATTTTCGAATCAACGCGACGGGAAATACTGATTCAAATCTTATTTGAGTGAGGGCGGGGCGGCTTTTAAAGTTGACGAGTTCCGTTTTACCGATATGCATAGTAAGAACGAAATATTGATGTTACAATTAGTGTCATAGTAAAATTATTTCTTTATTTTTAGTAATAATTCATTTACAGTTTATAGTTATAAGTATGGATGAAGTTTAATCATGCAACTTTACCTGAATTCCATTTTATATATATATATATATATATATATATATATATATATATATATATAGCAAGAATATTATTGACGGACTGTTAAGGATATGATGTGGATGACGGGTAATGACGGAAGTCCAAATGGGGAATACTGTGTATATATATTCACTCTCCGGTGGGAGTGAAATTTTTGAGAAATTATTAATTAACATTCTGGTGATTCTTCATTCAGATAGCCGACAATGGCAAGAAGTACTTCATTATATATATATATATATATATATATATATATATATATATATATATATTATATGGTCATCTAATCATTTAATACCATTGCTGGAAAATACTTTTTTAGAATAGTTAATCTCTCTATCTTTTATTATAACATACCAGGTATATATAAAATATTGTATTCGTGCAAAAAAATATCCAGAATTATAATAGTAATATACATAGACATAATTATAACACATTTTATGTTATGGTAATTAGTTTACTACAATGTAAATTACAATTACATTATAATGCAAAGAGGGGTCGATAAAATTTAGGATATTACTCCCCTTATATTAAAGTTTAAAAGCATTGCCATCTTGGTCCTTAAATGATATTATGTAAACATTATTTTATTCATGAAAACGTCTAAATTAATTCAAAATCATAAATATTAATCAAGAAGTACTTAAAACAGTTGCAAAAGTGTCAAACGGAAACGGAAACATTTACGAAATGATTAAATAAAATGGTTTTGATAATATAGCCCGGCTCCTTCACCTTTGTGTCCTGTGTTTCCACGAGGGGAAAGTCTCAAAGAAATATATCGTGTCAATAGAAAGTTATATTAAAGCTTTAGTTTATTTAAGTGAACTTGTTATCTTTAACAGTATCTACTTCCAGATTCTATTAATTTTGAGTAGACATTTAGAGAGAAAAAAAAGGGATATTATTGTCAGTTATATTTCTTTATACCGTATTACGAACGCCACATATTGAAGCTTTTAGTACTCCCGGGGGATATTTCTGATTTAGATATATCCTTCTTTGTAACCCAGATGTATATTACACTGAGAAAAATGAATAAGAACCGAACACTTTGCCAAGAGCCGTATCAAAATGTAGTATGAAAACTGCCGTTGGTGGAGGCTCACCGAAAAAGTAATACGCCGGCAGGATCGCAAATGATTTTTTCAGCTTTCGGCAGTGTTAATATTTAATTTTTTACTTGGTTGTTATATATGTAAAACCGATTATTTGTTCGGCACTATCTCGGCCGATTAAATGTATGATAGACATCAATATAGTATAGTATATAAGTGTCAATGAGGCTATTAATATATAAATTCTAAATCAAATATAGACTTCGCGAAATCAAATACAAGGTAGAAACAATAGAATTATGTGGGTATGTGGGTATGTGGGTATGTGGGTATGTGGGTATGTGGGTATGTGGGTATGTGGGTATGTGGGTATGTGGGTATGTGGGTATGTGGGTATGTGGGTATGTGGGTATGTGGGTATGTGGGTATGTGGGTATGTGGGTATGTGGGTATGTGGGTATGTGGGTATGTGGGTATGTGGGTATGTGGGTATGTGGGTATGTGGGTATGTGGGTATGTGGGTATGTGGGTATGTGGGTATGTGGGTATGTGGGTATGTGGGTATGTGGGTATGTGGGTATGTGGGTATGTGGGTATGTGGGTATGTGGGTATGTGGGTATGTGGGTATGTGGGTATGTGGGTATGTGGGTATGTGGGTATGTGGGTATGTGGGTATGTGGGTATGTGGGTATGTGGGTATGTGGGTATGAGGGAACCAGATTAAGCATACAATAATCGGTGACCTAAACGCCAAAGTTGGAAAGAAATAAGACTGCGGTGAAAAAATATTAGCATTTGGACACGGTGTTACAAATGACAGAGGGGATATGTTAATCAACTTTTGCGAACATTATGATCTCATTGTAATGAACTATTTTTCGTTAAAATGACTTGGGCTAGTTCGGATGGCCAGACAAAGAACAAAATCGACTTCATAATAGCATCCCAGAAGAGCAAACTACTAAACATCTTGGTACTAAACATCTTCAACGCCGACAGCGACCACATACTCGTAAGAGACATTATAATGCTACAGGTCAGAAAGACTCGGCACAATGTTAGACCAATGCGAGTTATAATGCTAGCCGTTATTTGACTAGATTTCTATGTTAATAATTACTTAACTAATTTGGCTGGCTAATAACAAGAAAAATTCTTATATAAACTAATGAACCCATTGAAGATGTGACAAATATTTATTTCGTTACATGTTACTCTTCAGAATAATATACATAAATACATATAATAAACATTGAAGATGTTCATAACATAATTTTAAATACACTGACATTATTTACTAAACAGAATCCCTTGGTTATACGGTATACGTTTATTCGCATTAATAGTAATTCAAGATTGTGCATGTTCGCTTTTAGGAATAGATCAATATTCATACAATACAATATAATATCAGTATTAGTGCAGATTCTTGAGGAAAACATAGTTTTCACTAAACTATAGGACTCGTGTAACTAATATATTCACTATATAAATCGAGGTTTATTCCTTGCTATTAACAACAATCTTACATGCATATATAATCTAATTTATTTTCAGTATTATAATAAAAGTTACCGGATTGGTTTATAATTTAGCTTCTACTGTAACGTATTAGTAGCAAGATTATTTGTTCACTCATATAGAACAAAAGACATGTCATATGATATGACATGTCTTTTGTTCTATATGTGCGAATCATTATGAAATTAAAGAATCTAAAAAGAGTCTGTATCTAACATTTTGCATTACATATATTTACCTTGCCGTAATCTGAGGCAATATTAGCAAAATTGAATCCTTAGAACACGTTGATTATTGCATCCTTAATCAAAACATGGTTAATATTTGTTTTGATAGTGGACTAAGTTACTTGTACTATCGTTAATCTGTGTTTTGTGGAAATAATAATAATAATTTTACTATGCTGTTACCACTTAGCGGTTAAGATAATTATATTTTAGATAAAAATAACAAACGTAATATTTATTAGAACGAGTTTATATGAATAAGTTGATTATATCTTCTCTGATGTGCAGATACTACTATATAAATAATACTTTCTATGTCCTACAATAAGCCCGAGTGCTATTATTATAAAGCGACTGAAATTTAAGGAACATATAAAATGTCTTCAAATGTACTCAATTCCCAATCACTAACTACAAGTTTAGGAGTGCAATGCGACTTATATTCGCCTATGACATATATTATCTATGTGTATACGGGGGTTGGTTTTTATGTATTGAGAATTGGCAATACTGTATTGCTAGGTGCGATTCGACTACGCCATCGCATGATATTTTTGACAATATACAAAATAAGAACGTTTTGTTATACAGACGCTATTTGTATTGTTAACAGTGTATTACTAATTTGATCTCATCTGAATAGTTCAAAACATTCTGTAATTTTTTCAAATCAATAGTATGATTCATTTTCAAAAATAATAATAATGAATTTTGTTCGACTTGGTCGCTGCAAAAATAAAAACTTATATTCAAAGTTTTACAATTGGCTTAGGGCATCTGGTTTACTGATATGTTTTGCACTAAGATCCGTAAAACAATTACACAAAATATGTTGCATATGTTTTTATCGACCCAGCCTCTAAAATCGGCATATCGAGATAGGAGCGTAAAAGTTAAAAATAAAAAATAAATAGAAGGAAAAATATGCCTAGATAGAGACTTTCCATTTTCATTTTGTTATCAAAATTGTGTAATTTTTTCAAATCAATTGTATGACGGATCTATGGTCAAAAATAATAATAATGAAATTTATTCGACTTGGTCCGCGAAAATTAAATTTATAATCAAAATTTGTCAATTTTCTTCGGGCATCTGGTGCACTGATATGTTTTGCACTAAGATCTGTAAAAAAATTAAACAAAATATGTTGCACAATTTTTTTACGACCCAACGTCTAAAATCGGCATATCGAGATAGGAACGTAAAAGTTAAAAATAAAAAATAAATAGAAGGAATAATATGTCAAGATAGAGTCTTTCCATTTTGTTATAAATATTGTGCAATTTTTTCAAATCAATTGTATGACGGATCCACGGTCAAAAATAATAATAATAAAATTTATTCGAATTGGTCGCCGCAAAAAAAATACTTATAATCAAAATTTTCCAATTTCCTTCGGGCATCTGGTGCACTGATATGTTTTGCACTAAGATCAGTAAAAATTTTAAACAAAATATCTTGCATAATTTTTTTATCGACCCAGCCTCTAAAATCGGCATATCGAGATAGGAGCGAAGTTAAAAATAAAAAATAAATAGAAGGAAAAATATGTCAAGATAGAAACTTTCCACTCTCCATTATCATTTTGTTATAAATATTGTGTAAAATAATTAAGTCAATCGTATGACGTATTCATGATCAAAAATAATAATTTACCTTACAACATATATTATACAACAACGCCTATAAAAACTATTAATAAAAATATAGAACTATATATTATAGTCGGCAAGACATAAACAAAAGATTTCTCAAAATTTGGATTTTATTGGTCACCCCAATTGGTCAGTACAGACCCGCAAACAATCCACCGTGCGCGCGGTACCACGGGCCGCGCGGTATAGAGGCTGGGATCTTAGAGGATAATTTCACACCGATTAACAATCATACATAAGATATTGTATCAAACTTTAGCCGGGAAAAATATTTGTTTGCGTTGGATTCAGCACAATGCAACAATCGATCAAAAACTACTTAGGGATGGAAAAACTACTATGTCAATTGGTTTCATCGAATGCAAAAATATGTAGATCTTAACGGAGAGTATTTTGAAAAACAATTAAGAAGTTTCTACGTCCCCAATAATTGTTTTTCTTTCAAATTAATTGTTTTTTTTAAATTAATTTTTAAAATAGCAATTTGCTCTACGAATCTTAGCAAGAAAAGCCCTACCACCATTAAATGGGAATTATTGAAATTTAATCAACCGGTATTAACATCGCAGAAAATATCTGAAAGGTCCTCCCCTGATGGTCGGTCGCTTCCCAATTCTATATAAGAGACTCACTACGTCTATACCAACGATGCTTGTGAGCTGGGTGATATCGGCCGAGAATTTATAAACAAATAAAACCTCATTACTTTGTAATTATTAATTTTTAAATATGGTTCCGGATGCGAGATATAATAAGTTCAATACAATTTAATCTATTTGCCTTTTACCTTTCAGTGTAGGCTAGAATAATTTATAATTAACATAAAGGACTATTAAAGTTTGTAATTTACATATTAAAAATATTCTGTTTTACTTATTTATATAAATTAACTTTTGCGCGAATAAAAACGATGCTACTTATAATAGAACAAACTCTAGGTTAACAAGCGTTTACAATGTGTTTGAAAATATCGCCGCTGGAATGAGCGGTTTAGCGACATTTTATTTACTGCTCAATTTCAGGGTTCTTTAGAGGTGCAATGTAATGCCGGATTTGATCTCGCTTTGCGAAAATATTAACTTCCGTCGTTCGCATAAAAAGTGCAGTAGGTAATGTGCAATTTCCGCACCCAGAACACACTCTTTTAATTTCTATAATAAATCGCAACTTGTAGTTCACTAGTATGGTATACGTATTTGCTTAAGTGTTCCAAAAAAACGTACATTTGGTTTAAACATACGCAATATATGGATTACAGACAGATGGACAGACATTTCCTGCTGTGCTGTGTATGAACTGAGAATGCAAGATCGTAATGTGCCCTACCGTAAGAGTAAAGCTCGTTTTAAACAACACAATTTCTGGATTCAAAAGTTGCTCAAGAAATCAATTAATATATTGATTAAGAAATTGCCTTGTTTAATTGATGAACCTGAATTATGCAAAACAAATTCTGAAATAAGCTTTAGTTTGTGATCATGTATGTCCGTATAAAATTTGTCCTTGAAGAATAGAACACGTTTTATTTTCCATTGAATCAACAATCCAATTCAATATTTCAAACAATTTGCCGTATAATTCGAGACAATTTAGATTGTTTCGCATCTTAACTAAAAATCGTTTTACACAAGACAATATCTTGACTCAAAAGGTAGTCAAGATACGAGACAATCTAAAGGTCGTTTTAGACAAGACAATTTCTTAGCTCAATAGTTGTTCAAGAAATGAATTTATATATCCTCCTCCCATACAATTTGTCCTTGGCAAATAGAACGCGTTATATTTTTCCATTCGATCTATCGTCCCATTCAATATTTCAAATAATTTACTGTGTGGTACGAGACAATTTAGATTGTCTCGCATCTTGACTAACTTTTGAGTCAAGAAATGGTCTTGTCTAAAACGACCTTAAATTATCTCGTATCATACAGCAAATTATTTGAAATATTGAATTGGATGGTAGATTGAATGGAAAAATATAACGCGTTCTATTTGTCAAGACAAATTGTATGGGAGGAGGATATATGAACTCATTTCTTAAACAACTTTTCAGCTAAGAAATTGTCTTGTCTAAAACGACCTTAACTTTTGAGTCAAGAACTTCTCTTGTGTAAAACGACCTTTTAAGGCTTAAGGCGAAACTATTTGTTTGCGTTGGATTCAGCACAGTGTACCAATCGAAAACGACTACATTTGGTTTAAAACTATGCTGTAGTTGTTTCGAATATGTGATGAATGACAGATGGACAGACATTTTCAAGAGTTTTTCCACTGGAAAATAGTGAAAATATTATAATATATTAGAATATTAGAATATTAGAATATTAGAATATTAGAATATTAGAATATTAGAATATTAGAATATTAGAATATTATAATATTAGAATATTAGAATATTAGAATATTAGAATATTAGAATATTAGAATATTAGAATATTAGAATATTAGAATATTAGAATATTAGAATATTAGAATATTAGAATATTAGAATATTAGAATATTAGAATATTAGAATATTAGAATATTAGAATATTAGAATATTAGAATATTAGAATATTAGAATATTAGAATATTAGAATATTAGAATATTAGAATATTAGAATATTAGAATATTAGAATATTAGAATATTAGAATATTAGAATTTTGAACTAATTTTTAGTAATGACTCGAAAATCATGGTCTCGGATTTAATCGATATATCAACAAAATATATTAGTGAAATAAATTATAATATAATTTCAGAGTTTTAGACAAAAAATTGAGCTAATTTTTCAGTAATGACACGAAAAATAAGATTTCGGTTTTGAGTCGATATCTCAAAAAATATATTACTAACATAATCAGAATATTACAGAAAATTAATCAGGCTAGGCAAAAATTTATAGCACATAGAATTTTTTTGTCATGCAAAAGAAGGTTTACTGCTTACTAAAAAAGAGGGAAATTATTATTATTTCACTTGTATTAATTAGCAACTAACTCAACAAGTTGTCGCCTACAATCGCCTCCGATGTTCAAAATAGCATCATAATTAGTTGCAAAATATAGGCTCGATCGCTAAGAAAAGAAAATGGGCTGAAAGATGTTTGTCTAAATTTTCCAGTTTTTAGTAGTGTTTTTATTTTATTACGCAACTAAATTAATCGTTTTTTGAAAGTTTCAAACTATTTTTCAGGTAGTTTTTCAGCAAATACTACCGACGCTGTTGAAATTATGGTGAATGCGCCGGGCCAATAGATACAAAGTGAATCTCTCCGCCGCTAATGGTAGTCAAAGTTGGAAATTACAAAAGATATTTAGTCTACACCGAAAGGTAAAAGGCAAATAGATAATATATTAAGCATATAGTCCACAAAAAATATACAGGCATATAGATATGTTAATATAAATGTAGCTCACAAAAAATATACAAAGGTACATAGATATGTGAATATTAATGTTGCAAATATTAAAAAAAAAATTAATCATAATAAAGACAAGAAAAGAAAATGGGCTGAAAGATTTTTGTCTAAATTTTTCAGTTTTTCGTAGTGTTTTGTTTTTATTACACGATCGATTAATCGTTTTTTGAAAGTTTCAAACTATTTTTCAGGTAGTTTTTCAGTAAACACTACCTGAAAAATAGTTTGAAACTTTCAAAAAACGATTAATTTAGTCCTGTAATAAAAACAAAACACTACGAAAAACTGGAAAATTTAGACAAAAATATTTCAGCCCATTTTCTTTTCTTGTTTCTTTTATTTATTACGATTCAATTTTGTTTAATAAAATTATGGTGAATGCGCCGGGCTAATAGATACAAAGTGAATCTTTTCGCCGCTAAGGGTCAGTCAAGTCGGAAATTACAAAGAATATTTAGTTATAAATTTTAAATGTAGAGAGCTTTAATAATAGTAACTAATACAATACTTTGTTACTTTACGTGTATTGGATGTCAGATCGTCTATCAAGCGAGGAAGCCTTGTAATCAGGCGCTGTAGCCGAGTGAGAGAGTAAAGCATCATACAAAGGGGATTAAAAGGGGAGCTAATAAAGAGGATTTGCGAAAAAAATGCAAATGATTTTTGTTCCATGTTACAATTCAGTAAATATTTTAAGAGCGTAAAAACAAAAATAAAACAAACAAATATAATGACAAATAATATTAAATTTTATATTAAAATGTATATTATCCCTATAATATAAAAACGAAGATAGTGTTTTGAAACCAACCGACCTGTCATTTATGTTATTTTATGCTATCACATCTGTCGGTTCAAAAGTGGAGGTGGAGGAATCGAATTCTCCCAACCAGACGTTATTTTTTTATTCATTAATTGAAATTTTAAGGATTTTGAAGTAATAGCACTGTTATGAGTAAGGCTCTGCTTTTTTACTTGAAGCCAACTGACCTGCCATTTATATTATTTTATGCTACCACTTCTGTCGGTTCCAAAGTGGAGGTGGAGAGATCGAATTCCCAACGAGACGTTTTTTCCATTCATTAGTTGAAATTTTAAGTCTTTTGATGTAATAGCACTGTTGCAAGTAGGGCTCTGCTTTTTGACTTATTAAAAATTAATGTATTCACTGGGCAATAAGCATTTCACCATTTTCCATATATATATATATATATATATATATATATATATATATATATATATATATATATATTACAACAACAACTTCAGAGCTTTAGTGGCTTATTGCGTATCGTACTTGGCATATGAAAAACTCAAGCCAGTCGGTACTCTATCTGGTGGCAGAACATGAACTAAAAACTAGTGGGTGATCTTTACGCATAAAATGTGTTTTCTCATCATATACATGACTATGTGCAATGTTTGTCTAGTTATATATTAAAAGTGTATTAACAACTACGCATTATTGCCTAAGTGATCAAAGTCATGTAATTTGTATCTAATTAGCTGATCAATCAATAAAAAATATCAGCTATTTAGTAGTTCGACGAAAACCGCTGACATTTGAATAGCGAATAACCAGGAGACTGCGGTTTGATCCCCCAATCCATACGGTGACTTTTTTTTAAATTAATTTGCTTATAGCTAGAGGTGCGATTATGATATTATTATTATAAAGGCACCTTACAAGGTCAATAATACTGTCAGTCCTAGTACTGTCAATATTTACTTCAATCCTCCTTTTATATTTATCAAATAATCAATTATCTGGATAAACATCAGTATTCTCTTCATTTCATCATTACAATACCTTACACGATAAGTAATACTGACAATATTTTAGAATAATGAACATTTTAAACATGTTACCGTACAGTAATACTGTCATTATTCTATAATATTGACGGTATTATTGATCGTGTAAGGCACGGTCAATATTACTGTCAATCCTAGTACTATCAATATTTGCTTCAATCCTCCTTTTATATTTATCAAGTAATCAATTAGCCGGATAAAGATCAGTATTCTCTTCATTACATCATTACTATACCTTTCACGATGAGTAATACTGGCAACATTTTAGAATAATGAACATTTTAAACGTATTATCGTACAGCAATACTGTCATTATTCTAAAATATTGACAGTAATATTGATTGTGTAAGGTGCCTTATAGAGGTGCCTTATAGAGGTGCGATTATGATAATAAGTTACAATAATATACAAGCCACTAAAGTATTTGTGTATTTAAAAATCATCTCCCGTCAGATGGCGGGCATTTCACCTAGTTATTTAATACCCCTAAATCATAAAAAATCAAATCAATATACTAAAATGAAATCAACCTATAGTGTATTTTCTTTACAGATATTAGCTGCTCATGTTATAATTATCGGTGCTGTATTATTGATGTTTTATAACGTTTTGTAAAGGCGCAGTGAATATATATTTAGCATTGCAACGTGATGACAGGAAAGTTATAATTTAGTTAGTTCTACCTATTGTATTTAATTAACATCTTCTCGCATTTACTCACTCAAGAGTCTAGATACAACCGCTCTAAGGCGCCTGATTACAGAGCTTCCTCACTTGACGGAATATCTGACATCCAATACACGTAAAGTAATAAAATATAATATTAGTTAGTATAATTAATGCTCTTCCTTAGTTGTAGTTAATATTTTGATGCAGAACTGCAGGCTGCTGACCAGATAGAATAGGTACAGGATAAAAATGGTAAAGGATAAATTAAACGATTTTTATTTCAGTTGACTGCTAATTCACTTTTTCACAATCTAATACTCCAAATATTTATTGTGGAATAAAAAATTTTAACATCAATAGTTTCAAATGACACAATGCATTTAACATATATAAGTGTTAATCCACCTCTTAGCAATCTACATATCTAGATTTCGATCTTATTAGATCTCATCAGTGTAGCTCAGCTTTTCTTGATGTTTATAATCATATGACGGGCCTGGTTTTTATTCTAGGAAAAAATTATACTAAGATTTTTTATTTGGTTGAAAATTATCTATCCAACAGGCTAAAGTTGATTTTGATTACACAAAATCTATTTTATTTTTCTTCACTGCTTCGGCCATTCGGCTTTACCGCCACAACGGTACTTTTTATAGTAATATGTTTATGTTTTATTCATTGGAATTAAATACAGAATAATACCAAACACCACTTTCTATCATAAAATCATAAATTAAAATTTTCAAAGTTTCAAAAATTTGCCAAGCCCTATAGCTTTTCAGGTTCAACTTGAAACAATCTCGACATTTTTCCCGCCATTTAGATTATATTTCCAATCAAACGACATAAGTTTCAGAGCCATGCCACTTCTGGAACTGGCCCCAATTTTGAACGGACGGAATGTGGTTTTGGCATTTTTACCGATTTTTTACATTTTTATAATTTATCATGTGACGGGTTTGTCTTTTGTTTTAGGAAAAAAATATATTAAGATTTAATTTAAAATTGTCTATTCAACAGACTAAAGTTCATCTTGATTGGACAATATTAATTTTATTTTTCTACACTTCTTCGACTTTATCCGCCAAACCGATACACTTTTTATAACAATATGTTTATGCTTTTATGTTTGGAAATGAAAGATATATAAAATAAGACCAAAAAAATACTTTCTATCATAAAATTAAATTTTCAAACTTTCAAAAATTTGCCAAGCTTTTCAAGTTCAATTTGATACAATTTCGACATTTTTTCCGCCATCTAGACTATATTTCTAATCACTCGACATAAGTTTCAGTGCTATGCCACGTCTAGGGTCGTCCCAATTTTGAACGGACGGAAGATAGTTTTGGCATTTTATACCGATTTGTATCACTTTTATAATTTATCACGTACGGGTTTGTCTTTCGGTTTAAGGAAAAAATATATTAGGATTTTTCATTTGGTTTTAAACCATCTATCCAACAGATTAAAACTCATCTTGATTGGACAATTTTTATTTTATTTTTCTTCACTTCTTCGACTTTACCGCTAAAACAGTACACTTTTTATAACAATATGAGTGTGTTTTCCCTTTAGATATAAAATACCTACAAAATAAGATCAAAAAACACTTTCTATCATGAAAAAAAAATGTTTCAAGTTTCAAAAACGCTGTAGCTTTTCCGGTTCAACTTGAAACAATCTCGACAATTTTCTCGCCATCTAGACTATATTTCCAATCAAACGACACTAGTTTCAGTGCCAGTCCACTTCTGGGACGACCCCAATTTTGATGCAACGGGCCATAGTTTTATGACGTTGACGGACTCTTTTTGACATTTTGCATTTTTGCTTTTTGCAGCTTTATCAGTAACTTTGATAAAGAAGAAGTAGAGGAAATGTGGAATAACCTAAAGAAAAATATGCTTGAGACAGCAAAACAGACATGTGGTACGAAGAAAAGCACAAACAAGAAACAAAAGATAGCCTGGTGGTCCAAGGACATACGAGAGAAAAGAAATGAAAAGACAAAAGCATGGCAAAGATACCTAAACGACACAAAAATAGCGAAAACCACAAAAAATCCAGAGACAAAAGAAAAATAGTAAAAGACGAGGTTAGAATAGCAAAAACCAGGGAATAGGAAAAGTTCGGGGAGACAATGGAAAAAAACGCAAGGGAAAACCAAAAGCTACTTTATTAAACTCTAAAAGATTGCAGGAAAGAAAAAGGACAAGAAATGAGATACATACAAGACAAACAAGGAAGAATGCTGAAGGAAAACGAAGTAATATTATAAAGATGGAAAGAATATTTTCAAGAATTACTAACTTCAAATAACGACAAAGAACAAAAGACAAGAATTAGAGACAAGAACAACACAGTAGCAGATACAGAAAGTATCAAGGAACAAGAACTACTAGAAATAATAAGGGAATTAGAAATAGGAAAAGCACCAGGACAAGACCAGATTACAGCGGAAATTATCAAGCACCTGGGACCGGTAGGTAAAGAAAAACTACGGAAACTACTGAACAACATATGGAGCACAAATATTATACCAAAAGACTGGCAAACAGCACCAATCGTACCGATACACAAGAAAGGGGATAAAGACGAAATGCTCAAATTATAGAGGCATAACTCTGATAAGTATATGGATGAAAATATTAGAAAAGACAATAAACAAGAGAATAATAGCAAGAATAAAACACTAGAAGAATCGCGATGCGGTTTTAGGAAAGGAAGATCCACACAGGACAACATCTTCACAATAATACAAATCATAGAAAAAAGAACTACATATAATAAAAACACATATTTAGGATTCACAGACCTAGAAAAAGCGTTCGACATGATCCCAAGAAATAAATTATGGAAAATCCTGGAAGAGAGGTGTAGAAAGAAAGACAGTCGAATTAATACAAAACATATATAACAACAACACCAATGTAATAATACACAAGGGACAAACATCAAGAATATTTAAGACAATCACTGGACTAAGACAAGGAGGCGGGCTCAGTCCTACATTATTTAACATATCCATGGATGACATAATGAAGAGCATGAAACCAGAAATCAAAAAAGCAAATATAGGGTACAAAAACATGCAAGTGGTAAAAATATCGGAAGGAGCATTCGCTGATGATGTCGTAGTGATAGCAGAAAATAAAGCTAATCTGTAGCACAACCTGATTGTATGGAATAGGCATCTAGAAAAATATAATATGAAAATGAATTATAACTAAATGAATGTGATGATAATAGGAAACCGGAAAGAACAAATAAATAGAAAGATACAATAATACAAAATAGAGCAAGTAGAACAATTCAAATACCTAGGAGTAGCACTGACAGAAGACGGAAAAATGGAAAGTGAACTTAGTAACAGAATAAATAACACAGTTAAAACATACCACGCATTGAGCAATATACTGATTAACAAAAAGAGATCAGCAGAAGTTTAAAAATAAATATATACAATAGCAAATATAGACCTATACTGACATATGGGAGCGAGACGTGGAAACTAACGAAGAGGGACAAAAGTAGAATACAGGCAATGGAAATGAAATATCTCAGAGGAGTAAAACAAGTTACGAGAAGAGACAGAATAAGAAATTATGACATCAGAGAAGAATTGGGAATTGAAGCTATAGAAAAGTATATAGAAAAGAAGCAACTAAACTGGTGGGAACATTTAATTGGATGGACAAAATGAATCAAACAAAACAGGTATGGGAAGCAAGAACTGGAAATAAAAGAAGAAGAGGTAGAGCAAGAAAAGAGTGGGACAACAAAATAGAGGAAATAACAATTAAGAAAGGAAAGACAGTTAAACAAGCAAGAGAACTGGTGAACATAAAAGAGTAGAAAGAATTTACAAATGCATATACAACAACAATAATTGTAAAATATAATATTAAGTAATGTAAATGTAATAGCCTACACCGAAAGGCAAATAGATATATATATATATATATATATATATATATATATATATATATATATATATATATATACCTTTTACCTTTTACCTTTCGGTAAAATATACATTACTTAACATTATATTTTAAAATTATTGTTGTTATCAGTAACTTTAGAGCAATTATAATTTAAGTTTGATAAGTCAGTTTTGGATTATCTATACAATGAGCCCTATCTCTTTTTTTTTCGGAAAAAATCTATTTTTTTAATTTTTCTTTTCGAGCAGTACACGCCTACTAGTTGACATTTTCTAATCTTTTTCCCCAGATTTTTCTTTGGCTTTTAACGCGGACAAAGTAACAGTTGATTATTTTCTCTACGATCAACTTCATGTTTCGCTCTTTCCCGGCTTTCCATATTGCCACAGATTAACCCACCGGCGCCACAACGCTCGACCTATTTTTCCCGACGTATAGAAGGATTAGTCTTTCAAATCACAGCTTTCCCAACGTTCTACCGCCCTTCTCTTAGCTAATTATATATATATATATATATATATATATATATATATATATAAAATAAATAATAATAATATATTACTTTTAACTTTATAGGGTTTTCAGCCGTGGGGCTTTTCCACTGGTCAAGGGAAAAGCTAAGAGGAGTTTAATCACCCTGTATTTATATTTAACTTCACAGAAAACCTCTAAAAAACTGTGAATTTATTCGCGAAAATTCTCCCCGATAGGGTTTTAATTCCCCAATTAATTCTCAATACGAGACGGACGACGTTTCTATCCACTCAGCCACTAAGCTGGGTTTATATTTATATTATATCGTAAATTATTTAAAATTGATAGAGCTAACTTTATATATACATAATATATGTGTTTTGTCGGTAGCAGGCTAGATATGTGCTCATGCAACATGCACGTATTACAAAAGTTATCTAAACTTTACACGTATATTATGTACGCTATATTAAATATTTCATCACACAAAAAAATAAATCAATGGCTCCCCGCAGAGCATATAATATTTAAAGGGTTATAAATTCACGCACTGTTTGAAGAACGTGTGCGTTCAGTGTTTACTCTAGCCGCCAACCCAAAAACCGACCACTTTACCAAAACGCCCACTTAAAGAAAGACAAATACAGTTATGCAACAAAATCAATTTAGATTTAGATTGATACAGGGGCAATCATGATAATAATATTATTAAGTAAAACGTGTATAATCTAGACGTATAATTATTGATTCGCTAAAAATAAGCAAAATACTATATGAAATAAATTCTACCCGCTCAAAATGTATAGATGCATTAACTATCTAAAAATGTAGTATGTAAATCTAATGACAAATTGTAAGAAGAGATCAAAATCAATTAGCATGACCAGCAAAAATAAATTTAGAAGGAATTGGCGGAACCGCTCTAGAAAAGTAGGGGCAAAGTCCATCTAAAATTTAATTTTTACTTTATTTTTATCATACAATATACCTATATATATATATATATATATATATATATATATATATATATATATATATATATATATACATATACATATGGGATAAAAAGGAGAAAGGAGTCGTAGCCAAAGATAATGGGGTGAAAGTAACCAATCCAAAAAAACTACTAGCAAAAGAGAAAACGGACGGAAGCAAAAATACAAAGAATACAGCGAGGAAAGGGACAACGAACAAAGGAAAGAAGAACAAACACATAATAAATGGAAACAAATAAAAGAGTACAGTAAAAAAAAGAAAAATATGGAAAATTGGGACTTGGAATATCAGGAATATAAATGGAAAGGAAAAAAAGCTGGAAGAAGAATTTGAGAAAGCTGAACTAGACTTCTTAGTGGTAACAGAAACAAAAAAGAAGGGGAAGGAAGAGTACAAAATGGACAAGGAACATATATTCATATATAGCGGTGTAGATAACAATCGGAGAGCCGCAGCAGGGGTAGGATGTATAGTGCATACAAAACTGAAATCGAATATATATAAATGGGATGCAATTACGGAGAGGATTTTGTCTATCGAAGTTAGAGATCAAAGAAACGGCTACCATAAAACTATCATAGCAGTGTATGGACCAAACGAAGATGATACTGCGTGCAACAAAGAAACATTCTGGGAGCAGCTCAACGAAACAACAGAAAAAGCCAAAGGAGAAGTGTACGTGGCGGGAGACTTCAACAGCAGAATTGGCAACGAAGTAAAAGATAATGACGCGATGAGAGGAAGATATGGAGAAGGCGTACTCAACGAAAATGGTAAGAAAATGCTAGATTATTGTAGAATGAATAATCTAGTAATAACGAATACACTATTCAAACACAAGGACATACACAAATACACCAGGCAAGTGATAAGCAGGAACGAAAAATCTATAATAGACTATGTACTAGCAGAACAAGGGAAAAGGAGCAAAATAATAGACACAAGAGTAAAGAGAAGTTACGAAATTGGAAGTGATCACTATCTAGTAGAGACGAAAATAAAGGAAGACTACCAAGATAGCGATAAAAAAAAAGCAGAGACCAAATATAGCAATAAACTACAACAAGATAAGAACATACAAACTAAGGGAAAAAGAAATAGCAAAAATCTATAAAGAGAAAATAGAGGAGAAATTAGTAAAGGGCAACTATAGACAAGAAGTAGAGGAAATGTGGAATAAATTAAAGAAATATATACTGGAGACAGCACAAGAGACATGTGGGACAAAACAAAACACAAACAAGAAGCAGCAGACAGCATGGTGGTCGCAGGACATAAGAGAGAAAATAAAGGAAAAGAAAAAAGCATGGCAAAGATCCCTAAATGACAATAATAGTAAAAACTACGAAGAAAACAGTTTAAAGAGGAAAATAGTAAAAGATAAGGTCAGAATAGCAAAGAGCAGGGAATGGGAAAAGTTCGGAGAGGCAATGGAGAAAAATGCAAAAGAAAACCAAAAATTATTCTATAAAACACTAAAACTAAACAGAAAAGAAAAAGGACAAGAAGTAAATTATATACAAGACAATCAAGGAATATTGCTGAAGGACAACGAAAAAATACTGGAAAGATGGAAAGAATATTTTGAAGACTTACTATCACAAAATGGTGGAAAGGAACAGAAGACAAGAGACCAGAACGACTCGGAAGCAGATATAGAGATGATCAATGGAAAAGAAATACTAGAGATAATAAGGGAAATGAAATAGGGAAATCACCAGGACAAGACCAGATCACAACGGAAATGATTAAACATATGGGACCTGCGGGTAATGAAATACTACTAAAATTAATAAACGAAATATGGAGGACGAATAAAATACCCAGAGATTGGCAAGTATCGTTAATCGTACCGATACACAAGAAAGGCGATAAGACAATATGTTCAAACTATAGGGGTATAACACTCATAAGCATAGGTATGAAGATCTTAGAAAAAACAATTAACAAAAGAATACTAGCAAAAATAGAGCAGACGCTAGAAGAATCGCAATGTGGATTTAGGAAAGGAAGATCCACACAGGACAACATTTTCACGATAAAACAAATCACAGAAAAAAGAATTGCAAATAATAAAAACACATACCTAGGATTCATCGACCTGGAAAAAGCATTCGACATGATACCAAGAAATAAATTATGGAAAATCCTGGAAGAGAGAGGTGTAGAAAGAAAGACAGTCGAATTAATACAAAACATATACAACAAAAACACCAATGCAATAATACACAAGGGACAAATATCAAGAACATTTCAGACAACTACTGGACTAAGACAAGGAGGCGGGCTGAGTCCTACATTATTTAACATATACATGGATGAAATAATGAAGAGCATGAAACCAGAAACGAAAAAAGCAAACATAGGGTACAAAAACATGCAAGTTGTAAAAATATCGGAAGGAGCATTCGCTGATGATGTAGTAGTGATAGCAGAAAATGAAGGTAATCTGCAGCACAACCTTTGTGTATGGAACAGACACCTAGAAAAGTATAACATGAAAATGAACTATAACAAAACAAAAGTGATGGTAATAGGAAACCGGAAAGAACAAATAAATATAAAGATAGAACAACACACAATAGAACAAGTAGAAGAATTCAAATACCTGGGAGTAGCACTGACAGAAGACGGAAAAATGGAAGGCGAACTTAGTAACAGAATAAACAACACAGGTAAAACATACCACGCATTGAGCAATATACTGATTAACAAGAAAGAGATCAGCAGAAGGACACAAATAAATATATATAAAAGCATATATAGACCTATACTGACATATGGAGGCGAGACGTGGAAGCTAACGAAGAGGGACAAAAGTAAAATATAGGCAATGGACATGAAATATCTCAGAGGAGTAAAACAAGTTACGAGAAGAGACAGAATAGGAAATTATGACATCAGAGAAGAACTGGGAATTGAAGCTGTAGATAAGTATATAGAAAAGAAACAACTAAACTGGTGGGGTCATTTAATTAGGATGGACAAAAAGAAGCAAACAAAACAGGTATGGGAAGCAAGAACTGAAAATAAAAGAAGAAGAGGTAGACCAAGAAAAGAGTGGGACAACATAATAGAGGACATAATAATCAAGAAAGGAAAAACAGTCAAACAAGCAAGAGAACTGGCGAAGAACAGAGAGGAGTGGAAAGAATTTACAAATGTATAAACAACAGTAATTGTAAACTATAATGTTAATAATGTTAATGTAATAGCCTACACCGAAAGGTAAAAGGCAATTGATAATATATATATATATATATATATATATATATATATATTTATATTTATATATATATATATATATATATATATATATATATATATATATATTTATATTTATATATATATATATATATATATATATATATATATATATTTATATATATATATATATATATATATATATATATATATGGAAATCGGATTAAATTTTGCAATTTTATCATACGATATTTCAAACTTGCTCTTATCTTGTGTAATTATTCATGCCTTCATGTTTGCCTAAGGCTGAAAGACCACGGTTGATAGCCTCTTGTATATGTATGTATATCTTGCATGTATGTATGCATGTTACAATAAATATATATTATTATTATCTATCATACGATATACTGCTAAACTATGTAGTAAGGGGGAGCTACACGTGGTGGCACCTTAGCAAAGAATATGAGGGAGTGAAATCAGAGTGGGTTGGAGACTGCAGAAAAGTGACTGAATAATTAAGAGAGGATAGGAAAGGCGTGAAAATCGGCTGACGTGGGAGAGAAATTCGCGTAGGCAGAGAAGGTTTAGTGTGTGTACATAATCTTATGTAAGGGAATTTGTATTTTATTTTCATTTTTATTTATATATTTAATTTTATTGTTATTGGTGGAATCCAATACAAGGCGAGATGTTTGATGATGAATTTGTGTGTAGGCTATGCATAATAAAGGTTTATTTTTACTGCTAAATTCCTCAACCTGAATTAGTGTGGAACTTATGTGACCACTTGTAGGGTAGATATAACATTCATATGAATAACAAAAATTACTGGCTTAATTTATTTATTCTTAGATCCCTAAAATGGGTTTTTCTTGGTATGGCCCGAGCGCAATGAAGGACACTAGCAATTAAATTATTTGTAGAATCAGCTTGCTCCTTCTACTCATATATATATATATATATATATATATATATATATATATATATATATATATATATATATATATATGAATATATATATATATATATATATATATATATACTTTTTTGTTAGTGATGTACTGAAAAAAAAAGGCAAAGCTAGTTAGCACGCAGGCAAAAATATTCTTCAAAGAAGAACGTTTGAGAAAATATAACGGGAAATAAGCTTTGAACTTTCAAATAACTTTGCAATAGAGGTAGATTTAGCTAATAATAATAAAATATAAAAATACATTGTGCGAAATTAAAATATAAACTGTGATGTGTAGCCAATATAACGAATTTTATCTATCTCAAATTGCAGTGACAAATTGTTATTTGCAGCACAGCGAGACGACAGTGTCAATATGACGACCCATCTGCATTAAATCGCACTATTCAGTCCAATATTTAAATTAGACATATATACCAGCAGGGCATTTATCTCATATTTACTCTAATATAATACATTATGGACAATGTATTCCCAAATGAGTTCAACAATAGGAAAACTATTTGAAATAAATTTATATAAAATTTATGTTAAATAAAAAATTAAAATTAATTATTTATAAAACAAAATGCTGACATATCTTTTTTCATATTTAACAAAGAAATAATAATGATTTTAACAAAATGCTGACATATCTTTTTTCATATTTAACAAAGAAATAATAATGATTTTATCAAGATATATTAGTCGAAAAAAAAAATGTATCTTGTACAAAAAGACACTAATTTTTAAATGAAAATTAACGCCCAAAATTCCACATTTCATTTTAAATAAAGGGACGGTCGCGGCGCGATGGTCTAATGGGACAGCCTGAAGCCACTGCGTTCATGCCGTCACCGGTTCGAGTCTCGTATTAATAGACTCTTTTTCGTTCGGAATTTGGGTCTATTAATCCATGGATGGTGTGTCCATAGTGAGTCTATGTTAGTATATAGATGGAGTATATAGAGTATATAGAGTATATAGAGTATATAGAGTATATAGAGTATATAGAGTATATAGAGTATATAGAGTATATAGAGTATATAGAGTATATAGAGTATATAGAGTATATAGAGTATATAGAGTATATAGAGTATATAGAGTATATAGAGTATATAGAGTATATAGAGTATATAGAGTATATAGAGTATATAAAGTATATAGAGTATATAGAGTATATAGAGTATATAGAGTATATAGAGTATATAGAGTATATAGAGTATATAGAGTATATAGAGTATATAGAGTATATAGAGTATATAGAGTATATAGAGTATATAGCGTATATAGAGTATATAGAGTATATAGATGGAGTAATATGTATAATAATACATAGTTGATAATTGAGATAATCAATTCATCCTCACTAGCTGAACTACACTGATGAGATCTAATATGATCGAAATCTAGATATGTAGATTGTTCGAGGTGAATTCATACTTATATATGTTTTAAAAAATACGTATATCATATCATTAGGTTGAAACGCATAGCACCGTATGATATAAGTACTTTTTTTTAAATGTTGGCATAAAATTTAAGATGTTCAATATTCCTGAAAATAATCAAATTTATTGTAGCAGCTGCAATATTTTCTTTTATATGTTTTATATTACAACGTGCCGTAGTGTTATGTTTTATGCGACACTCGTAAATGCACTATATAAATGAATGGCATACAGATATGATTCCATTTGCGTATAAAATACATTCACATATACCTCAGCTTGACATACATCTACTAACTCGCAATAGAACTACATTCATATATCCAAGAATTAAATCAAATTTAAGGGCTATTCACAATAAGAGGTAACGTAGCGGGAAGTGAAATTTTCACACGTATACAGCTGCGCGGTAAAACTGTGATAATAATCTCTACCTTAATTATCCCACAGCATTACTGCCCAACTCTGAACGTCTAGATTTTTATAGACATGCAAAACATTACTCTATGTTACCACTACCACGCTTATTGTAAATGGCTCTTAATCCACTAAAACGCGAATTCAAATTGATGATTAACTTTATTGGAACTGAATCGATATAAATCAAAGAAAAAATTGTCGATTCCGATATGTAGTTACTCCTCGAGAGGTTATTATATCAAATACGGACAATCTAAATATTACAAATAATGTATATATATATATATATATATATATATATATATATATATAATTTCTCAAAAATTTCACTCTCCGGTGGGACTTGAACCCACGTCTCCGGCTATCGCGGCCGTCGCGCTACCAACTGCGCCACGGAGGGTAGTAGTGGATAGCGCGTGAGATGTTCTTATGTCCAATTATTTACCCTCCGTGGCGCAGTTGGTAGCGCGACGGCCGCGATAGCCGGAGACGTGGGTCCCACCGGAGAGTGAAATTTTTGAGAAATTATTAATTAACATTGATACATCTGGTGATTCTTCATTCAGATAGCCGACAATGGCAAGAAGTACTTCACTATATATATATATATATATATATATATATATATATATATATATATATATACATATTTCAGGTTTATTTGATATCCATTCTTGTGAAAAAACATCAAGGGACAGATATGCAGAGTGATAGCATGTCAATCCCTTAATATAATATAGCATGGCCCATATAATGATTGCATTCTACACCGTTTTCCCCAAAGTACAAGTGAATTGATTGGGTTCTTCAATAAAAAATAATAATAATTGGCTATAACTTTTAAATTGAGCGTCATAGAATAATAATATTTGGTACATTATTATAGTAATAACGCCACTATTTGAATGGTATTTTTTAAAATATTACAACGCCATCTGGCAGCACCACATCAATTAGCAATGCACACTGTGTACTATACATTGCTAATTGATGTGGTGCCGCCAGCTGGCGTTTAACTTTCCTCCTAGGAGGTTAGTTGTATCATTTTTGTATATAACCACTCGAGATATTGTGTGAATTCATCCTCACTAGCTGAGCTACACTGACGAGATCTAATAAGATCGAAATCTAGATATGTAGATTGCTAAAAGGTGGGTTCACACTTATATACGGTATTTTTTAAATTTTTATTTAAAAAGAAATAAAATCAAGTTATTAAAGCTTTTAAAGAATAATAAAAAAATAAAATCAAGTTATTATAGCTTTTTAAAAAATAATAAAATTATAAAAATCAGCTGTTAATATTATTTATAATTTGATATTTTCAAATTAACAAAGCTGTAGATTATGAATATATGAATTATTTAATATAAACCTGAACTTATTCATCGTTCCGCCGAGCTAAGTGTGGGATTGAAATATTGAAGCTGTAAAGGCCCTTATTAAAACTATACTAGGATTATAAAGGTATGGAAACTACAAGCAAAGGATTACTTTGGTATAACATTTAGATTTGTATGTATTTTAATTCGCATTAAATGAAAATCGTAACTAATTTATTCAAAGTGTACATTTATATGTATTAATATTCTAGATTATTATGGTAATTGTTTTGGATTATTAATCACTTATAAAAAATTAAAAAATTAAAATATTGTTTCATATGGTATGATAGTTTAAATTTCCAAGAAATCTACTATTGAGCGTGTAAGGTGCCTTTTATAAAGTAGAAAATAAATGACGTGTCACAAAGTATATGTCAAACCAGACTACTGGCAAGTATAATGTAGTTTGTAATTTTCATATCTTTATCTGTAGAATATAATCTGTTGTATATTACCCACCGTTCGTGTTCAAAAATGCAATAAATAAAACTACTTGTTGATAAATAAAACGATTTTTTACTTTGTTTTTTTATCACACTTCAGTTACACTTTGCAACTAGTTTCGGCTAAGCTCTAGCCATTTTCGAGCTCCTCCGATGACTGCAAAGTGTAACTGAAGTGTGATAAAAAACAAAGTAAAAAATCGTTTTATTTATCCTTTAAAATGAATTATCACAAAGTAGACGCCTTAACAATCCAATACTTGTTGATAGTTTGTATTTTAACCAATTATATTCCACTGGCTTATCATCCAGTCTCAGTAGATACAAAAATTAATCCGTAGTAAACATATTCATCCATAAATACGAAGTGACATAAAAAACTGTATTTCTAATAAACTAAGAGATTAATATGCGCGATTTCCCTAAGGTGATTTTAGGGGAGCTTACAAGTTCAGTGATAAACTTTCTAATTATGTTTCTCCGGGAGAAGTGGACGGATAGGCATAAAATAATTACCTATTCAAGTCTGTGAGGATAAGTCTCGCTTTTTGGGTTAATGTCTTTGCCATCAGTAATGATAAAGATGTAGCTGGCGTAAGTGCAGCATATTAAAGTAACATTACAATTATGCAAACTCCATTTCATATTAAAGTGGAAAATCGTAGCGTAATATGGAAAGTAAATGTCGGTTTATTATAAAATAAAATAAGGTTTATGCTGATAAAAAAAAAATTGCAATTATAATTTTAAAATAATTTACAATAATTTTCTTATTTTTCTCACTAGAACTTAAGAATATCAGTGATTGTGCATTGTGTAGATCATGTAATATTAAAATCGATGATCATCCAAAAACAAAGTTGCACTCAGAGAAGAAACTGACCCAAGGCAATACTACTTTCTTTTTTTCTTTATCAAGGCTTCTGAATGTGTCGCTATTCAGAAGCATTGACAAAGTAATAAAAAAAGGTAAATCAAGAGAAAACCAAGTACATGCTCACATCTAGGAGGACAACGAGAAATAGTGAACAATACATAGTAGATGATTACGACTTTGAAAGAGCAGAAAACTTCTCGTATCTGGGATCTCTACTAAATGAAAATAATGACAGAACCGAAGAAATAAAAACAATGTTAATAAAAGGAAACATTGCATAGTATGCTATAACATTAATATAGTCACAAGTCGAAGCTACTATATATATATATATATATATATATATATATATATATATATATATATTATATTATATATCTCATATTATATATATATATATATATATATATATATATATATATATATATGCTAGCTTATAGGAAGCTGATATAGTCAGCAGTTACCTATAGATGTAAGACGTGGACACTACTCAAGAAAAACGAAAAAAAATAAAGAGATTTGGGCGAAAAAAACTACGAAAAATATTACAAAAAATATTGCGAAAAATATTGCGAAAAAATTGCGAAACATCTATGGCCCAATAAGACACAACAGATTGGACATACGGAATAAAAATGAATTTCGAACTCGAAACTCTGATAAACAACAACATAGTGAAACACATAAAATCGCAGAGAATAAGATAGCTCGGATATATACAAAGAATGGAAGCGTACAGGAACACAAAACATATCACATAATGAAAATCTACCACGAGTAGACCGAGAGGAAGGCCCCGTAAAAAGTGGAAGGATAGCCTGGAAGAGGACATATGCTTAATGGGAGTATGGAATTGGAGAAGAGCTGCCGAAAATAGATACGAATGGAATAAAATGATAGAAGAAGCTAAAACCCACAAAGCGTTGTATAAAACAAGAAGGAGAATAATGTATGATAATATGATTGAAATAATGAAACGAAATTTAATCAAACTTGCTACTAGTTTTATTGTAAAAATCTGCTAATTTCACCTATGCTCCATTCTAAGTTTTCCCTTTTCTATAGATACCTAATAAAAACCGGTGCGAAGTTATCCTCTAAGATCCCAGCCTCTATTCCGCGCGCACGGCGGATTATTATTTGCGGGTCTATACTGACCAATTGGGGTGACCAATAAAATCCAAATTTAGAGGATTCTTTTGTTTATGTCCTGCGGACCATAATATATAGTTATATATTTTTATTAATAATTGTTATAGGCGTTGTTGTATAATATATGTTGTAACGTAAATTATTATTATCATGAATCTGTCATAGAATTGATTTGAAAAAATTACACAAGATTTATAACAAAATGGCAATAGAAACTGGAAAGTCTCTATCTTGGCATATTTTTGTTTCTATTTATTTTTTTATTTTTAACTTTTTCGCTCCTATCTCGATTTTAGTGGCTGGGTCGATAAAAATAGTATGCAACATATTTTGTTTAATTGTTTTACTGATCTTAGTGAAGAACATATCAGTGCACCAGATGCCTGAAGGTAATTGGAAAATTTTTATTATTATTTTTTCGGCGACCAAGTCTAACAAATTTCATTATTATTATTTTTTACCATGGATCCGTCATACAATTGATTTGAAAAATTACACAAGGTTTATAACAGAATGGCAATAGAAACTGGAAAGTCTCTATCTTGGCATATTTTTCTTTCTATTTATTTTTTAATTTTTAACTTTTATGCTCCTATCTCGATTTTAGTGGCTGGGTCGATAAAAATATTATGCAACATATTTTGTTTAATTATTTTACTGATCTTAGTGAAGAACATATCAGTGCACCAGATGCCCGAAGGTAATTGGAAATATTTTTTTTTCGGCGATCCAACAAATTGCATTATTATTATTTTTTACCATGGATCCGTCATACAATTGATTTGAAAAAATTACACAAGGTTTATAACAAAATGGCAATAGAAACTGGAAAGTCTCTATCTTGGCATATTTTTCTTTCTATTTATTTCTTAATTTTTAACTTTTACGCTCCTATCTCGATTTAGTGGCTGGGTCGATAAAAAAATTATGCAACATATTTTGTTTAATTATTTTACTGATCTTAGTGAAGAACATATGAATGCACCAGATGCCCGAAGGTAATTGGAAAATTTTTATTATTATTTTTTCGGCGACCAAGTCTAACAAATTTAATTATTATTATTTTTTACCATGGATCCGTGATACAATTGATTTGAAAAAATTATACAATGTTTTTAACAAAATAACAATAGAAACTGGAAAGTCTCTAACTTGGCATATTTTTCTTTCTATTTATTTTTTATTTTTAACTTTTACGCTCCTATCTCGCTTTTAGTGGCTGGGTCGATAAAAATATTATGCAACATATTTTGTTTAATTGTTTTACTGATTTTAGTGAAGAACATATCAGTGCACCAGATGCCTGTAGGTAATTGGAAAATTTTTATTATTATTTTTTCGGCGACCAAGTCTAACAAATTTCATTATTATTATTTTTTACCATGGATCAGTCAAACAATTGATTTGAAAAAAGTACACAATGTTTATAACAAAATAATAATAGAAAATGGAAAGTCTATATTTTGGCATATTTTTCCTTCTATTTATTTTTTATTTTTAACTTTTACGCTCCTATCTCGATATGCCGATTTTAGAGTTGTTATAAAAAAATTATGTAACATATTTTGTTTAATTTTTTTACTGATCCTAGTGCAAAACATACCAGTGCCATAGGTGCATGAAGGAAATGTGAAAATTTTGATTATAAGTATTTTTTGCGATAAAAAAAGTATGCAATATGTTTTGTTTCATGTTCGGAGGAGCGTAAAAGTTAAAAATAAAAATGAAAGAGAAGGAAAAATATGCTAAGATAGAGACTTTCCATTTTCTATTGTCATTTTGTTATAAACATTGTGAAATTTTTTCAAATCAATTGTATGACGGATTCATTGTAAAAAATAATAATAATGAAAATGTTCGACTTGGTGGCCGAGAAAAAAATACTTATAATCAAAATTTTCCAATTACATTCAGGCATCTAGTGCACTGGTATGTTATGCACTAGGATCAGTAAAAAAATTAAACATAATATGTTGCATAATTTTTTTATCGACCCAACCTCTAAAATCGGTATATCGGTATATAGGAGCGTAAAAGTCAAAAATAAAAAATAAATAGAAGGAAAAATATGCCAAGATAGAGACTTTCTATTTTCTATTATCATTTTGTTATAAATATTCTGTAATTTTTTCAAATCTATTCTATGACGGATTCATCGTAAAAAATAATAATAATGAAATATCTTCAACTTGGTCGCCGAGAAAAAAATACTTACAATCAAAATTTTTCAATTTTCTTCGGGCATCTGGTGCACTGATATGTTTTGCACTAGGATCAGTAAAAAAATTAAACATAATATGTTGCATATTTTTTTTATCGGCCCAACCTCTAAAATCGGTATATCGGTATATAGGAGCGTAAAAGTCAAAAATAAAAAATAAATAGAAGGAAAAATATGCCAAGATAGAGACTTTCTATTTTCTATTGTCATGTTGTTATAAACATTGTGTAATATTTTCAAGTCAATTGTATGGCGGATTCATGGTAAATAATAATAATAATGAAATATCTTCAATTTGGTCGCCGAGAAAAAAATACTTACAACTAAAATTTTCCAATTTCCTTCGGGCATCTAGTGCACTGATATGTTATGCACTAGGATCAGTAAAAAAATTAAACATAATATGTTGCATAATTTTTTTATCAACCCAGCCTCTAAAATCGGTGTATCCAGATAGGAGCGTTAAAGTTAAAAATAAAAAATAACTAGAAGGAAAAATATGCCAGGATAGAGACTTTCCATTTACAATTGTTATTTTGTTATAAACATTGTGCAATTTTTTCAAATCAATTGTATGACGAATCCATGGTATAATCAAAAATAATAATAATGAAAAATTACTGGTAATAAATCGCACTATCGTGCCGGGCCGGGCTTTTATCGTCCTGTTTTCATAAATAGTATGTTTTTCAGTAGGTTCCTGAAGGATTGGATACAATTTCACATATCGATGGAAATAATAATAATAATGAAAAATTACTGGTAATAATATATAATAAATATAATAAATCGAATAAAATGCCACTGTTATTTAGTTTTTACATTATGGTAGAAAATGGTGAACTCGCCGGGCACTTTTATATTTATACACAAGCCTATTCGAAAATTCAACCATTCATCTGTCGTGCCGTGCTTTTATCATCATATTTTCATAATTAGTATGTTTTTCAGTAGGTTCCTGGTGGATTGGATAAAATTTCACATATCGATGGTAAAAACTAATAATAATAAAAAATTACTGGTATTAATAGTGTTTTCCATTAAGACTAAATCGAATAGAATAAAATTCCACTGTTATTTAGTTTTTACATTATGGTAGAAAATGGTGAACTCGCCGGGCACTTTTATATTTATACACAAACTTATTCGAAAATCCAACCATTCATCTGTCGTGCCGTGCTTTTATCATCATATTTTCATAATTAGTATGTTTTTCAGTAGGTTCCTGATGGATTGGATAAAAGTTCACATATCGATGGTAAAAACTAATAATAATAAAAAATTACTGGTATTAATAGTGTTTTCCATTAAGACTAAATCGAATAGAATAAAATTCCACTGTTATTTAGTTTTTACATTATGGTAGAAAATGGTGAACTCGCCGGGCACTTTTATATTTATACACAAGCTTATTCGAAAATCCAATCATTCATCTGTCGTGCCGTGATTTTATCATCATATTTTCATAATTAGTATGTTTTTCAGTAGGTTCCTTATGGATTGGACAAAATTTCACATATCGATTTTTAATGCCGTCCTATATTTGTGGAACTGTTTTGGTTGAAAATATAAATCTATAAAAGTGTGAAAATTAATTAAAATTATGGAAATATGATATAATAATAACTAAGGATGAGTATTATTATCAAATTATATTATTAATATTTGATTCGATTAAGCTAACGTAAAATATTTATACACAGTGGGATCCTAATAAAAAAGTTACGGTAATGAAACTTATTTAAAATTATGAAAATTATGATATAATAATAACTAAGGATGAGTATTATCATCTAATTATATTATTAAAATTCGATTCGATTAAACTAACGTAAATTTGTTGTTAGAAATATACACAGTGTGATCCAAATAAAAGAGATACGGTAATGAAAATTATTTAAAGTTATGAAAATTATAATATATAATCTGCAATTTTCTTATTTCAAGATTGTTGGAAAAACAGTTAATATTCTTTAAAAAGTAACATGTAAACTATTTTGCGGAATATTTAAAAACTAATATTCATTAAACCGGAAATATATACAGCTTTCTCGTTTCTTATATAATTTTAAGTGAATAATTTTTAAAAAAAATTTTCATACTATTAAGCAATAGTATTTTGGTCGGTTACTTAAATTATATTATTATTAATTCAACTTTTAGTAACTTTGTTTATAAATATTTTATAATTTATTTATATTATTGTTATTATTATATTTATTTATTTTTATTGTATTATTTTATTATTCTACATACTACACATACACAAGGCTGAAAGACCCATGTATGGGTCGATAGCCAAATAAAGATTGATTATATATGTTTTGTAATAAGGTATAGTATATAAACCAAATAAGATATAGGGAAATATTTATTTTTTAATTTATAAATATATTGTTTTAAAAAAGTTTAATTTTAATTGAAGCCCCAAACGTAAATTTTGTATACTACTAAACAATAGTTTTTTTTTTGTAGTTTATCTAAATTCAGGTATTAGTAACTTTGTTTATAAATATTTTGTTACAAAGTTTAGTATATATAATGAAAAACGGAAACGATAATAACGTAAACGAAATAAGATATAACCAAATATTAATTTTTAAATTTATTAATATATAGTTTAAAAAAAAACTAAATATTAATTGAAAAACTATTATTTCTGTATATAGTATTATACAACGGTCTATTGGTAGTTTAATTAAATTTAGCTATTAGTAATTTTGTTTATAAATATTTTGACACAAAGTTTCATATATAAGGGAAATAAGTTATAAGAAATATTTATTTTTATATTTCCCTATAACTTATTTCATTTAGATAATAAACTTTATTACAAAACCATTTATATTTATATATTTAATTTATATAAAATTATAAAAATTTTCAGATTTTGTTTAATAAAAAAATGTACTTTGTTTATAAATTTTTTGAGACAAAGTTTCATATATAAGCGAAATAAGTTATAAGAAATATTAATTTTTATATTTCCTTACAACTTATTTCGTTTAGATACTAAACTTTGTTACAAAACTATTTATATTTATATATTTATTTTTATAAAATAATAAAAATATTCAGATTTTGTTTAATAAAGAAATGTACCTTGTTTATAAATATTTTGAGACAAAGTTTCATATTGAGCGAAATAAGTTATAAAAAATATTAATTTTTATATTTCCTTATAACTTATTTCGTTTAGATACTAAACTTTATTACAAAACCATTTATATTTATATATTTATTTTGAATAAATAAATAAAAATATTCAGATTTTGTTTAATAAAAAAATGTACTTTGTTTATAAATATTTTGAAACAAAGTTTCATATTGAACGAAATAAGTTATAAGAAATATTAATTTTTATATTTCCTTATAACTTATTTCGTTTAGATACTAAACTTTGTTACAAAACTATTTATATTTATATATTTATTTTTTATAAAATAATAAAAATATTCAGATTTTGTTTAATAAAAAAATGTACTTTGTTTATAAATATTTTGAGACAAAGTTTCATATTGAGCGAAATAAGTTATAAAAAATATTAATTTTTATATTTCCTTATAACTTATTTTGTTTAGATACTAAACTTTGTTACAAAACCATTTATATTTATATATTTATTTTGTATAAAATAATAAAAATATTCAGATTTTGTTTAATAAAGAAATGTACTTTGTTTATAAATATTTTGAGACAGAGTTTCATATTGAGTGAAATAAGTTATAAAAAATATTAATTTTTATATTTCCTTATAACTTATTTCGCTTAGATACTAAACTTTGTTACAAAACCAATTATATTTAGTATTTATTTTTTATAAAATAATAAAAAATATTCAGATTTTGTATGATCAAAAAAATGTACTTACAGAAATTAATACTTCATATTGTAATGACAATCACGTGTTAATACTGGAGGACGTCGCACCGGTCGTCCGTAACGGATGAGCACCTGAATTAAACTATGCGATCCCACCACCTGCGTGCCTCAACGGCCCAACTCACTCCCCCGTCGGGGAATTAGTATTGATAACGGGGATTTTTCATGCCCAACTTGTTGCGTTCGTGGGTGGGCAGTTCACGACCCGAAACTTCCTTCCGAAAAACACCTGTAGAATTTTTGGCGAACGCGCGATTAGCATGAGTTTAGTCGGAGGGTTGGGGTGTGCGCGCGCTTTCCCCCACTCCGCAATTAATGTGCTTCATAAAAATTGTGACCTAATGAGTTAAGAAACTTGAAATTGTTCATTTTGAATGTCAGGATGATTTAAATGAAACGAAATATTATGTTGTCAAATTAATGTTGAGCTTGTTTTCCGATGTAACCCTCTCAGAAACAAATTTTCCACCATTAAGTGAATATGGTTCTGAGAGGGTTAAATCGAAAATTTTGAAAACAAGCTCAACATTAATTTGACAATGAACACAGGATTATATTTTCTTGGCTGAACACACAACATGTAACGATGTAACCCTCTCAGAACCAAATTCCCCACCATTAAATGAATTTGGTTCCGTGAGGATTAAATAGAAAATTTTGAAAACAAGCTCAACATTAATTTGATGCTGAACACAGGATTATATTTTCTTGGCTGAGCACACAACATGTAACGATGTAACCCTCTCAGAACCAAATTCCCCACCATTAAGTGAATTTGGTTCCGTGAGGATTAAATCGAAAATTTTGAAAACAAGCTCAACATTAATTTGACACTGAACACAGGATTATATTTTCTTGGTTGAGCACACAACATGTAACGATGTAACCCTCTCAGAACCAAATTCCCCACCATTAAGTGAATTTGGTTCCGTGAGGATTAAATCGCAAATTTTGAAAACAAGCTCAACATTAATTTGATACTGAACACAGGATTATATTTTCTTGGCTGAGCACACATGTAACGATGTAACCCTCTCAGAACCAAATTCCCCACCATTAAATGAATTTGGTTCCGTGAGGATTAAATAGAAAATTTTGAAAACAAGCTCAACATTAATTTGATGCTGAACACAGGATTATATTTTCTTGGCTGAGCACACAACATGTAACGATGTAACCCTCTCAGAACCAAATTCCCCACCATTAAGTGAATTTGGTTCCGTGAGGATTAAATCGAAAATTTTGAAAACAAGCTCAACATTAATTTGACACTGAACACAGGATTATATTTTCTTGGTTGAGCACACAACATGTAACGATGTAACCCTCTCAGAACCAAATTCCCCACCATTAAGTGAATTTGGTTCCGTGAGGATTAAATCGCAAATTTTGAAAACAAGCTCAACATTAATTTGAAACTGAACACAGGATTATATTTTCTTTGCTGAAGACACAACATAATGTTTCGTTTATTACAGACAATTACTTTGTTAGTACTAGTAGAAGTACGCAATCTCATTGATGAAGTTAAAATGGCTTAATGTGTTTTTTATGTATTATGCCGATGCAACTGCTAAATAAATATTTCGGAATCTTCACCATTTCAAAGACAAATAATTCTCGATGTGACCTCAAAAAATTATGGAATTTCGGTTTAATAGCCTCAAAAAAACTCTAATAAACCAAAATTTCATCATTGAACGAACTCAAAACGTGAATTATCCGTATTATCGTACTCCTGCGATTCCTGAAACCACTTGTTTCGAACGTATTCGTTTAACGGTCAAAGTGGCTCCACAAAATAAGGATAATTCACGATTTGAGTTCGTTCAATAATGTAATTCTAGTTTATTAGTGTTTTTTAAGGCTAGCAAACCAAAATTCCATAATTTTTTCGAGGTCACATCGAGAATTATTTGATTTTGAAATGGTGAAGATTCCGAAAAAATTATTTATGCCTCCCACCATGTAGGGCTTTAACAAAAGAAATTCTAGATTTACTGGGCAGTATCAAAGATAGCTATGCAGGAGTTTACGATAAGATTTAAAGTATGATTTCCACATACGTTCGAAACGAGTGGTTTCAAGAATCGCACCCCAGATCGTCTCAGGAATGTTACCTCTAACATTCCTGACGATCTGGGGTTAAGTTAAATCAGTTGCTCTTAATTAAGTTTTTATGCTCTACTTTAAACGAGTTTGATTTAATAAGCCTTTATAAACACAAATTTGTGGATAAAAAATGTATCTAGAAATGAAATTTTAAATTAATTAAGAAACCGGCAGAAATCTTTAAAGAAATGGTCGCATTACTTTTTTTGAGTTTGTCAGAAGGAGAGATACATCTTTTAGTTGTCTGAAAATGATTAAAAACTTTATATTGCGTCAAATTTGTAAAGAGACCCAAACACTAAACATTAATCCAAATAACACATTTCTATAGAACTTAGACAAATTGCATTGTGCGTGTACAATATAAATTAATGATGGCATGAATGATTAATAAATAAACCTGTCGTATTTTAATATAGATAAGATCGCGGACTAATTTGTTTAATGTACAATTTACTAATGTAGTAGTTTACTACATAGTAATAGATTTTCGAATAGCAAAATATGTCTATTGAGTTACAATAAGCGCAGCGGAATATTTGCATACGAAATGTTTAGTACATATAAAGGCTTAGTGAACCATTTCAAACGGCCAAAAGTTATTTAAAATATAATACACTATTTAAAAAAATGTAGAAAATGCTGGTACGAAAACGCACTAGTGGTATAAAATGCGTAGCCAGACCATCTTAATCTGTGTGTTTTTATATAATGCACGATGTGTTCTATTAAGTCTTTAGGCCTGTAAATAATAACCTTAATGTTATATAATATAGTCCTTTAATTTATAATTAAATAATTACATAATTAAAAGAATTTTAAATAATCATACTTAAACTACATAAATTACTACACTATGTGTGCGAATGATAATTATATGTTTGATAATACTTGTATAACAATATTCCTTAAATTATGTAATTTTTTTGGGATCATACCTCTAAAATTAATTAACTCCGAAATTACTACACAACATATACTATATTTAGCAAGAGTGTTGATTACAAGTCTTATTTATACAATAATCCATATAATAAAATTCTATCAAAAATTATAATTATAAATAATCATACTTAAACTACATAAATTACTACACTATGTGTGCGAATGATAATTATATGTTTGATAATATTTGTATAAAAATATTCCTTAAATTATGTAATTTTTTTGGGATCATACCTCTAAAATTAATTAACTCCGAAATTACCACACAGCATATACTATATTTAGCAAGAGTGTTGATTACAAGTCTTATTTCTACAATAATCCATGCTAAAATATGCTATCAAAAATTTTCGAATCATATTAAAGTATTAAACGAAATCATGTTCTTAGCATGTTCATTTTATACACTTTTTGTATTATTCTATGTGCAAATCAATAACTATAAATTTAAATCGGAAATAGTAAACTACTATATTCAATTGAAGAAAATAGACACAAAAATTCGTTCATACATAAAAAAACCTATAAAATCACACATGAATACAATCATATTTGCGGAGATGTTAATAATATTAGTGTCGTTGCTGTACTTTTTCTACATTTATACATATTTATTTGATATTTACGAGGCTTTATTATTTACTGGAGGCACCACTATACCTACATTTATTATTATTATTACTTCAATATTATACGGGAATTTTTTACTAATTCTCCACAAAGTATTTCAAAATTTAAATTATGCAACACGACAGAATCTAAACGATAATCCTTGCGAATATTTGAGAATATATTGTGAATTATTAAGGGTAGCCAGATTGTTACTCAAAGTGTATAAGTGGCAAAATTTATTAGTTATTGGTAATTATACTGGTTGGATTATATACGAATTATACCACCTAATTTTACTACTATCGTATTATTTTGGAAAAGAAAAGGTGCAATTAATCATAGTAGCTATTAGTTGGCTACTTGTCCAATTCATTGCATTTGGATTTTTGATTATTTGTTGTGTTGTAACTAAAATGGAAGCTGATCAATTTACAACTACATGGCATATGGTAATGAAACAAAATAATCTCATGGAGGTAAGTTCTAGTGATGGTAATAATGACTATCAAACATTTTATACATGTTTATAGCAAATACAAAAAAAATCAATGTATTATTTAATAATTTGTTTATATATATATATATATATATATATATATATATATATATATATATATATCTATATTCGTAGTTCTTGATGAGCATTGTATATTGGAGGGTTTTTGTATTTTTTTTGAGTTGTCATGCCAAACAAAGGTCTAATAAGAAACTCCTTCTTTTATGAATCGATATTTCGCATACCCAATAGTGAATCTACATACATACATATATACCAATAGCCGGTTATCATTCTGGCTATAAAGTTTTTACGTTTAAGAAAAAAACAGATTCACGAAAACAACACACGTAAGAAACAGAACAAGAGTCATTAAACAATACAACATGGAGAAGAACAGCAGACAGAGGCGGAGAAGCTGGACAGTAAGGTCGTTTATCAATAAAGATAAAAAAAATCGTACTACAACACCGCAAAACGACTGCGCTATATCGGAAATAACAAAAAGAGGCAAAGGAACGTCGTAGTTGTACTCTAATTTACACCGGAATATCCAAAGAGGACACTACAAACTGAGTGAGGTCAAGAGGAAACACAGAACAGAATCTATCTGTATTGGTACACATCAACGAAAGAATGAGGAAGAGCGATCAAAACCCTGAAGTAATAGGTAAACGCAGAAAACCAATAATGAAACTAGAATTATATAATATTGGACACTAATAAATACAAGACAATGTAAGGATAATAACTCTATCTTCTATATACGAACCTGTGAGAATGAAAGTGGTGTAACATTTGAATTGTTTTGAAAAGAAGATGATTGGTATTTATGTAAAACGACGTACGCAGTAACATTTTTATTTGTGAATAAATTGACTTAAAGTATGTAACTGCGCAAGTCGATTTACATAAATACAAAACGCAAAGTCTTATCCTTTTCAAAATAATTCAAATATGACTTACACTACTTTCATTCTCGCAGGCTCATATATCTAAGGGGGAAAAACGGCCTCCATTGCATTGGATTATCGGGAGCTAGGGGGTGGTAAACGGTTGGGAAAGGTGTCATCGGAAAGCGTCATCCTTCTAGACGTCATGAAAAATAGATCGGGCATTGTGGAGCCGGTCGGAAAGGCTGTGGAAACGTAGATTGTAGAGAAAAAATGTCAGTTTGTGCGAGTTAAAAAGCCAAAGATAAAAAAAATGTTACAACTAACCCCCTAGGAGGAAAGTTAAACGCCATCTAATAAGATCGAAATCTAGATATGTAGATTGCTAAGAAGTTCACACTTATATATGTTTTATTCAAAGATAAAAAGAAAACAAATTATTAGAAAATGTCAACCAGTAGGCGTGTATTGCCGGAAAAGTGCAAAAAATAAAAAGTTTGGGCCCTAGGATAGATCATCGCAAACTGCCCTATAAAACTTAAATTATGTTTGCTCTAAATTTACCGGCAAAGCTGCAACAAGCACAAATGCAAAATTAAAAAAAAAAACCGTAAATGTCACAAAACTATTCTCCGTTGCGTCAAAGCAGGGGTCGTCCTAGAAGTGACAAGACACTGAAACAAAGTAATTTGATTCAAAATATAGATGACAGAAAAAATGTTGAAATGGGACCGGTAAAGCTATAGGTCTTAGGCAAATTTTCCGAACTTTTCGAAAAATTTATTTCATGATGGAGAGTTGTGCTTGATCTCATTTTGTAGGTATTTTAATACCAAAGAAAATTGTGAAAAAATATTGTTATAAAAAGTGTACCAGTTTGGCAGTAAATCCAAAGAAGTGAATAAAAATAAAATGCAAATTGTCCAATCAAAATCACCTTTAGCCCGTTGGATAGATAATTTTCACCCAAATAAAAAGTCCTAATACACTTTTGCCCTAAAACAAAAGATAATCCCGCTACATGATAAATTATAAAAGTGATAAAAATCGGTAAAATTGTCAAAACTATCCTCCGTTGCGCCAAAGCAGGGGACGTCCTAGAAGTAACATGACACCGAAACTAAGTCATTTGAATTAAAATATAGTCTAGGTTGCGAGAAAAATATGGAGATTGGATGTTGACAGGCCTTGGCAAATTTTTCGTCCTTGGAAAATTTTATTCCATTATAGAGAGTTGTTCTTGATCTCATGTTGTAGGTATTACAATTCCAAAGAAAATTACAAAAAAAACATTGTTATAAAAAGTGTAAGGTAAAGCCGAAGTGAATAAAAATGAATACAAATAAAATGAAAATTGTCCAATCAAAATCAAATCCATTTGCCTTTTACCTTTCGGTGTAGGCTATTACATTTACATTGCTTAAAATTATACTTTACAATTATTGTTGTTGTTTATGCATTTGTCTTTCCACTCTTTACTGTTCTTCGCCATTTCTCTTGCTTGTTTAACTGTCTTTTCTTTCTTGATAATTATTTCCTCTATTCTGTTGTCGCACTCTTTTCTTGGTCTACCTCTTCTACTTTTATTTCCAGTTCTCGCTTCCCATACCTGTTTTTTTAAATTCTTTGTGTCCATCCTAATTAAATCTCCCCATCAGTTTAGTTGTTTCTTTTCTATATACTTTTCTATAGCTTCACTTCAATTCCCAATTCTTCTCTGATGCCATCATTTCTTATTCTGTCTCTTCTCGTAGCTTGTTTTACTCCTCTGAGATATTTCATTTCCATTGCCTGTATTCTACTTTTGTCCCTCTTCGTTAGTTTCCACGTCTCGCTCCCATATGTCAGTATAGGTCTATATATGCTTTTGTATATATTTATTTGTATCCTTCTGCTGATCTCTTTTTTATTAATCAGTGATAAAAATCGGTAAAATTACTAAAACTATCCTGCGTTACGTCAAAGCAGGGGTCGTCATAGTAGTGAGATATAACCAAAACTAAGTTATTAGATTTGAAATATAGTTTCATATGGAACCGGTAAAGCTAGAGGGCTTGGCAAATTATTCGTACATGGAAAATTTTATTTTATGATAAAGAGTTGTTCTTGATCACATGTTGTAGGTTTTACAACTCCAAAGCAAATTACGAAAAAACATTATTATAAAAAGTGTACCTCTTTGGCGGTAAATCCGAAGAAGTGAATAAACTATGAAAATATGAACTATGAACTAAGTCATTTGATTTTAGATGGCGGGAAAAATGTCGAGATTGTTTCATATGGAACCGGTAAAGCTACAGACCCAAATTTTTCGTACTTGGAAAATTTTATTTTATGATAAAGAGTTTTTCTTGATTTCATGTTATAGGTATTTCAATTCCAAAGAAAATTACGAAAAAATATTGTTATAAAAAGTGTACTGTTTTGGCGGTAAAGCCGAAGAAGTGAATAAAAATAAAATGAAAATTGTCCAATCAAGATCAACTTTAGCCCGTTGGATAGACAATTTTCAGCCTAATAAAAAATCTTAGTTCAATTTTTCCCTAAAACAAAAGATAAACCCGTCATAAATTTTATTTAAAATGTGATAAAAATCGATAAAATTACTATCTATCCTGAGTTGCGTCAAAGCAGGGGTCGTCATAGCAGTGACATATAACCAAAACTAAGTCAGTCAATATGAAATATAGTATAGATGGCGGGAAAATGTGGAGATTGTTTCAAATAGAACCGGTAAAGCTTGGCAGGGCTTGGCAAATTTTTCGAACTTGGAAAATTTTATTTCATGATAGAAAGCTGTTTTTGATCTCATGTTGTAGGTACTACAATTCCAAAGAAAATTTCGAAACATTGTTATAAAAAGTGTACCGTTTT
Organism: Lordithon lunulatus; assembly: GCA_963942505.1. Classification (NCBI taxonomy): domain Eukaryota; kingdom Metazoa; phylum Arthropoda; class Insecta; order Coleoptera; family Staphylinidae; genus Lordithon; species Lordithon lunulatus. The sequence continues at coordinate 15,283,543 of OZ012669.1, forward strand.
GGCGGTAAAGTCGAAAAAGTGAATGAAAATAAAATGATAATTGTCCAATCAAAATCAACTTTAGACCGTTTTTCAGCCTAATAGAAAAAAAGTTCAATTTTTCCCTAAAAGATAAACCCGTCAAAAATTTTATTTGAAAAGTGATAAAAATCGGTAAAATTGACAAAACTAGCCTCCGTTGCGTCAAAGCAGGGGTCATCAAAGCAGGGATCGTCATAGCAGTGACATGACACCAAAACTAAGTCATTTGATTTGAAATATAGTTTAGATGCGGAAAAAATGTCGAGATTGTTTCATATGGAACCGGTAAAGCTACCGCGCTTGGCAAATCAACTTTAGACAATTTTTAGCCTAATGTAAAAAAAGTACAATTTTTCACTAAAATTTTTCAATAAACCGGTCACAAATTTAATTTGAAATGTGATAAATATATATATATATATATATATATATATATATATATATATATATATATATATCATTTTGCCTTTTATCTTTCGGTGTAGGCTATTACATTTGCATTGCTTAACATTATACTTTAAAATTATTGTCGTTGTTTATGCATTTGTAAATTCTTTCCACTCTTTTCTGTTCTTCACCATTTCTCTTGCCCACTGTTTTCTGGGTCTATCTCTTCTTTTATGTCCAGTTCTTGCTTCCCATACCTGTTTTGTTTGATTCTTTTTGTTCATCTTGATTAAATGTCCCCACCAGTTTAGTTGTTTCTTTTCTATATACTTTTGTATAGCTTCAATTCCCAATTCTTGTCTGATATCATTTCTTATTTTGTCTCTTCTCGTAACTTGTTTTACCCCTCTAAGATATTTCATTTCCATTACCTGTATTCTACTTTTGTCCCTCTTCGTTAGTTTTCACGTCTCTCATATGTCAGTATAGGTCTATATATGTTTTTGTTTATATTTATTTGTGTCCTTCTCCTGATCTCTTTTTTGTTAATCAGTGAAAAGTGATAAAAATCGGTAAAATTACTAAAACTATCCTGCGTTGCATCAAAGCAGGGGTCGTCATAGTAGTGACATATAACCAAAACTAAGCCATTTGATTTGAAATATAGTCTAGATGGCAGGAAAAATGTCGAGATTGTTTCATATGGAACTGGTAAAGCTACAGGGCTTGGCAAATTTTTCGTACTTGTAAAATTTTATTTAGAGTTGTTTTTAATCTCATGTTTTTTCCAAAGAAAATTACGAAAAAACATTATTTTGGCTGTAAGCCGAAGAAGTGAATAAAAATAAAATGAGAATTGTCAAATCAAAATCAACTTTAAACAATTTTCAGCCTAATATAAAATCTTAGTACAATTTTTCACTAAAACGAAAGATAAATCCGTCACCAATTTAATTTGAGAAGTGATAAAAACCGTTAAATTTGTAAAATATCCTCCGTTCGGTCAAAGCAACCCCTGCGGGTCGTCATAGCAGTGACATGGTACCGAAACTAAGTCATTTGATTTGAAATATAGTCTAGATGGCCTGAAAAATTTCGAGATTGTTTCAAATTGAACCAAAAAGCTTGGAAAATTTTTGGAACTTACTAAATTCGAAAGGATAAATAAAACGATTTTTCACTTTGCTTCTTATTACACTTCATTTACACCTTGCAACTAGTTTCGGCTAAGCTCTAGCTATTTTCGAGCTCCTCCGATGACTCGAAAATGGCTAGAGCTTAGCCGAAACTAGTTGCAAAGTGTAACTGAAGTGTGATAAAAAAGTATAAAATCGTTTTATTTATCCTTTATTATCCTTTAAATTATTTATCCTTTAAAATTAATTATCAGAAAGTAGAATCCAATATTAGTAAATTCTATTTCATGATAGAAAGTCGTGTTTTAATCTCATTTTGTAGACCTTTTATTTCAAAAAAGGTGGGTGGTACTAAAATTGCAATTTGTTGTATTACAAATATTATTTAATAACAGCTAACAAAATTAACTTAAATTCATTTTTTCTTCTTCTTATTTTATGATTATCAAAACATGAGTAAACAATTGTAGAAGAAATTTTTTTTTTTGCACATTCCGTTTAATAACAATGCACCGAAAAAATACCCCGTCGCGCGAAACCACGGGGGTGCCAGAGTTATCGGAACAGTTAGACCCGGGGCAGTATACGAATATATGTGATGATTGTTGTTAAATTCTAAATTATTTGAAAGTTTCAAAATCAATCCTGGTCGGTAATTTATTAAAAATTGCAATTTGTTTTATTGCAAATATTATTCAATAACAGCTAACAAAATTAGATTAAATTTGTTTTTTTCTTTTTATGGTTACCAAGCCATAAGTAAACAATGTAAAAATAATTAAAAATTGCAAAAATAATGATCACATGATACCTGAATTGTGACAACTATAATTATGAATGGACTATAAGTTCAATGAATCATCAACGCCGCGAATAAATGGTTCGCATTAAACCCGCTTTAAATGCCATAATATCGATCAGGTACCGGCATCAAATCAATGCAAAGTGACTTGCCTAATTCCTCAAAGGGTGCACAATTCAGATTTAACACATACATAATGAAAACCTAACTAGTAATTAAACTTCACTGCATTTAAATGGAACGGTGTCGTACTTTACTGGCCTATTCACGACTGGTCCCCGTAATTCGCGATCTACGGACGAGCTGATAAGAATATATGTTTTTTTGCTCGCTGCAGCGAATCCGGTTTTATTGTTCAACTCATAAAAACGAAGGTTGACCATAATTTTATTACAGATGAATATTTGATTTAAATTATTTTATAATATTAACTGGAGTTATAGTACATATATGCAAGGTATAATTTAGTTATGTTATGACATATATATGTAAGTCATAATTTAGGCATATTATTTAATGCTGTTTACTTTAAAACAACACAGTTAAAACATACCACGCATTTAGCAATATACTGATTAACAAAAAAGAGATCAGCAGAAGGACAAAAATAAATATATACAAAAGCATATATAGATCTATCTGACATATGGGATCGAGACGTGGAAACAAACGAAGGGACAAAGTAGAACACAGGCAATGGAAATGAAATATCTCAGAGGAGTAAAACAAGTTAGGAGAAGAGAATAAAAAATGATGACATCTGAGAAAAATTGGGAATTTAAGCTATAGAAAAGTATATAGAAAAGAAACAGCTAAACTGGTGGGCACATTTAATTAAGATGGACGAAAAGAATCAAACAAAACAGGTATGGGAAGCAAGAACTGGAAATAAAAGAAGAAGAGGTAGACCAAGAAAAGAGTGGGACAACAGAATATAGGAAATAATAATCAAGAAAGGAAACAGTTAAACAAGCAAGATAACTGGCGAAGAACAGAAAAGAGTGGAAAGAATTTACAAATGCATAAACAATAACAATAATTATAAAGTATAATGTTAAGCAATGTAAATGTAATAGCCTACACCGAAAGGTAAAAGGCAAATAGATAATATATATATATATATATATATATATATATATATGTGTACTTTAAAAAAAATGTTGCTAACAATAGTGGTTACAAAAAAAATTTCGGGGTATTTTTAGTTATATCGTTTTTTAGGAATAAAGACATACTTGCTATGTGACCATACACCTTTGTTTAAATTTAATCATTTTGTTCAGTTAAAAAGTTAGCAGCTAGTATTTTTTATAGGCTGTCAAAGTAGACCCGAATTCTAAAACAGCACTTTGTTGCTGAAGTAATTGCAAAATATGAAACGCATTTTTTTACTTCAATACTTGTAAATTGTTTAATACCATTCTGCTGTCTTATTAGCACTATTTAAAAAGTTTTAAAAAGAGTACTATTGCATTAAATCTAAAAAAAATGTGATTTATTTTTGGTTACATTTAATCTTATTTTAGTCATGTAAGGTGTATATGTTGTATTTTATTGTATTTTCAAGAGTCAGACCCGTATAATAAAGATTATTATTATTATTTAGTAGCCTACACTATATATATATATATATATATATATATATATATATATATATATACATATATATATATATATTTAAAATATATATAAATTATTAAATAATATACTGCCAAACAGAACGCCTTAGTTTACGCCAAGGTATTGAAATTTTTACTTACTTACACTTAACACATTCTTACTTTCCCGAACAAGTTCACATTTTGTAATTATGATGAATAATCTGGTTTGTTTTTAGAATACTGCTGTGTCTATGAAATTACTACATGAGAAATTAATATTTTCTGCGGGTGGTTGGTTTGAAATCAAATTTTCACTTCTATTTACGGTATGTGGTACAGTTAGTGAATATTTATATGTTATTGTGAATAATTATTTTTGTAGACAATGGGTACATATGTTACGTTTCTGGTGATTTTAACACAATTTAGTAAAGAACTGTAAAATTTATAGCAAACACTTTTAATTATTGTATATTTATGAAGATAATGTGGATAGACAATACACAACAAGGCGAGAGCCTCAGTCCACTACAAACTAATAATTCAATATAGTAATGAACAGGATAATTGAGAAAGTACGTAAGGTACGGCTATAGAATGGGAAACAAACTAATCAAAATTCTCTGATTATGATGCAGCTCTTATCGCTGAAAGAAAGACCGTGTCAAATGGCTACTGCAGGCATTCAAACAAGATGCGGATATATACGACATGAACATGTTTACTACTAAAACAAAATGCATGGTGATAGCCAAAGAACCACGCAGATGCATGTGTGTTACCAATAACGAAATAAATAAAATAAATAAATAAATAGGTGATACCATAGACAACATAGACTGGGTGATACTCGTTTTATTCATAGACAATGGTTCTAATAATTGTCTATGAATACAACGAGTATCACCTATTTAGGAACGAGTATCACCTATTTAGGAACGAGTATCACCTATTTAGGAACGAGGATCTCAGCCTACGGAAAGATCAGGAGAGACGTGCGAAATCAAGAACACAGAAAAAAATGCGTTTTTGGCTCTGCTGGGGTTGAACTGCCCCAGTTATGAGAAGCCGAACTTCGGCTCCTCCGAATATTTGTTCGGAGATCGGCATCAGGAGAGCCGAGCACATCATTAACCTGGAGGTTTGAGAAAGTTTGTTTGGCTGTTTGGGACATTTATATGTTACCTAATAAATAGAACAAGGAAAAAGAAGCAAAATAATAGATACAAGGGTAAAGAGAAGCCACGAAATTGGAAGTGACCACTATCTAGTTGTGACGACAATTAAGGAAGACTGCCAAGATAGTGACAAAAGGATTCAGCGACCAAATATAGCAATAAACTACAACAAGATAAGATCATACAAACTTAGAGAAAAATAAACAGCAATACAATATATGAAGAAAATAGAGATGAAGATAGAAGTGACCAACGATAGAGAAGAAGTAGAGGAAATGAGGAATAATCTAAAGAAAAATATGCTTGAGACAGCAAAAGAGACATGTGGTACAAAGAAAAGCACAAACCAGAAACAACAGACAGCCTGGATGTCGGAGGACATACGAGGGAAAACAAAAGAAAAGAAAAAAGCATGGCAAAGATACCTAAACGACAAAAATAGCGAAATCTACAACAAATACAGAGACAAGAGAAAAATAATAAAAGACGAGGTTAAAATAGCAAAAACCAGGGAATGGGAAAAGTTCGGGGATACAATGGAAAAAACGCAAGGGAAAACCAAAAGCTACTTTATAAAACCCTAAAAGATTGCAGGAAAGAAAAAGTACAAGAAATGAGATACATACAAGGCAAACAAGGAAGAATGCTGAAGGAAAACGAAGAAATATTAGAAAGATGGAAAGAATATTTTGAAGAACTACTAACCTCTAATAACGACAAAGAACAAAAGACAAGAATTAGAGACAATAACAACACAGAAGCAGATACAGAGAGTATCAAGGAACAAGAACTACTAGAAATAATAAGGGAATTAAAAATAGGAAAAGCACCAGGACAAAACCAGATTACAGCGGAAATGATCAAGCACCTGAGCCTGGTAGGTAAAGTAAAACTACGGAAACAACATATGGAGCACAAATATCATACCAAAAGACTGGCAAACAGCACTAATCGTACTGATACAGAAGAAAGGGGAAAAGACGAACTGCTCAAATTATAGAGGCATAACACTAATAAGTATAGGGATGAAAATATTGGAAAAGACAATATACAAGAGAATAATAGCAAGAATAGAACAGACGCTAGAAGAATCGCAATGCGGTTTTAGGAAACGAAGATCCACACAGGACAACATCTTCACAATAAAACAAATCACAGAAAAAAGAACTACAAATAATAAAAACACATATTTAGGATTCATAGACCTAGAAAAAGCGTTCGACATGATCCCAAGAAATAAATTATGGAAAATCCTGGAAGAGAGAGGTGTAGAAGGAAAGACAGTCGAATTAATACAAAACATATATAACAACAACACCCATGCAATAATACACAAGGGGCAAACATCAAGAACATTTAAGACAACCACTGAACTAAGACAAGAGGCGGGCTCAGTCTTACGTTATTTATCATATACATGGATGAAATAATGAAGAGCATGAAAACAGAAATTAAAAAAGCAAATATAGGTTACAAAAACATGCAAGTGGTAAATATATCAGAAGGAGCATTCGCGGATGATGTCGTAGTGATAGCAGAAAATGAAGCTAATCTGCAGCACAACCTGAGTGTATGGAATAGGCATCTAGAAAAGTATGATATGAAAATGAATTATAACAAGACAAAAGTGATGATAATAGGAAATCTGAAAAATCAAATAAATATAAAGATAAAACAACACAAAATAGAGCAAGTAGAACAATTCAAATACCTAGGAGTAGCACTGACAGAAGACGGAAAAATGGAAGGTGAACTTGCTAACAGAATAAACAACATAGTTAAAACATATCACGTATTGAGCAATATACTGATTAACAAAAAAGAGCTCAGCAGAAGGACAAAAATAAATATATACAAAAGCATATATAGACCTATACTGACATATGGGAGCGAGACGTGGAAACTAACGAAGTGGGACAAAAGTAGAATACAGGCAATGGAAATGAAATATCTCAGAGGAGTAAAACATGTTACGAAAAGAGACAATATAAGAAATGATGACATGAGAGAAGAACTGATAATCGAAGCTATAGAAAAGTATATAGAAACAACTAAACAAAAAGAATCAAACAAAACAGGTATGGGAAGCAAGAACTGGAAATAAAAGAAGAAGAGGTAGACCAAGAAAAGAGTGGGACAACAGAATAGAGGAAATAATAATCAAGTAAGGAAAGACAGTTAAACAACCAAGGGAACTGGCAAAGAACAGAAAAGTGTGGAAGAATTTACAAATGTATAAACAACTACAATAATTGTAAAGTATAATGTTAAGTAGTAAATGTAATAGCCTACACCGAAAGGTAAAAGGCAAATAGATATATATATATATATGTGTGTGTGTGTGTTACTTAAATTTATTAATATCATTGCACACAAGCTAATGTCCTCACCAATTTTGTGTTTAACTTAGCGAAGCGGAGTCATATTTATATGATTTAGAATTTATACTTCAATTATCTCATTGGCACTTTATATTTATTGACATCTATCATTTAATCCTCGAAAAAGCTTTCGATACCGTCGAGCTGCACGCGATTTTAGCAGCTTTGAAACAATGCAAACGCAAAAATTATCATATTTACACAAATGCCATTGCAAGCGTTAAATTACATGAAATTACATGAAGAGACAGATACATTTAGAATTGAGAGGGGCGTCAGACAAGGCGATTCTATTTCTCCTAAACTATTTACTGCCGTTCTCGAATGTGCCTTTAAACACTGTTCCTGGCGAAACTACCGAGTCATGATGGATGGAGAAAAGCCACTTGAGATACGCAGATGACATAGTACTAGTATCTGACAATATTGATGAAACCAAGACCATGCTCAGCGAGCTAAAACATGCATCTGAGGAAGTAGGTCTCAAGATAAACATGACTAAAATAAAACTTATGACAAAGCTCGTCCTCAGTGGAAATATAACAGTGCAGAATACAGAAATAGAACAAGGTGATGCATACAACTACCTAGGCCATGAAATAAAAATCGGACGAGACAACCAGACCTGCGAAATAACACTTAGAGTAGGTCTAGGATGGGCAGCATTTGGTAAACTTAAACATATCCTGAAAGAAAAATTACCAATCTGCCTAAAACGGCAAGTTTTCGATAAATGTATTCTGCCAGTATTAACGTATGGCGTAGAAACATTAACGCTAACTAAAGCCTCAACCGTAAAACTAAAGGTGACACTGATAAATATGGAACGGGCAATGCTAGGAGTTACACTACGCGACAAAATCCCAAACCTTCACATTCGCAGACAAAGTGGAGTTCGCAACATAATCGACAGAGTCGCCAGACTAAAGTGGAGATAAGCAGGACACCTGGCTAGATTTTAGACGGCCGCTGGACAAAAACACTCCTGGAATGGCGACCACGAGCGGAAAAACGTAGTAGAGGTAGACCTTATAATCTTATAATGCTCTGTGAGGTAGACCATCAACTCGATGGACGGACTTGAAGCGTTTCGCGGGAAACTGAATGAACGTAGCCCAGACCCGAAACAAATGGACACATTTTGAAGAGGCCTATGTCCTGCAGTGGACACAAATGGCTGCGTGATGATGATGATGATGCTGATGATGATCATTTAATCAATCGACTGAGGCAGAGCCGAACCAATCATCTGTTTTATCTCTACAGAAACCGAGCAAATAATATCGGCTTTAGGAGTCAAATTTTGTCTTGTTCACCGAACATTTTGGTTCGGCTCTAAATAAAGTGTTCGGCTTCTTTTTTCTCAGTGCAATCAACCCAGCCAGAATAGCAGGTGGCCTAAGGACAATCATATAAAGAAAAAACTGCATCTCCATATCAAGTAAAGTTAGAATTTACAAAGCATGTATAAGACATATGTAACAGAAACCAGCGGACATTGCTGAGACTTAAGAATGGGTCGCACAAATGAAATGAAAATATTAAGAAGAATAACACGCTACATACTCAGTACCGAAATTCGCATAAGTATGTAAAATGGAGGACGTGGTGTGATAGGTCCAGGCCCGAATAAGAGTGTGGTACGAACAAGAATCAAGGATGAATGAAGAACCGATCGCTAGAAACGGAAAACTGCCGCTAAGTGCCCTTTATGACATCTACCGAAATGATGGCAAAAAAAAGGATAGCTGGTCCTAGGCCTCCCAGCAGCATAGTGGAAAGGGTAAAACAAGCCAACAGGCTTTTGGAAAAAGAAGAACAGAAAAGGTCAACCGACGCGTTTTTAAAAAGCTCCTAAATGTTGTGCAGGTTCGAGTATTTTAAGACACAAACTCTCTGCAATGTCGGAGATGGCAGCTTTAGATTGCCACAAAATAAATCTGGTATGGGACCACACGACAAATTTCAGAGTTAATTAAATATTAAATAAAAATCATTAATTTTAAATCAAGTTTCGAGTATTATAAACTTTTTATAAAACATGCGATCATTTTCGTGGTACGCGCGATTATCATTTTATAAATTCCACCATACAACTTTAACCTTTGTCAATTATCGGGACCCGCACAGATCATGCCTGATACACTTGTTTACATGTAACCGCGGAAATGCACGTCACTTCTTTTAATAAAAAAGTTGTTCAGAAGTAAATTACTCTAATTCCCGTATTCCTCAACATCCCATAAACTTTATAGGTCCCATAATCTATTGAATGGATAAATTGACAATGTCGGTGCAATAGAAAGAATCCAACTATATTCCCTAGATAATTTATTTATTGTTGCTATAACAACGAATACATATGGGTTCAATAGCTATTGATACATATATGGAACGTCGGTGAATACGGGGGTAATGCCCGTATTCACCAACATCCCATAAACTTTATATGTCCCATAAACTATTGAATGGATAAATTGACAACGTCATTGTGACAAAATATGCCAAAACAAATGTCAAAAACCTTGAATAGCGATTGCAATTGGAGCTTTGATGACACCTTTGGTTTAATTATTCAGTGTTAGCAATAGAGATAATCTAAAGTAACTACATTCCCTAGATAATGTATTTATTGTAGCTATAACAACGAATACGTATGGGATCAATAGAGTGATATTATTATATATATATTATGGATCAATAGCTATTGATAGATTTATGGATCACATTTTGTACAAATAGCCTGTTAAAAATACGTAATACAGATATTTTTTGTTTCGGATAAACTCAGTTTTAGCCGTCAGATTCTGTTTAGTTTCTCACGATAGCGATAAAAAATCCAATTTCCAAATTTGGTTCCGATTCATATAGCCATTTGTCCTCAATTTTCGTATATACATAGACACAGGTTTTAACGCCAAAACTAATTAGTTTTTGTAGCACATATACATAGAAAACGAAGTTAATTATAGTAAGATCAACGTCGAATCGGTAGTACTGACCCTAGATGGCAAAATAATAGAATACTACAGTTCAAAGTTAATTAATGGACTCGGCAGAAGAAATAGTGCAAATATGCAAGATAGAATAATGCAAGATAGAAGTAGCTTGAACAACATTTATAAAACTAAAACCACTACTCTCAAAAAACCATCTCAACAAGAGATAAGGTAAGTATATATGGTCGATTCTTCTATATGATTGCGAGGCCTGGAAATGGTGGCTATATAGGATTCACAAAATACCATGGATCCAAAAAAAGAGTAATAAGCAAGTACTAATGAGAACTAGACACAAAAGAGCTAGTTACTGAACCCAAATTGTTGACAACGCAATGATAAGGGAAACCTTATTAACGAGACCGCTCTAGCAGTTCACACCGAGCCGACAACTCGCTAAAATCGCCGCGTCGTAAATACCAGCTTGATCTTTATTCATATCACTATATTGTATCACACTGTTACCGTGTGTAGTTTAGCTTAATAAATTTGTTTAGTTATTAAAAAAGCTAAAATCATTTTGCGAAAACTAACCTAGCTCTAGGATTTATATCGGAACACATATTCATTTAATAATGACGCTATAGGTTAGAAATACTAACACCCCTTTACAATTATCCATTTAAGGATTTAATTTGATAATAATCTTGATCCAAAATATACAATAAACAGTGTGAATGAACTATTAAGATACATTATTGTTACGCACGTACATTGATTTAAGACGAATCGATAAAATTTACTTACATCATTACATCCGCGATGCATGGCCAGTCTTGTATAGCTTGTAATCACTGTACACTACACACTATCACTACAATTCACTTTAAATTAGCCGTACTAATTATATTTGTTAGTTTATCTTTAACCCGCGAGCCAACGCACAGCTCTTCGGCCGCCATATTTCACTGAACTGACCGCGGCCGGTCGAGTGATTCATGCGCTCGACCTGATTGTCCTTCAATAACCGCAGCGAATGTTGTTACCAACAAGTTATTAATAGATATGTCTTATCGCGCTACACAGTGCCTTTTATTTTAAGGAATAAATGTTTCAATAAAAATTTTTTAGTAAGAAGACCTCGAGCTGTATAGAAATGAGAAAGATTTTTAGGCACGAGTAAACGGGAAGATGGCACCTTCACGGTAACACCCTCCCAAACTATCGAGGTACTTCTAGACACCCACTTTCCTGGCAACCAACCTAGAGGTCTCAACTTGGCAACTGATCCTCATCTACCTGATGAGGAAGATTGGCTGCAAGCTGACCAAATGATAAGTATAACTAAAATAGAATGGGCAATATCAAGCTTTTCATCTTTTAAGTCCCCAGGACTAGATGGAATATTCCCAGCACTACTACAATGGGGGTTAACCTACATTATAAACACATTGGTGTACATATTTAAAGGTTGCATTGCTTTTAGGTACATACCCAATACATGGAGAGAGGTCAAAGTGACCTTTATACCCAAACCAGGCAAAGTAGATTACACACTTGCCAAGTCATTCAGGCCCATAAGCCTAACCTCATTTCTATTGAAGACGCTGGAAAGGCTCTGTGATCGTGAAATCAGGGACGGGCCGCTGAGAACGTACCCCATACATCCGAAACAGCATGCCTACCAACCAGGACGCTCAACAGAATCAGCCCTACATCTGGTGACCTCAAAGATAGAGGAAACACTAGAGCATAAAGGTTCGTTGCTTGCCACCTTCATTGATATTGAAGGTGCTTTCGACAAAACAACATTTAAGAGTATCGATAATGCTCTAACATCTCACGGGATTCACCCCACTATTAGGGGCTGGATAAAAAATATGCTTGGTCTAAGAACAATCCAAGTAACACTAGATGACGTAACATCAAAAAAAGTTGCAGGAAGAGGCTGTCCTCAAGGTGGAGTCCTCTCACCCCTCTTATGGGACCTTGTAGTTGATAGCCTCCTCCTGGAATTAAACAACTCAGGATACTATGCCGTTGGCTATGCCGACGACATAGTGATCATGATAAATGGCAGTTTTGAAGGTGTACTCTGTAATCTCATGCAGAGTGCCCTACAGATTGTTGAGAACTGGTGCGATAACCATTCGCTAACAGTTAACCCAAAAGAGATATTGTTTACGAGGAAGAGGAAACTCGAACTCATGAACATGCCAACTCTTTTTAAGGTCCCTCTGACTCTCACAGATAAAGTAAAATATCTAGGATTAATCATGGATACAAAACTGAACTGGAATGAGCATATAACATCCAAGCTGCAAAAAGCTTGCATCTCATTCTGGCAATGCCGCAGGGCGGTTGGTAAAACATGGGGTCTGTCTCCCAAGATCACCCAATGAATATATACCGCGATCATTAGACCAACTATCGCATATGGTGCAATAGTCTGGTGGTCGAAAACCAAACAAGTTACAACAATCTCAAAGCTATCACACATCCAGCGGATGGCGTGTCTTGCCATCACCGGCGCTATGAGAACAACGCCCACAGCAGCTCTTGAAGCACTGTTATGTCTACAACCACTCGACCTTCTAATAAGGGAGACTGCAGTAAAAGCAGCATTAAGGCTATCTTCACTCAACCTGTGGCATGATAAAGGTAGAATCATTGGACACAGGAGCATACTGAGTGAAGCTATCAAACTAGACCCCCTCATAGAAGGTAAGTGCGACAGAATTCTACCCAAATACAGTTTTGTCAAACACTTTCAGACCATCATCACAATGGATGGTACCCCACAAGGCGCCAACATAACCATGTATACTGATGGATCCAAAACTAAGACGAGAGCTGGCTATGGAATTTTCTCACCAGAACTCGATCTCAAGATAAGTGCACCACTTGGAAGACTCACGACAGTCTTCCAAGCGGAATTAACAGGAATACTAAAATGTGTTCAAATTTTAGCTGAACGGAATATTAAGGATAAACATATCCAAATACTCACCGACAGCAAAGCAGCTCTAAATGCACTAAATGCCAACACATTTGTGTCGAAAGAGTTATATTCATGTCTACACAGCCTGGAGGAGCTAGCTAAATATAACAAACTAGAACTCTGCTGGATAAAAGGACATAGTGGCATCAAGGGGAACGAAATAGCAGACGAACTTGCCAGGAAGGGATCCTCACATCCTCTAATAACCCAAGAGGATGAAATACTTTCCGCAGGTACTCTGAAAAAAATAATAGAGCATAGGACACATGCTCTACACAAGGTAAGATGGCGAGAAACGCCGGGCTGCAAACAATCAAAGGTTGCAATCAGGCAGCCTTGTAAAATTGCAGCCACGGCCCGCCTTAACTTATCTAGAACCAGTCTGAAATTATTGACTAACATCCTAACCGGCCACTGCCGGCTAAACAAACACCTACACACGATGGGCCTGGTGAACAGCCCGTTATGTAGAGGGTGTAATGAAGAACTAGAAACAGCAGAGCATGTAATATGCCTCTGCCCAGCTCTAGTAAACACCAGGCATCAAATACTAGGGGAGTGCTGGCCTAGTATGGTCAGCATTGGCAGCTCCTCACCCGCCAGGGTTTTGCGGCTTGCACGCAAAATTGACTGGTGGGACGAGTGAGCAGCCTTTAAAGGGAGGTTTCACAATGGGCCCATCTTGAGGCCTAAGTGTCTGTAGCTATGCTACCCTCCAGCCAACTATCCAGAACTATCCAGAACTAGGCACGAGTAAGGTTTAAGATATGAAATAATATAAATAAAGGGACGTAATTAAAAAACGATGATTGTAATTGCATAAATTATAACATTGAACACGTCCATGTTTCTTCACAGCTTTTTGGTACAGTTGTCGGACTTGTATTTCTTCGACTATTTTTTCATTTCGTGAAGAAAACAAGAGAAAGTTTGGTGCCCAATGGTATCTTAGATGTATGCGTGTTATCCATATTACTGTATAGTGCTGAGGTATGGGGTATCAAGAAAGTGCTAGGGGCTAAAAAGGGTGCAACTGCAGTATTTAAAGAGATTACTCACCCCTCAACCCCAAATTATATCGAACTGCTAGAAATAAATAGGATGAGTGTAGGAAGGACAACTGTGGTGAGGTATGACGTGTTGTAGAAGGAATGTGTAATGAAAAGCCTTTCATTACACATTCCTGCTACCACTCGTCTTACCTAACCACAGTTGTCCTTCCTACACTCATTCGATAAAGTTAAACATGATGGGTTAATGGAAATAGTACAGCAGAAGGGCCTAGACTACAATGACGTCCGAATAATAAAAACTTTGTAGCACAAATAAATGTTGAAGGACATAACTCTGAAGAATTGGATATCCGACTGGGAGTCCGCCAAGGATGCATACTATCACCGGTCCTATTTAATATGTACTCAGAAGGCTTATTCAAAGAAGCCATCAATGATGACTCGGGTGGAGTAATCATAAACGGTCAAGTTATCAATAACATACGATACGCAGACGACACTGCGATAATAGCAACATCCATCTGCCAGCCTCAGAAAATGATGCAATACATAAATATGACTTCAGTCTATTTTATATATGCAATAGTTTTTCAATTCAATTTTTGATCTGTCAATCACCCACATTAAGCTTCTCCTTCAGGGTAGGAGCATGATTAAAGAAATATGAGCTAGGGGCTCAAAAATTAATTTAAAGAAAACTAAATTTATGGTTCTAAATAAAACCAACGTTAATAATATACCAGCAATACTAGTAAACAACACCACAATCGAAAAAGTTAGAAGCTACCAATACTTATGAACACGTATTGAAGACAATAACGACCAAACCATAGAAGTGAACAAACGTATAGAAATAGCAAGAGCAATTTTCAGCAAAATGAAAAATCTTTTCTCAAATAGAAATCTCAATCTAGCCTTGAGAGTCCGAATAATTCGCTGTTATATTTTTTCAACACTACTGTATGGGATGGAAGCATGGACATTAAAGAAAAATAACATAAAAAACTAGAGTCGTTTGAGATGTGGATCTATCGACGCATGCTCAAGATATCCTGGACGGACCTAGTAAACAACGAAGAAGTCATGCGAAGAATGCATAAAGAAAAGGAACTGATCCTTACGATCAAAACACGAAAGCTAGAGTACTTGGGACACATCACCCGGGGAGAGAGATACTCTATTCTCCAACTGATCATCCAAGGAAAAATTCAACACAAGGAAGAAGAAGCATTGGGCGTCGCAGAACCTCATGGTTAAAGAACCTTAGAGAATGGTATGGACAAACATCAGTCGCACTATTTAGAGCTGCAGCGTCAATGATTAGAATCGCCATGATGATTACCAACCTCCGATAGGAGACGGCACCGCAAGAAAAATAAGTAGTAGGAAGAACGAAGGTATGGATGTTAGCATATGCGGATCATGCACTGCTTGTGGCCAAAAGAGTGGAAGATATGTAAGAGATGTTGGAAATAATGGGATGGTACCTTGATAAGATTACTTAGTAGCAGAAGAGTTGAAATAGAGAGAAATAATGATTGAGAGAGTGGTTTGTTTTAAGTATTTAGGCTTTTGGTTTCAGGCGAAAATGGCTTGGACAATAGTGATAAAAAAATGGGAGATATGGTGGAATCATAATCTAGTAATAGTATCTAAGATATGGAACACGTGTGTGAAACCAATATTGTTGTATGGAGTAGAAGTGTGGGGATTGCAAGAGTTGGATGTAGTAGCAATATAGCAAAGATTCCTGAAGAGACTGCTAGGACTCGAAATGTCGACGCCTATAGCGGTGCTCCTGCAGGAAACGAATAAGATGAGCATGTGGTGGGAGTCATATGGGAAGGTAGTGCAGTCCGAACAAAGCCTGTAGGATTTGGGGGTAGAGAGACTGGTGCAAAAGGTGTGGATGAGATGTAGGAGTAGGGCAGATACCAGATGGAGAAAGAATGTATGAAAGTGTAGGTATGTTAGAGGTTTGGGTAGACACAAAGCTGAGAGGAATGGGATGTTTAAAAAACTAAGGTCAGGGATGAGATGTAGGGGTAGGGCAGATACCAGATGGAGAAAGAATGTATGGAAGTGTAGGTATCTCAGAGGTTTGGGTGGACAAAAAGCTGAAAGGAATGGGATGTTTACAAACTAAGGTCAGGGAGAGAATAAGGGATGTTGGGTGACAAGAAATGCAGAAAAGAGTGACTGAGAGCTCGTACAACCCTGCTTATGTGGAGTATCAATTGCGGGGGAAACCCCCGAGCTACATAACCATGGAAGGGTGGAGCAGAGAGGACAAAATGTTCATAACAGAGCAAGATGCAAGAAGCGAGAGGAAGGAACGTATAGATAGGACAAGGATGCAGTTTTAGCCGTCAGATTTTGCTTAGTTTCTCGCATTAGCGATAATAAATCCAATTTCCAAATTTGGTTCTGATCCATATAGTCATTTGTCCGCAATTTTCTTATATGCATAGACACAGATTTTAACGCCAAAATTTATTAGTATTGGTAGCACATATACATTGAAAACGAAGTTAATGTAGTATTCTATTTTTTGCCATCTAGGTTCAGTACTACCGGTTCGACGTTCATCTTACTAGAACGTCGAACCGGTAGTACTGACCCTAGATGGCAAAAGAATAGAATACTACAGTTCAAACTTGGATATATCAATCAAAATACCCGGCAGAAGAAATAGTCCAAATATATAAGATAGATTAATGCAAAATAGAAGTAGCTTGAACAACATTTATAAAACTAAAACCAGAACTCTCAAAAAAACATCTAAACAAGAGTATAAGGGAAGGGTTCAACAAATGCTGTACATATGGTCAATTCTTCTACATGATTGCAAGGGCTGGAAATGTGGCTATATAGGATTCTCAAAATACCATGGACCCAAAGAAAGAGAAATGAGGAAGTACTAATGTGAACTGGACGCGGAAGAGCTAGTTACGAAACCCGAATTGCTGACAATGCAATGATAAGGGACACCTTGTTAACGAGAGAATAAGGGATATTGGGTGACAAGACTTGCAGAGTGACTGAGAGCTCGTACAACCCTGCTTATGTGGAGTATCAATTGAGGGGGAAACCCCCGAGTTACATAACCGTGTAAGGGTGGAGCAGAGAGGACAAAATGTGCATAACAGAGGAAGATTGAAGAAGCGAGAGGAAGGAACGTATAGATAAAACAAGGATGCACCGTATCTGTACTGTGTAGCAGGAGGGTAGTCTCAATATCTGCACTGTGTAGTAGGAGGGTAGTCTCAATATTTGTACTGTGTAGTAGGAGGGTGAAAAATAGACTAGCGAGGGAAGTGGATAGAAAAGGGCTGCTGCCGGAATGCCAGGGGGGTTTCAGAAAGGGAAGAGGGACGAGGGAGTAGATTTTCACGCTTGCGAGAATGGTGGATGAAGCGTTGGAGTGCAAAGGGAGAGTGTATGCGGTGTTTGTGGATTTGAAAGCGGCGTATGATTCAGTTCCAAGAGGAAAGGTCGTGGAGTATATGGATAGATTGGGGATGGAAGATGAAAGTGTGGAGTGGGTGAGAAGTATATATAAAGAGACGTGGGCAAAATCGAGAGTGAATGGAGAAGTGTCTGAGAAGTTTAGGGTGAATGTGGGTGTAAGGCAAGGGTGCCCGCTAAGCCCCCTCCTGTTCAATCTATACACAAGCGAGTTGGGAGGCGGTGCTGAGGAGAGGACAGGCTGGAGGGGTCGTGGTGGGGAGAACCAAGGTGTGAATGCTAGCATATGCGGATGACATAGTATTAGTAGCCAAGAGAGTGGAAGAGATGCAAGAGATGTTGGAAAGAATGGGAAGGTACCTGGATAGGAGAGGGCTAGTAGTGAATGTGGAGAAGACTAAATGGATGATGTTTAGGAATAGGGGTAGAAGGGGTAGAGTGGAAGAGCTGAAATGGAAGGGAAGGATGATTGAGAGAGTGAATGTCTTTAAATATTTGGGTTTCTGGTTTGACAGTGGAGGAGGATTTAGGGTGCATATGGAAAGTATGCAAGCGAAAGCGAGAATGGCTTGGGGAATAGCGAGAAGGAAATGGGAGAGGTTGTGGGGCGGTAACCTCGTAATGGCGTGCAAGATCTGGGATGCGTGTGTAAAACCTATTCTGTTGTATGGAGTGGAAGTGTGGGGATTGCGTGAGTGGGATATGATAGAGAGAGAGCAAGGTGTGCTCCTGAAGAGTCTGCTGGGTCTCGAAAGGTCGACACCGAGAGCAGTGCTGTTGCAGGAGACGAATCGTATGAGTATGTGGTGGAAGTCGTGTGTAAGGGTTGTGAAGTTTGAAGAAAGATTGCAGGAATTGGGTGAGGAAAGACTGGTGCGGGAGGTATGGATGAGGTGTAAGAGTAGGACGGAGAGTGGTTGGAGAAAGGATAGAGGAAGGATGTATGAAAGAGTGGGTATGTCTGAGGTGTGGGTAGAGGAGAAGCTGAGAGAAATGGGAAGCCTAGGAACTGAGGTAAGAGATAGATTGAGAGATATTGAGTGGCAAGAACGGCAGACTAGAATGAATGAGAGCTCTTACAACCCTGGCTACGTAGAGTGGCAAGTGAGTGGGAGACTCCCGAGTTACTTAGCCACGGGTGAGTGAAGCAGGGAGGACAAGGAATGCATGGCAAGAGCGAGGTGTGGGTCAGACGAGAGAGGGAGGAAAGTGTGGAAGGGTCTAGGGTGCACCGCGTGTGCGCTGTGTAGTAAGGGAAGCGACACGTGGTGCCACCTTAGCGAAGAATGTGAGGGTGTGAAAGCAGAGTGGGTGGGAGACTGCAGAAAGCTGAATGAATGGTTATGCGAGGATGGGGAAGGCGTGAAAATCTGCAGGAGGCTGACGTGGGAGAGGAAAGTGGCAAGGGCAAAGGGAGCGGCGATAGATGAGGGTAATTTGTAATTTTTTGCGGAGTAGTACTTTTATTTATATTTGTATTTTTATTTTTATTTTTGTATATTTTTGTTGAGGTTTGTGATGTGGAGGGGCAGTGAGGGAAATGCCAATAAAGGTCTCAATATATGTACTGTGTAGTAGGAGAGTATTCTCAATATCTGTACTGTGTAGTAGGAGGGTAGTCTCAATATCTGCACTGTGTATTAGGAGGGTAGTTTCAATATCTGTACTGTGTAGTAGGAGGGTAATCTCAATATCTGTACTGTGTAGTAGGAGGGTAGTCTCAATATATGTACTGTGTAGTAGTAGGGTATTCTCAATATCTGTACTGTGTAGTAGGAGGGTAGTCTCAATATATGTACTATGTGGTAGGAATGTAGTCTCAATATCGGTACTGTGTAGTAGGAGGGTAGTCTCAATATCTGCACTGTGTAGTAGGAGGGTAGTCTCAATATCTGTACTCTGTAGTAGGAGGGTAGTCTCAATATCTATACTGTGTAGTAGGAGGGTAGTCCCAATATATATACTGTGTAGTAGGAGGGTATTCTCAATATCTGTACTGTGTATTAGGAGGGTAGTCTCAATATCTGCACTGTGTAGTAGGAGGGTAGTCTCAATATCTGTACTCTGTAGTACGAGGGTAGTC
This sequence comes from Lordithon lunulatus, assembly GCA_963942505.1. Classification (NCBI taxonomy): domain Eukaryota; kingdom Metazoa; phylum Arthropoda; class Insecta; order Coleoptera; family Staphylinidae; genus Lordithon; species Lordithon lunulatus. The sequence goes on from OZ012669.1 coordinate 15,303,553, forward strand.
TCAATATTTATACTGTGTAGTAGGAGGGTAGTCCCAATATATGTACTGTGTAGTAGGAGGGTATTCTCAATATCTGTACTGTGTAGTAGGAGGGTAGTCCCAATATCTGTACTGTGTAGTAAGTGGCACCTCTTGTTAAGATATGATTGGAAAGGCAATACATTTTGCACAAAGCTGCCGTTAGGGGAAGAGAGACTGGTGCGGGAGATGTGGATTAGATGTAGAAGTAAGGCAGATATCAGGTGGAGAAAGGATACATAAAGGATGTACGAAAGTGTAGGTATGAGAGAGGTGTGGGTGGACAAAATTCTGAGAGGAATGGAATATTTAGGAACTAAGGTCATATAGAGAATGGGGGATGCTGAGAAACGCAGGATAGAGTGACTGCGACCTCGTCCAACCCTGGTTATGTGGAGTGGCAATTGCGAGGGAATCCTCCGAGCTACATAACCATGGAAGAGTGGAGCAGAAAGGACAAAATGTGAATAGCAGGAGCGAGATGCGGTTCTGAAGAGAGGAAGGAACATATAGATGGGCCAATTATACACCGCGATTGTACTGTGTAGTAAGAGTAACACGTAGTGGCACCTCGGCAACGAATATGAGGGGCTGAAAGCAGAGTAGGTGAGGGATTACAGAAAGTTGAATGAATAGTTAACAGAATGGGAAAAGCGTACACATTTACTAAAGGCCGCCATGGATGAGGAAGTGGATGAGCGTAGATAGGGAATAGTGCAAGAGAGAAGGGTTACATGTAAGTTCTATTTGAAATTATGTTTATTTTTTACTGTAATGGCTATACTTAATATAGATTTTTTTGTACTGAATGGATGAGGACTATATAAAATGTAGATGGTGTGAAGGGAGCATTAGTTCGATAAGTTTTGATAGTTCTGGATAGTTGTACGAGTGAGTAACCTTAAACGGAGGTTTCACAATAGGCCCATTTTGAGGCCTAATTGTCTGTAGCTATGTTACCCTCCAGCCAACTATCCAGAACTATAAAAACTTATCGAACTAATGTTCCCCTCACACCATCTACATTTTCTATAGTCCTCATCCATCCAGTACAAAAGAAATCTATATTAAATATAAGTACCTATGTTTATTTTTTACTGTAATGGCTATACTTAATATAGATTTTTTTGTACTGGATGTATGAGGACTATAGAAAATGTAGATGGAGTGAAGGGAGCATTAGTTCGATAAGTTTTGATAGTTCTAGATAGTTGGCTGGAGGGTAACATAGCTACAGACACTTAGGCCTCAAAATGGGCCTATTGTGAAACCTCCCTTTAAGGCTACTCACTCGTCCCACCAGTCAATTCTGCGTGCAAGCTGCAGAACCCTGGCGGGCGAGGAGTTGCCAATGCTGGCCATACTAGGCCAGCACTCCCCTAGTATTAACTGCCTAGGGTTTACTAGAACTGGGCAGAGGCATATTACATGCTCTGCTGTTTCTAGTTCTTCATTGCACCCTCTACATAACGGGCTGTCCACCAGACCCATCGTGTGTGTAGGTGTTTGTTTAGCCGACAGTGGCCAGTTAGGATGTTGGTCAATAATTTCAAATTATTTCTACATAACTTAAGGCCATGGCTGAAATTTTACACGGTTGCCTAATGGCTTCCTTTGATTGCTTGCAGCCCGGCGTTTCTCGCCATTTTATCTTGTGAAGAGCAAGGGTCCTATACTCTATTATTTTTTTCCTGCAGAAAGTATTTCATCCTTTTGGGTTGTTCGAGGATGCTAGGATCCCTTTGGTAAGTGATTAAGTATAGATCTTACTGATGATATGAAGGAGAGAATGGAAGAGGCCTACGGAATGTGAGGATAAATTATATTTAGGATATACATACACACATGCCAGCATACCCCTACTCCACGCTCAGTAGGGTAGGAAAATCCGGGTTGCGTGCGCCTCGCCAGTGGATGATGCCCCTATAAATAACGTACACGCACCCCTAAAAGGCAGTCAGTTTTCCCTCACCAAGACTTAAAGGACTTATTCATATTACCCGACTATCGCTTTAAAACCGATACTAGAGTTTAACTTTTTACCTTTGGTAAATCGATCCTCCCTCACCATAGAGGCCCCCTACTCACTGAAGATGCGCGCGCATCCCTGGTTTTTCCTACTCTACTGAGCGTAGAGTAGTAGTAAGCGACACGTTCGGAGAAAAAACCCAAGGGAAGTATAAAAAAGGTATCAATTTACGTAAGGTTGATGGAAACAGGCATAAATACTTCAAAGAAAAACACGCTGTTTGTATTTAAAATTTTATAAAAACAAATGTAAATAAATGTACACATACATATGAATGAATAACAGCAACTTAATTCCTAAAAAGTCTCAATCTTTACTCTTTTGAACGCATTGGAATAAAATCTTGCAAACAATGATTGTCTGAACAGCTCAACTATTTTACCTGATAGATGTATGAATTGCACACAATACAAAAGCTGTTTTATTGCTTTAAGAGTCTTAATTATCTAAAGTACGAACAAATGAACAATCACTTTTCCAAAATTCAGAGAATACATATCAAGCTTACGTTATACGAATTACTTTTTGGACTTATCACTGACTTTAATTAAGTTTTGTAAATGGACATTAAGTGACAACGCCTCGTAGCTTTTGCTGTTCTCAGGACAACAACTCACCGAATTTTCACCAGCCTTATTAACTATATCTATTTTAGCGCCGCGGGCTAACAAAATAAGTACACAGTTGTAATTGTCTTGGCGTGCTGCAATGTGCCTAAAAAAAATAAAGTGGTAATCATTTTGTTTTTTTTTTATAAATTCTGTTTGGACTTACAAAGGACTATCACCATGTATATTAACTACGTTTACCTCAGCGCCGAAATTCAGTATAAATTCAACTATTTTTGAACTGCCGCTGAATGCAGCCCAGTGCAGTGCCACGTTATCTTCTACATCCTTTAATAAAGGATCGGCTCCTTCTGTTAGTAGGAACTTTACCACATCCACGTGACTGTGTTCGCAACCCCATACCAAAGAAGTCCACCCACCATCGTCCGCGCAATTTATATAGCCTTTTATTTGAATGGCGGCTGATAGTAATATATGGCACGCTTCTAAATTTCCACATTTTGCGGCTAGATGCAGTGCAGTCATTCCATCCACACCCTTTAAAATTAAATAATATAAAAAAAAACCTTTATTTTGGCATACTGCTAAAAAAATACACTCCTCCTCGAATACACAATGCTCATACATCTAGAGCAAGAAACAAAAAAATACATAACAATAAAAATTCCTCACAATACAAATTAAATAATATATTTTTTTTATATAAATATAATTTATAATAAATTTAATTATTTGTTCATTACATAAGCTGTTTTCGTTTATCGTTCGGGAGCTGTTTCGGGCTAGCTAGCTAAGACCAATCCAGAATAGCTCCCGAACGATAAACATAAGCGGCTATAATATACATGTCCAGCTAAGTATGCAACATTATAGTTTATTAGCAATCAATGTCAAAAGTTTGATGTATGTGGCAGGAATACCCTCCAGATCCAAACTTTCTTTTAGATCTTGAGTTATTTCTAAACTTCAACTCTAGAAGGTATTATATTACATGATCGCGATTTCTTTCTAGAACCGTACTTGCTTCTTGAATCTAGATTTACTTCTAGATCCAGATTTATTTCTAGAACGTGACAAAAAGGCAGATGCAGCCGCTTTTAGATCTCGAACGGCTTCTACTTCCGGGCTTGCTACGATTCTCGATTTGGATCGGCCGCCCAACTGCGGCTGCGACGACCAGATTTAGACCTAGACCTACTACTAGATTTGCATCGCGTTGGTTTGTTTAGATATAGATCAAATAATTTTCGTTTTAAGTTTTACCATGACCTGGACATATCATCTCAAATAAAATAATGGTTTACCTTTGGATAAGACTTATACCAATCAAACCCACCTTTGTAATAACACTTGCACCAGCCTGAGTAAGATATTTAACTGTATCATTCTGGGTGTGAATAACAGCAAGCATTAAAGCAGTATTTTTATCATGATCCAAAATATCCAAATCAACCTCCGCAATTTTAAGCATGTGAATTGCGGAAAGTAGCCCATATTTAGCAGAGTAATGCAGTACTGTGCCACTACCGCCATCAAATTCAACGAACGATTGCAAACAGACACTTCTAGAACCTACTAACAATTAGCCGATAACAATAGCCTACAACAAAACCTACCTAAAATAGTAGCCACCTCCTGGTGATCGCTCTCCTTAATACACTCTAATAAATCATTTATACTGTACTGACTATCCTCATTACATCTTCTACTAGTTTTCGACATTTTCAGTTCGTTTAATGGTACAAGTGGCGGGGACTCACAATCACGCTCAACCTCCTCCTGTTTCACATCCAGTTCGTGTGAGTTTAGGGTGCTAAATGAAAAATTACAATTATCACACCGTCCCGTGTTGCTGAGACAGGGCAAATAAATCTGTCAAAATGTTAAAAATCTACTGTATTTATTTCAGATTAAAACGAATATTTATAATAATAAATAAAAATAAGTGATAAATAACATACAATCAGTCTTTTCGTGCGTGATTTAGAGTCTTTATAAAATAAATAAAACAACAACAAACAATATACAACAACTAACAACATTTTTTTTGTGTGTGTGTAAACGCTTTTAAAATTGAATTACTTGACCAGTTACTAATAATAGTTAAAATTGCAAATCTAAAACAAACTAGTCTACTAAACAACTGCCATATGGAGAGTATGGACCATCCTGAAAATGATTCAATACATTATCATAGTTTTCTGTTTATAAATACTATTTGTTAGTTACAAAAATATATTGTTATATTATAATATAATCATATATTATATTATGACTTTTGGGATACACAAGGATATTTTCGGCTAGTACTTAAATTAATTATACAAGGTTGAGAGAGCCGTGTTTTTTTACCAGGACTCGCATGTTACATGTACAACATGTAAAACAGACAAACGAAAAGTTGAAGACAAAATGTATGTGTATGTACATGTTATCGAAGCTCGACTTCAATGGGCTGGTGGAGGAAGATGCGGTCCCTCGTCCGAGTCAGCTCTTCATAAGACAGACACGGGGAGGGTTATAAACCGTCAGGCCTCCTTACGGGGAAGATATGATGTGCTCGAAAAGAGTCGTGATGAGGGAGAATCGTGACAAGAAGAATAAGGGGCACATTTATCAGTGTAAGCTGATAGCTGCAAGGATATAAATCGATCCTCCGAGTCTTCATGAAGGTGAATCGATTTACCAAGGGTAAAAAGTGAAAGTATTGGTTTTTAAGTGATAGCCGGGTATGGTAAAACGGTCCTCTGAGTCTTAGTGAGGAAGAACCTAATGTCGTTTAGGGGTGCGTGTACGTTTGTTATAGGGGGCAAACATGCCCCTACTCTTAGGCCCAATTCACACATAAGCGGCGTCGGGCGCAGGCGCGGTGTAGGTGAGGCGCAGGCGCGGTGTAGGTGAGGCGCAGGCGCGACTTCGCACAGGCGATTGTGATGTCCATATGCAGTGAAGGGGTGGACATTGCACCTTATGTTTACACAGAGGCGGCGTGGAAGAGTTATGCCTTTCGCCTATCGTGTCTTAGACGAAGAGGCGAAGACGCGGTGCCGACGCTGCGAGAGGCACGGCGCTTCAAGCCCCCTCTATATTAACATGTGGTGCAATGCCCACTTAGGTGACGAGGCGCGGGCATTTGCCTCGTGCCTCTCGCCGCGCTGGCACAGCGTCTTCTTCTCGCCGCGCCGGCACCGCGTCTTCGCCTAAGACACGGTAGGCGAAGAGGCAAAACTCTTCCACGCCGCCTCTATATAAACATAAGGTGCAATGTCCACCCCTTCACTGCAGATGAACATCACAATCGCCTGTTCGACGTCTGCGCCCGACGCCGCGTATGTGTGAATTGGGCCTTAGCATCCACTGAAGAGGCGCCCGCATCCCCAGTTTTTCCTACCCTACCGAGTATAGATGGTAACACACGTTTTTGTTGGCTACGAAACTCATTTTGTAAACATTTATGACCAAAATCATCAAATCTTACAAAATAAGTTTAAGATCTAACAATTAAAGTATTTTAATCAACTAGACATTCCGCTGCATTCCCTATTTTTCCTACCCTACTGAGCGTAGATGGTAACACACGTTTTTGTTGGCTATGAAACTCATTTTTGACCATAATCCTTAATTATAAAACGTAGAAGATCATCAAATCTTACAAAATAAGTGTCAGAGCTAGCAATTAAAGTATTTTAATCAACTAGACATTCCGCTGCATAGTTTTTACTAAAACCTCAATACAATTTCATAATTCATGCTATAAGAAGAGTGTAAATGTAAGCCCATCCTTAAATTAATATAACTTTCTGATAAAATATATATACTAAATACTACAATGTTAATTTTTCTAATATAGTACTAGTACTAATATAGTACTAGTTGCCAAATTAACCAATATCATGCAATATTGATTAACATATTAAGAATTATGATTCTTGCAATATATATTATTTCTATGAGAAATATATTTGAAACTACTTACATTTGTGCTCTCTGTGCAGTTAAAAATATTGGAGGTGTAGGAGTTTCCATATTAATATGAACATCATACTTTGGTGTTGGTTGACCACAGTGTGGGCAACATTTAAAATCACCAACAGTGATTTGGCAGCCTCTATGGTACTGATGCTTGTTTTCACATTGTGAAAATTTTCCCTGAAATTAGTGTAGAATCAAAAACAACATCTAAGGCCCAATTCACACATAAGCGGCATTGGGCGCAGTCGCGGTGTAGGCGAGGCACAGACGCGACGTCGCACAGGCGATTGTAATGTCCATATGCAGTGAAGGGGTGGACATTGCACCTTATGTTTACATACAGGCGGCGTGGAAAAGTTATGCCTTTCGCCTCTTCGTCTACCGTGTCTTAGGCGAAGACGCGGTGCCGGCGCGGTGAGAGGCACGAGGCAAATGTCCGCGCCTCGTCACCTAAGTGGGCATTGCACCACATGTTTATATAGAGGTGGCTTGAAGTGTCGTGCCTCTCGCACCGCGTCTTTGCCTCTTCACCCAAGGCCCAATTCACACATAAGCGGCATCGGGCGCATGCGCGGTGTAGGCGAGGCTCAGGCGCGACGCCGCACAGGCGATTATGATGTCCATATGCAGTGAAGGGGTCGTCATCTAAGTAAGCATTGCACCACATGTTTATATAGAGGGTGCTTGAAGCGTCGTGCCTCTCGCAGCGCCGGCACCGCGTCTTCACCTCTTCGTCTAAGACACAGTAGGCGAAGAGGCGAGAGGCATATCACTTCCACGCCTCCTCTATATAAAGATAAGGTGCAATTTCCACACCTTCACTGCATATGAACATCACAATCGCCTGTGCGACGTCGCGCCTGCCCCTCGCCTGCACCGCCGCCGCTTATGTGTGAATTGGGCCTTAGGTGACGAGGCGCGGGCATTTGCCTCGTGCCTCTCGCGGCGCCGGCACCGTGTCATCGCCTCTTCGCCTAAGACACGGTAGGGGAAGAGGCGAAACTCTTCCACGCCGCCTCTATGTAAACATAACGTGCAATGTCCACCCCTTCATTGGATATGGACATCACAATCGCCTGTGCGACGTCGCGCCTGCGCCTAGCCTACACCGCGCTTGCGCCGCTTATGTGTGAATTGGGCCTAAAAGGCACCTTACACTGTTAATAATACTGTCAATCCTAGTACTTTCAGCATTTGCTTGAATCCTTCAATATTTATCAAGGAATCAATTATTCAGATAAACATAAATATTCTCTTCATTGCATCATTACTATACCTTAGATGATCAGTAATACTGTCAATATCTTAGAATAATGAAAATTTAAAATACATTATCCTACAGTAATAGTGTTATTATTCTAAAATATTGACAGTATTATTGACCATGTAAGGTGCCTTTATTATCCATTGTACATAATTTCAGGGAAAATTTTCCTTGAAACTATGTACAATCAAAAACAACATCTAATATCCATTAATGGTCCATAATTATATACAATCAAAAACAATATCTAATATCCATTAATTGTCCATACCTGAGTACAAAAAATTCCACAATTCGGACAACAGTTATGTCGTAACATCCTATTGCGATGCATTGAACATAGCACTGTATAAGGTACTCTAAACGAAGGTCTAATCATAGATAACTCCGCACAATTGACTAGATTACTACAACCAATCAGTCTGTCTCCAATACTGTCAATTGCATTACAAAATACCTCTTCTGTAATCAAAATATTTTACCAGTATACTTATTTTTAAACAAGTAATCTCACCATCCTTTTCATGTATTGCATATAGTTTGGTTTGGTGTGAACACACACATAATCGAGAAGTTATTAACTGACCATGATCTACTTCTTTAATCATATTTTCTTCAATACTGTGAGACCTGCTGTAGAAAAATCTATTAAAATACTTATCGTTTAATTCAATATCCTAATATACCTTTCAATCTTTTCCATCTTCTGTACTTTCACTAAATCATCTTCATTTGATGTGTCTGTGGAATCACGTTTAATACTACGTTGATTTTTCTTAACTTTTCTCAAACTATGTTTGTATTTATTCACAGGTGCAGAATTATTACCTTCATCACTAGGTGTATCATCAGTATCATTCAGTTTGTCTGTTTTTCCTTTAAATTTCTCTTTCTTTTTATCCAATTTCATTGCAGCTGCATTTGCTAACAAAAATAAACATTATAAATTAAAAATACGTTTTATAATAGTAAATGGTAATGATAATAAGGAGTAACATGTTGTAAGTTGTAAGATCAAAAAGAATTATTAAAGTAGGAAACATGAAAAAATACTTGGTGACAATGATCTAATAGTATGAAAGTAGCAGTAAAATACATGGAGAGAAAGTATCTTTATTTATTTTTTGGCTCAGATACAATGTACATGGTATATCAGCTAAAAATATAAAAACTTGGTATCTGCTTTGATCGGTGGTCATTCCCTTGCTTGTGTGTGGTCCCTGGATTTAATCATATGCTTTCATAAAAGCACCTTACATGATCAATAATACTGTCAGTCCTAGTACAAATACTGACATTTGCTTCAATCCTCATTTTATATTTATCAAGTAATCAATTATCTGGATAAACACCAGTATTCTCTTCATTCTATCATTACTATACCTCACATGATAAGTAATACTGTCAATATTTTAAAATAATGAACATTTTAAACATGTTATCATACAGTAATACTGTCATTAATCTAAAATATTGACAGTATTATTGATTGTGCAAGGTGCCTTAAAGGCACCTTACATAGTCAATAATACTGTCAATCCTAGCACTGTCAATATTTTCTTCAATTTTCCTTTTATATTTATCAAGTAATCAATTATCCGAATAAAGAGCAGCATTCTCTTCATTACATCATTACTATACCTTACACGATGAGTAATACTGGCAACATTTTAGAATAATGAACATTTTAAACATATTATTGTACAGTACTACTGTCATTATTCTAAAATATTGACAGTAATATTGATCGTGTAAGGTGCCTTTTATACATAGTTTTCTTTAAAATAGTAATAACAAAAATAATATAGGTAGCTAAAAATGAAGGAAACACAAACAAATAGTTGAACAACAGAGACCATAAGTGGAACTATAAAGATTTTAAAGGCACCTTACATGGTCAATAATACTGTCAGTCCTAGTACTGTCAGTTTTTGCTTCAATCCTCCTTTTATATTTAACAAGTATTCAATTATCCAGATAAACATCAGTATTCTCTTCATTCTATCATTACTATACCTTATACAATAAGTAATAGTGCCAATATTATAGAATAATGAACATTTTAAACATGTATCATACAGTAATACTGTCATTATTCTAGAATATTGACAATATTATTGATCGTGTAAGGTGCCTTTTAGATTGCAAGCAATAAATACAATAAACTGACCAATAATAAAGCAGGAAAGACACAATATGATGATTGCAAGGCATGAAACAAGGATAATATGGATAAAACAATATTCAAATAGAGCAAGCAAGGACAATGAATAGCCAAAGAACTAGTAACATGAAATGTATGAAGTAGTAATATGAAATGTAATCCAGAACTATCCAGAACATGAAATGTAAGGGGAATCATATGAAAAGAAAATGAATTTCATAAACAAATGATAGATATACTGACAGTAACAACATTGAAGGAAAAAGAACAAGGTGAAGTAGCTTTAGAGTGTGGATATCTAATATACAGGGGATTACCACATGAAAAATGAGCAGCTGCAGAAGTAGGATGTAATATATATTTACATGTTCTCCAAAATACTCATATTACACTAATAATAACTAATACCGCTATCTCACTTATTTGTATTATTTATACAAATAAGTGAGATAGCAGATTCATTTATGCCTAGTATAGGGTGTGTGAGGCCACCAGAGGGGAAGAAGAAAAGGAAGTGAGAAACACTTGCACCAGAGCAATTGAGGGATGCTGGGACACCAGAGTTGAGAATTATTAATTTAAACTTAATATTGTAATTTTAGATTGTATTACAAACAAAAAAATATCAACTCTACTAAAACAAACTCCTTACCAATATTTTCCAAAATCTTTTGAGTAGGTTTCAACTGCCTACTCAACCTCTGTGGCTTATAGCTTTCATTATAAGACTTCTCCTTCCGAGCAATAGCAGTTTGCAATATAGACTCATTATTATAATCCTTGCTTCGCCTCCTCATTGATCTTTTTAAATGCATGTCACTATCGACCTTGGTCCTCCTAGGCCTTCTCTTTGTAGCAGGTGTCTTCAAATTATTACCAGGCTTCCGAAAACACATAACAATGTGTGGCTGCCCCTCAGCATCAGTATCATTGCTTTTATCAGACTTATCATCTGAGTCCTTGGTGCTGCTTTCAGACTCAATCTTCTGAATCTCATCCCCTTGCAGGTTCGACTCTTCAGACTCCTGTTCGTCATAGTTATCAAAGTCTGTTTTGTTGTTGAACTGGTTCTTCATTTCACCAAGTATTTGTGATATGAATGTTTTGTTTTCCAATGGGGTGGGCTTGGCAGGCAGGTCATTATCCATCACTTTGCACTATATGGTTAATTAATTACACGTCCGTGGTTCACTTTGATTGATTCACTATGAATCATATGAATTAAGTAATAATTTGTTTTGTTTATAAACCATCACATCCCACTTGACAAAACTAACACATTTTATTGACATTTGGGCAAATTTCTATACAGTTGCCTATATTGTTGTTTACCGTTACTGCTGTAGCGTTCATACGTCAGCTAATCAGAGATCAGATTTGTGAGTGACATGTGTCGGTCTCTGTACTCTGTGATGAACCCTTCACATAGCAATGGAGCAGATTAAACACTAGTTAACACCTTATAATGCTCTGTGGATACAACCACAAAACATGGGTACAACTGATCTATGTCTTGTTTTCTATGCAACCTATTTCTAAAGCTCATATGCCTGCTCTCCATTGTTGCGTCAATGTTGAAGCTAGGTTTAAAATGAGAAGGGACAACAGCTGATGCAACCTGATCTCTGATTGGCTAATACATGGATGTTGACGAGTGAAGGGATATGGACCACCATAAAGGCACCTTACACGATCAATATTACTGTCAATATTTTAGAATCATGACAGTATTACCATATTACTGTACGATAATATGTTTAAAATGTTCATTATTCTAAAATATTGCCAGAATTACTCATCGTGTAAGGTATAGTAATGATGTAATGAAGAGAATACTGATGTTATTGCGGATAATTGATTACTTGATAAATATAAAAGGATTGAAGCAAATATTGACAGTACTAGGATTGACAGTATTATTGACCGTGTAAGGTGCCTTACAGACATAGACAACTACAGATGCTTACAGACCAACACCCTCTATATATGTAGTATAGATTGTGTTGTATATACAGGAATATATACTAAGAGAAATATAAATATGAGCATATAACATAGACAACATATAGACACGATGAACATTGACGCAGCAACGGAATGCAAGAATTTAGGTTAAAATTGTCAGTGAGAGATGAATATTTACATTAAAAATTATAAATTAAAATTATATTCAAATGTTACAAGTACTTTAAAACTTAATTGGTTTTTAAACACTCAAATGCTATCTTTAACATTGCATTACTGCGATAACTTCTAAAAATAGAAAGTCAACCTTGTTGTTAAATGTTAAATATGTCAAAATCCGGTGTCAACGTAAACAGTTTGCTAGCAAAACTGTTTAGTATTAAATTACTTAAAAGCAATGTGTGATAATTATTGTTATTGATATTAATTAAAAAGTTGGGTGCTATTATATTTACAAGATGAAAAAAAGTAAGTTTATATAAAATATATTTGTAAACAAATTTTGGGTGTTAACAGCTTTTATTTTAGGCAATGAAAATGGCAATCTGAAATACATCAGTTTATTTACTCTAACTGTACAAAATGCACTGTTGGGGTTAAGTATGCGATATGCCAGAACACGAGATGGGGATATGTTTTTATCTTCCACAGGTAGTTTTATAGTATTAAATATTTATATTAATGTTTCTTACACTATTTTTTTTGTAGCTGTTCTAATGGCAGAATTGGTTAAATTAGTTACATGTCTTTCCATTGTGTATGTGCAAGCTGATGGCATTAAAGGGTTACTGCAAACAGTGCATTCGACAATTATACAGCAACCAAAAGACACACTGAAAGTCTGTGTGCCTTCATTTGTATATGTTATACAAAATAATTTGTTATATGTGTCTGCATCACATTTGGATGCTGCTACATATCAGGTGAATATATTATCATTTATTTGGATAGCAAATGTATTAGCCAAGGGCACAAGAATCATAGTTATGGCTCTGCAATAAGGTTCTAAATATTGTTACATCGAATTAAATTAGGAATTTACAATACTGCAGTAACTTAGATGATTTCAGTTTATTTTGCTGTATAAACATAAACATCACCTGCATCATAAACATACCTATTTTCCTTGTTTACAAGTCTATCAATAATTTTCCTCAATCTAGTAGATAAAGTGATTGCTGATCTTTGTTATTGTTTGAACAGCTTATCACATACAGTATTATTTGTTACAATTTGTCTATTCAAACCTACAGGTGTTTCTGCCATATGTTAATGTTTGTATATAAGCCTGTGAGAATGAAAGTAGCGTAAATCACATTTGAATTGTTTTGAAATGGAGATTTTGTGTTTGATATTTATATGATTTTAATATCTTTTATGAAACTTTACATAAGTACATAATTTTGCATTCTGAACAATTTATTTTAATAAAGTTTTGTTACATTCTTTATAGAAATGTCACTTTACCTACAAAGTTATTTTAAAAAAATTTGAAAAGTGCAAGAATTTTAAAAAGTTTGCATAATACCATTATTTTGCATTTTGACCAATTTATTGTAATACAGTTTTGTTGTATATTTTGTAGAAATGTCACAACTTACATCATTTTCAAAAAAAAAAAATTTTTTTATAAAACTTTGCATACGTCCATTATTTTGCATTCTGAACAATTTATTTTAATAAAGTTTTGTTGTATTCTTTATAGAAATATCACTTTACCTACAAAGTTATTTAAAAAAAATTGAAATGTTTATTGATTATAAAACTTTGCATAACCCATTATTTTTCATTATAAACAATTTATTTGAAACAAAACTATTTTAAGACTTCTGATTATTAGTTTTGTATCATCCAATATTAATACCACTAATATAATCAATTTTCAATTGTAGGTAACATACCAATTAAAGATATTAACAACTGCCATGTTCGCAGTGTTTATATTACGAAAAGAACTGCTAAAAACGCAATGGCTGTCACTGTTGACACTGGTGGGTGGGGTTGTTTTGGTACAATTGGCTCAAACTGAAACACCCAAAACACACACAGGACCTGAACAAAATCGCATGATTGGATTTTCAGCGGCGCTAACTGCATGTGTTCTATCAGGATTTGCTGGGATATACTTTGAGAAGATGTTAAAAGGAAGCGATGTCACAGTGTGGATGCGTAATGTGCAATTAAGTTTATGCTCAATACCATTTGGTCTTATCACATGTTTTGTGTATGATGGAGATATTATTAACAAGCAGGGATTTTTCTTTGGATATGATAAGTTTATCCAGTATTTGGTTATATTACAGGCTTGTGGAGGATTGATAGTAGCATTGGTTGTGAAATATGCTGATAATATACTTAAGGGCTTTGCCACCTCTTTGGCAATTGTAATCTCATGTGTAGCGTCCATATATTTATTCAATTTTGTTCTTACAATTCAGTTCAGTTTAGGGGCTGTTTTTGTTATATTTTCAATCTTTTTATACAGTCATGTACCTAAAAGAACAACAATTACAGGTACTAAGATATAGATTGAATCTCATATTCTTTTATATATACTTGTTTCAGTATTCAAAATATACATTTTATTCTTTAAACTTAAATTTTATATAAAACAAATCTGTAATATAAAAAAATATTTTTTTGGAGATTTATCACGGTTTGTTCTTAGTTTTACTGTCCCCCCGCGATCTACTCCAACTCCTTCTATTTCCTTCATTATTTTTATCTTTTGAACTACTACGTCTACGACTTCTACTTCTTCCATTTTTAAAGCTTGCATCTCTTGTTCTACTCCTATTTCGTGATTTGCTTCGACTTCTTCCATCAGTCGCTCTGCTGTGTGATCTACTTCTTCTATCAGATGCCCTACAGTGTGACCTACTTCTACGATGGCTGCGTCTAGAAGAAACGGATCTACTTCGTGTTCGCCTATCTCTAGATTTCGATCTATTTCGAGAGTAGGAGCGGAATTTGGATCTACTGTACGATCTAGACCTGGTGCGATGGCGTGAATGCGAACGAGACCTGCTGTAACTCCTTCGGCGGTAACGTGGCTCACGGTTGATGGCATCTTGTGCGTATTTGTAATATTCTTGTTGGAGGTAGTGGTTAAACGCGCCTCTGCCTCTACCCCGGTTATTATATGGGCGATTATTGTATGGGAATCCTATGGAAATGGTAAATATTAGTAAGGTACATATTTAATTCAACTTTGCACTCAGTAAACTAAAAAAAAGCTAATTCTTAAACTTTTATCTTTATAGAGCCCCAGGGCTCTTCTGCCGGTGAAGGGAGAAGCTCAGAAAGGTTTAATCACATGATCTTTACTTATTTCATAGCGAACCTCTAAAAAAGTGTGACTGCACCTCATAGTCATGATCTGGTCCTATCTGCACTACACTGTTTTCTATTATTTATATAGTCATAGAAATTTGTGGAAAACAGCATAGAACTGAGTACAAATTCCTTGAAATGGTGAATGGGCTTAGTTGTTATAGTTTTGTAAACTTAATAAACATGTAAAATGAATTGTTTTATAGATGAAAAACAATACTTACTACTAGGACCAGAATTTCCTCTTCCTCTATTGAAATAAGGTGGAAAATGTCTAGGTGGACAATATGGCTGCATATTGTATGATGGCATAGTATGAAGATAATCATACCAGCTCGCCCCATTTAATGGCTGTGCATAGACATTATTTGGAACAGATTCCTCAATATCACCTAGAATCAAACAAGTTATAAAAGAAAGTCATATTAGTGTACATACTTATGAGTGAGGAGTCTGAATCTGTGCTTGATTCGTTTACGTTTTTCGATTCCTTAGAAATTATTGATTTTAATATAACTCTGCCCTCTATTGCACTATGTAGTTTTTCTTGTTGTGTTTTCACTTTATATTCACTTAACATTTTCATTTTTGACACCTAAAATTGTCTTGTCAGTAAAGCTCTTTATTTGTATTTAAAATTTACCTTATCAGTCTTGTGTGATTTGATGATTTCAGGCTCGATGTTCTTATCAATTTTAGTCTGGAACAAAAGAATAATAAATTTTGTTGATTTCAAAATCCATATATCCATTCAATGTAAATAATAATAAAATGTTTGAAAGACTGAAAGCAGCGAGTGGAAATGCAGTTGTGCAATATTTTGACTACCTTACAATAAGCATTGAACATATATAATTTACCTTGATTCTCTTAAATAGTTCCTCAACTAGCCTTATTGCTTCGAGTCGTCGTTGTACTTTAACCAGTTTTCTCTCTTCTTTTGCAATTTTGTCAGATATATCATCAGTTCCTTTTACTTTTAATTCAGCCAAGATCTTTGCTTTTCTTTTCTCTTCTCTCTCTCTCCGGCGTTTTTCTTTCCCATTTTGTATATCGAGCTGTTGTTGTCTGAAATAATAAAATGTTGATTCACAACAAATTAAATTAAACAAGTTATTTAGTATATAATTAATTAAAAATCAGTTTAAAATTTTATACATATTATGAACATATTCAATTAAAGTGAGTTATGTCACTATGCCACAACTCAAGTAATTGCAACTTAAACACTGAGTTTCATTGAAATAACTGCAAAGGTACAGCTAGAAAGAACAACGCCAATCTATATTGTACACAAAGAGACAAATGGAGACAATATAAGAATAAAAGTAGAATGCTGGGCAATTAAATTCAAGCAAAAAATATAAATGAAATCATATAATACATTACTGAAGGAATGCCAATGAGAAATGTCAAAGTTTAGATGAGTACTACCACAGAGCATTATAAGTACTACCATGATGAGAAGAAAAACACAAACTATAATAGAGAAATGGCTTACCATAGAAGTAGAGACAAGAATAAATAGCGAAGAAGATATATCAAGTATTATAGAAAGAAGAGACAATGACTGACAAAGACAATTGCAGGAAAATGACATCCAGGAATCAAGGTATAACCCACTATTCAAAACCATCTAGACACAATGCCTGCCCAGTTACCTAACACAGCCAATAAACTACAAATCACAAAAACTAATGGATTCAGGTACAGATGCAGGTTTCATTTCCTTTGATACTTTGAGTTTGTTTAATTTAAACTTCACTTGGGCATGGGAAAGATTATTCAAAAAATCATTAAATTGTAAAGTTTTTTTATATATATATATATATTTATATATATATATTTTATATATATAAACTAAGTACTACAAAAATTACCTAGTTAACTGCTCAATTTGCTTCTTCTTATCTTCCACCTGCTTTTCCTTTTCTTCCTTATCCTTTTGTTTGAAAATTAACCGGTCCCTCACTATTTCACGTCTCCTCAATGTAGCCTCACTCAAATGTTTAGTCTTATCAAAAGTAACATACACATTTATAGTATAACTCTCATCATTATCTTTATGCAACAACTTCATCCCTCGCAAACAATCCATACATTTGCTAAATCCTATATAATCTTTAAACTGTATATACCCCTCAAAAAAATCAGTCTCTTCAAATGAAGATGTCTGAATACCAGTTATATGTGATTTCATTTTGCTCCTATATGGATCACAAATAGGGATATCCACCATCCTAATACTGCCAAACTTCTCAAATGTGTGATAAAATATTTTTTCAGATGGATATAAATCATCTGAATTTCTATGGTTATGTGCTACAAACCATTTGGTTGGTAGATTTGATAAATGAACAGTATCAGGCCTTTCTCCCGGCTTCATCTCATTCATATCCTTTGCTTCTTGAAAATAAGCATCCCAGTCACGTCTTGTGGGGAAATCAAGCTTAGGTTCAGCTGCACGAACCTTCATTAACTCTTTAAAATCCTTCAGTTTTATCATCTTATTATCCAATTTAGAAACAACCCTAGACACCTTATTTTTAAGCTCCACCTCTGCCTCGAATCGAACCATTTCAATCGTAGTTTTCGTCACTTTCAACAGTGTGAATTCATCAGGCCTAATTAACTCGCGTAGTTTCTCCATCACCTCATGATGCATTATAGTTTTACCCAACATCTTTTGAGTCAGCTGCACAGTAATGTTCATTCTCGCGATAGGTTTTAAGAATAGCTGTTGCGGCAAATACAGCGGCACTATATCGCTGGTGTTCACACATTTCTGAAAAGCATTCATGATTAAATCACAGTTACTTTGGCTGGGAATCTGAAAATTAAAGAAAATTATCTATGGGAGATGGGTGGTTCAAAGTAACTGGATGTTAATCAAAAAGGCTTTTCCGAACTTATATCCGAACGTTTGTTTGCACACGCGAGGTTATTAGTTTAGTTAACACTAAATTCTGTTTATTGAATTATTTATTGAACTAGTGTACGAAAATTTGACAGATTGATTGTTTTGCCAAGTTAACTAATTGCGTCCATCTATGGGGTGTTTCATGAAGTAGCTATAGTACCCTAGATAAATGATACTGTATAGTACAGAAATCTATTAGTCAGTGTTTCTCAAACATTTGATTGGAATTTTTGTCTGCTCCTGCCGAGACTACCCCTAGTTGTCTATGGACTACCCCTAGTTGTCTATGGACTACCCCAATGAAATATAATATCTTTACGGATGAATTACATTGTACTAGATTCGTGAAGAAACTTGAATAAGTTTCTAGTTTCAATTATTCATGAGCTATGTTCAGCTTGTACCATGACCAATCACTTCGTGAAAAACCACATGCCCAGTACGAGACTCTGATTGGATGACGCATATACGTTGAAGCACTATCGAAAATCGGTACAGTGCGAATACAATTTATACCGGAATAGTGGAAATACCATTATTTGGATAACTGTTTTTAATTTGAGATAAATAAATGGATACCAACGAAATAGAATTCTATTTCGTTGATGGATACATCTTTGTAAATAACACTAGGAACATTTTGTGTCACTCTGGTTTACTAAAAATCTGCGCATGCGCTATTGAAAGTCTACTACATAACCTAAAACTAATTTGGCGCCAAAAGCTTTTATCCTTTGTGGTTGTTTGTTTACTCGTTAGACATTAGTTTATAAAATTAGTACAAATATACAACGAAAATGATCGAGCCGCAAGATATAGACCAAAGACAGCGTGAGCTACAACGTGAATACTTGGATTTCTTAGATGATGAGGTAATATTTCAGTAGATCTGTACTGCTTTAATAACTATAATTAAGCATAAGCTTGTTGGTCATTTTATTGTTAATATTATGATAAATGTAAAAAATCTATATGTATATATAGATTTTATTCTATATGTCCTCCCTTCTCACCCTATCAAAGACACCTAATTTTTTTTTGCTCAATTGCCTTATTGAGAATATCATGTCTTGGATACTTCCTCTCCTCAATCCACATTGTGTATTATCTATGATCTCCATGATTCTGACCAGTAATTATCCTGGTATGCTAGTTAGTGTGATTTGCCTGTAGTTATTGCAGGTATATACCTTTTTGTGAATTGTATAAAACAGGGTTGGCCACTTTTTTGATCACTTTGGGCTACCTGTTTTTTAAAATATAGGTGGTGGTGTACTAACATCGTATGTATTATCTGTGAGATGGGCATCAGAGATGTATATAAATCAGACAGGTGGGCGACTAATAATAGTTACTGGTTGACTGCAGTTGGTGTTTTGGCCACCCCTGGTATATAATGACTTTGGTATTTTCATTGTTTTAGGTAGTTGAACTTAACTATAACATTCCTCCTTTTCCCATATGTTTTAACATTTCTATTCTCTGTTTTCTTTGCCAGTTGCTATTTCTTCTTTATACTTTCTTCTATTTATTTTTCTTGTATCCTTTCTACATCTTGTATTATTTCTGGCTTATCTTGTATTGTGATTATGTCTGTTGCTATTTGTTGCTATCAGTTCTTCAAAATGTTGTATCCATCTTTCCATGGTTTTGTCTTTTTCTGTTTTTTTTTTGTTTTTTTCTGTTACCTTAAGATTCACCATATTAAGCTCTTTCTTCCTTTTCATTTCTTAAAGTGTTTTGTAATGTAATAGTTTTTGGTTCTCCCCGAAATTTGTTGCCATCTTCTTTCCAAATCATGTGCATGACTGCTACTTGGCTTCCTTGATCTCTTTCTTAACTTAAGAAAGAGCTCAAGGAAACCAAGTAGCAGTCATGGACATGATTTTGTTTCTAGTTTTTAGAGTCCTCTTCTTTCTTAGTGTTTTTATACCTTGTTCTGTTTTGGTTCTCTCCAAAAATGTTTGCCATCTTCTTTCCAAATCATGTCCATGACTGCTATTTGGCTTCTTTGATCTCTTTCTTAACTTAAGAAATGAAGTTAAGAAAGAGATCAAGGAAGCCAAGTATTATTATTTGTAGTTTTTAGAGTCCTCTTCTTAGTGTTTATATTCCTTGTTCAATTGTCTTTGTTTCTTCCTTAATCATCATTCTTTGGTCCACCACTTCTTTTTCTTTTTTGTCTGGTTATTTTTGTACATATTATTATAACTAATCATGAATATTTTAATTTTCTATAGGAGGACCAAGGAAAATACTGCCAGCTGGTAAAAAACATGATAGCAGATGAGAAAGCGAGATTAGTAGTAAACATAAATGATTTACGTAAAAAGAACCCATCTAGAGCCAAATCTTTACTAAACAACGCGTTTGAAGAACAAATAGCATTCCAAAAAGCTTTAAAAGAATATGTCACTACAATAGCCCACGAATATTCTAAACTGCACGACGATTTTTTCATCGCATTCGAGGGAAGCTTTGGAAACAAACATGTCACACCCAGATCGCTTCTCTCTAACTATTTAGGGAATATTGTTTGTGTAGAAGGAATTGTTACAAAATGTAAGAGAGTATTGATTTTTATATAGAATAATATGTTATCAAATGTTGTATTTATAGGTTCGTTGGTACATCCAAAAGTTGTTAGGAGTACTCATTATTGTCCTGCAACTAAAAAAATAACAGAACGTAAATATACTGATTTGACGTCGATGGAAGCTTTTCCTACAAATTCTGTGTATCCCACAAAAGTAAGTTGCGAATTAATTACTAATACTGTACTAATTAATCAATAGTAGTAGTCAGTAAGCAAAATTAATGTTTGATTACTTTCATAGGATGAAGATGGTAATTTATTAGAAACAGAGTTTGGTCTATCAACCTATAAAGATCACCAAACCATTTCAATCCAAGAGATGCCAGAAAAGGCTCCTGCAGGACAGTTGCCTCGTTCTATAGACATCATCTGTGATAACGATTTGGTAGATAAGTGCAAACCAGGTGATCGAATTCAAGTTGTAGGCAGTTTCCGCTGTTTACCAAACAAACAGGGCAATTTCACATCAGGCACATTCAGGTAAGTCCTTTGCAATTGAAAACCTACAACTGCATTGATATTGAATTATTTTGTTTGTTTTTTTAGAACGAATGTGATTGCTAATAATCTTACTTTATTGAGTAAAGAAGCAAACCCTTCAATCTCTCGCGAGGACGTTAAGAGATGTAAGAATCTTGCAAATGAAAACAAAAATGTTTTTAGCCTTTTGGCGAAATCACTAGCTCCTTCAATTCACGGTCATGATTTTATCAAACGGGCTATTTTATGTCTTCTGCTGGGTGGTGTTGAGAAGGTTTTGCCCAATGGTACCAGATTGAGAGGCGACATCAATGTTTTGTTGATTGGAGATCCTAGTGTAGCCAAATCGCAATTGCTACGTTACGTTTTATGCACTGCACCAAGGGCTATACCTACAACTGGTAGAGGATCTTCTGGTGTAGGTCTAACAGCTGCTGTGACAAGCGATCAAGAAACCGGTGAACGACGACTGGAAGCTGGTGCTATGGTCTTGGCTGATCGGGGGGTTGTATGTATTGATGAGTTTGATAAGATGTCTGATATTGATAGGACTGCGATTCATGAGGTTATGGAACAGGGAAGAGTTACTATCGCCAAAGCTGGTATTCATGCGAGTTTAAACGCCCGTTGTTCCGTTTTGGCTGCTGCCAATCCTGTATATGGAAAGGTAATCATTTGAACCAATACTTATCTTAAGATCGTTTTAGACGAGACAATTTCTTAGCTCAAAAGTTGTTTAAGAAATGAATTCATATATCCTCCTCCCATACAATTTGTCCTTGACAAATAGAACGCGTTGTATTTTTCCATTCCATCTACCATCCAATTCAATATTTCAAATGATACGAGAAAATTTGGATTGTCTCACATATTGACTAACTTTTGAGTCAAGAAATTGTCTTGTCTAAAACAATCTTAAAGTTATATGTATCTTTTGTAGTGGAACAGTTTAAAAAATTCCCATCTTTTATGACAGTGATTTATATAAATGCAGCGAGTGACTAAAACTTTCAATATTTTTAGAGAAAAAATCCTTGGTTTTATCAAAATTTATTATATAAAAAGATTATTTTATATCATTTAGAATGGGTTGTAAAAGGATGAATTAACTATAACCTGTGATAATACATGTTACCTGTAGACAATGAATACGATTTTGGTTTTGGTACTTATAGCTTTAATTAATTTCAGTATGACCAATATAAAACTCCAATGGAAAATATTGGGCTACAAGACTCTTTGCTGTCACGTTTCGATTGCCTTTTTGTGATGCTGGATTCAGTAGATGAGGATCAAGACTTGAAGATTTCAGATCATGTTGTTAGAATGCATAGATATAGGTAAGTCTCAGTAAATTAGCCTGTTCCTGATATGAAGTTCCTCTAATCCCCTCACACCTCCACATTGTTCTGCCCTCCTCTTTTTTCTGTTATCTCCAACCTTTTTGTCTGCTACCCTACTATGATTTTCAAACCCACAGTTATTCAATAAAGATATTGCTATTAATATTTGCTTGTCTCTTCCTAAAAACTGTCTCTTCCTCTAACTAGTGTTTATTTATGCCCTAGCTCATGTTCTTTATATTCTTTGAAGTTATGGTGCATGCTTGGTAGCCCAAAACAATATTGGGTAAAGTAAGCACTCCAAATAATAATTATTATGAACATTTTCTTTTATAAATAGAAATCCGTTGGAACAAGACGGCGCCGTTCTGCCAATGGGCTCATCCGTCGACTCGTTAAGCACCCAGAACCCTGATGCGTTCAACGGCGAAAAGGAAACACCAATGTATGAAAAATACGATCCACTGCTTCACGGCAGCAGCCGGAAGAAGACTGATAAAATCCTGAGCGTCGACTTTATGCGGAAATACATCCATTTCGTGAAAATCACGAAGCCCACACTCACGGAAGAAGCCTCTAAAATCATCGCTGATGAATACACGAAGTTACGATCTGAAGATGTGTTAGATAATGATGTTGCAAGGGTGCGTTATTTATTATTATTATTACTATTTCATATTTAGTATTACCTCCAGTACAATTGATACAATACATACTAAAAGAATGAATGAAGAGAAGTTACTGTTAGGTTCAGGTTAGCAGATTGATGCCTCATCATTTATTGAAATATATGTGTATATAATACTGATATACATAAACATTAATCATACTTACATTACAACATACTTTTGTTTACCATTCAGGAGCTGTTCTAGGCTTGTCTTAGATGGCTTAGAGTGGCGTTGATGGCCTAATTATTACTATTTCATATTTAGTAATACCTCCACTACAATCAATACAATACGTAGTAAAAGAATGAATGAAGAGAGGTTACGATTAGGTTTAGGTTTGCAGATTGATGCCTCATCATTTATTGAAATATATGTGTATATAATACTGATATACATAAACATTAATCATACTTACATTACAACATACTTTTGTTTATCATTCGGGAGCTGTTCTGGGCTGGTCTTAGATAGCTTAGAGTGGCCCTGAACAGCTCCCAAATAATAAATGAAAGCAGCTATAGTAAACATAATAGTGTGATGAACAGAGACATTTTTTACATTAATGTATTAGACAATATTAGTAATAGTTATGATTGCTCAGTTAATTAGACTGCAACCATAGATGTTGTGAATAGACAATTTGGAATGATTTCAACAATACTGTTCTGATCTTGTGCTGTATTTGATTGAAGATTTGTTATTTGAGTTTTTTCTGTTATACTTAATATATTTTTTAGACCCAACCTGTAACCGCCAGATCACTGGAAACCATGATCCGTTTAGCTACAGCTCATGCAAAAGCTAGAATGTCGCGAACAGTCACATCAGTTGATGCTCATGCCGCTATTGAATTAGTGGAGTATGCGTACTTCAAACGTGTGTTAGAAAAGGAAAAGCGTAAACGTAGAAATTCGAATGATTCAGAGGAAGAGGATGAAGAGATAGCCATTGTGGAGACAAGGAGTAAACGTACCAGGGTATGTAATATTATAATTATTATCATTACCATATCATTTTTAAATTTCATTATTATATACCATTAGTTCAAAAAAGATCTCAGGATTGATAAACAATAAAGTATATGTTGGTGCATTTCAATTTGAATTCGATATTAAGGCACCTTACACGATCAATATTACTGTCAATATTTTAGAATAATGACAGTATTGCTGTACGATAATATGTTTAAAATATTCATTATTCTAAAATATTGCCAGTATTACTGATCGTGTAAGGTATAGTAATGATGGAATGAAGAGAATACTGATGTTTATCCAGATAATTGATTACTTGACAAATATAAAAGGAGGATTAAAGCAAATACTGACAGTACTAGGACTGACAGTATTATTGACCGTGTAAGGTGCCTTATAGATTCAGAAGTCATAGCTTTCTGGATTTGCCTGAAGAAACAAAAACTTTTCTAGTTTTATAAATCAAATATTTTCAGACTCGTGATGTTGATGATTCTGACTTGGAGGATGCTGAAGTTCTCACACAACAATCCAAACGTGCTAGACCTAGTGACACTGATGATACTGTTCCTGAAGAAACAACCATTGCTGATTCAGAAGAGATGGATGTTGATGCAGTACCTACACATATTGATGATGCAAGGTAACACATGTCTGATTGTCAGATGAACCAACTCTAAACTGTTGTTACTGTGATTGGAATTCAGAATGTTCTAAATAATTTCGATCATTTTGAAATTACAGAATACAGAATATTATATAAATTGTGATAAAGAACAAAATAAAAATAATTTTAATTATCATGTATGATTAAAATTTTGTTCCAGATCACAAGTTTCTCCACCCCTGAGTTATATAATGGTTGAAATTATTTAAGAATATTCTAAATTAAATTTAACAGTAGTAAAAATGGATATAAAAACACTAGTTCTTTTTCAGTTAAAATTACTATTGTATTTAGTGTTAATAAAACTTAATTATTATACTAATTTTTTTTATTTTTTCAGATTATCTGTCTTCAAAAGTAGTTTGCAGCGTGGTTTCCGTGAGAATCGTGTCACGTCCTTGAGCTTGTCGCGTGTAAGGGAAGCCATCAATGCCAACAATAGTACACCATTTGCGGAGGGTGAAATAAGAGCTGCAATTGCACGGATGACTGATGATAATCAAATCATGGTAGCTGATGAAGTTGTTTTTCTTATTTAATTATCTCAGTGTCTTGTATATTTATTTTCTATATATTCTTATAATCACAAAACGTTTTATACCTTTTTTTTAAATCTATAAATCTTAAAATATTAAATTCACCGCTAGTGCCATTTTAATAAACAATTATTAGAAAGTAATAATTATAATAACTTCTATTTGGTATAACCCTTACAAAAAAAAAACAATTCAGAATAATAACTAAAAAAAAACCTCATCACTTGTGCTATTTCCTAAACTCGCCATTCCTTTCAGCTTTTCCTCTACACGCATCTCAAACATACCCACTTTTTATGCATCCTTCCACTCTCTGACCTATTCTTATATCTCATCCACAAATGCACTAGCCTTGATTTCCTGCAATCTTTCCTAAAACTTCACTCCCCTTCCACACAACTTCACCACATGCTCATCCTATTCATTCTTTGTAAGAAGATCGAGGCGAATGCGTCGATCTATTGAATCCTAGCAGATTCTTCAGAAACCAACCTTGCCCCCTTTTGATTAAATCCCTGTCTTGCAATCCCCACACCTTCCACTACATACAATTTTGGCTTCACACACATCTAGGATCTTATAGGTGCTTTCGTTTAACATACTAGTCTCATGGCATGGTATATTGCTAAGTTTTGCACTCCAATATATTAAATTGGTTCTGTTCTATTGGTATTTTATCCTGTTTGATCTTAATTTATTTTTACTTTGTCTCATTTAGTCAAATTTTATTTTAATTTCTTTGCCTCATTTTGTCTTAATCATAACAATAATAGTTTTGCCATATTAAAGACAAGTACAATATTTAAAATAAATTATGACCTATTTTCTGTAGTACCAAATTCATCTTAATTTTCTGCATTTTGTCTAATTTTCCATAATTGTCTTAATTTATCTGATTTAGCCTCATTTTGTTTTAATTTCCATTATTATTATCATTTTGTCTTGTCTTGTCTCATTTTATCTTATTTTGTTTTAATTTGCCTTATTTCATTTCATTTTGTCATTCACATTTAAATAAGGTAATTTAACATGCAACCATTTTCACTAATTCCCCAAATATAATATAAAATAGAAGAAAGGCAATTGGGATGGTGGAGACAATGATGGCAGAGACACCTGCTCTAAGAATATGAAGAGGAAAAATTTTAAATAAGAGAAAGGCAAAAAATTAAGTAATAGAATTACTAGGAAGGAAAGGAAATAAATTATAAAGAAGCTGAAGAACTTACCAAGAGAATGGAGAAAATATATAAAAGGCATAAAAGTACATATACAGAATAAATCTAGAATCTATATATAATATATTTATTTTTGGATGTATAATCAAATTAACTATATCCTAGAAATGTATTCTCCATTTATAATATAATATAAAATTCATACAAATATGAAAAATCTATAAATAAAACTTTTTTAAAGAATTAAATTTAAAATCTACATTCAAAACATAGACAACTATCGTCTCCTATTTCCATAACCATAATGATCATTGTGGTCATATCGGTTGTGTCTACCATAATTATTTCTGTGGTCACTACCACCCTCATGGTGTCGTCCTTCATGTCTATTATTATAATGCCTTCTCTCGTCTTTATAATTCCTACGTCCACCCTGTCTATTATCATACCTATTATAATTTGACCTGTTGTGGGTGTCAAGAGTATTGCAATTAAGCTGTGAACTCATCTGTAGCAGTTGGTTCACATCAATAATAGGCTCGGGAATGTTTTGTATAACAGGTGAATTGTTACCTACACCACCATTTCTGGACCGCACTAATATTTTTCTATCAAATAATTTTGTACCTTGCATAATATCTATAGCATACTGCACGGAGATCAAATGCTTGAATGTAACAAACCCATAATTCATTTGTCGGCCAGTCTTGTTGTCTGTTGGTATACGGACTTTTTTTAATGGCGCTATTTGCAGGAAGAGTTCGAACAGCAGCTCCTCGGTTATGTCGTTCGGTAAATTTCCACACCACACCGTTAGTTCCTCATCGGCGTCCATGGTTTTATGTTTTCGGTTTTTTTGTGGGACTAAAAAATATGTGAGGTTAGATCAAGGTTGTTTTGGTTGTCAATTTGTAGGTTGCTGGCGTTTTTGTTGTAATCGTATTTGTTTATAAGGAAATATGTTACCTGAATTATACGTGTACTTAACTACACCACTACTAATTTATTACTGAGTTAGCGAGATGAAGAAGGCTATAATTAAATTAATAAAACTGTAGGACGCTCAGGTTCAAAAAATTCTGTCACTTTGTTTTTAGAAATCTGCGCAGAGACATTTTGCGCATTATACTTTATCGTTGTTATATTGGCATTACTGATATTATTTTATGGTAGCATATTTTGTGATTTAGATCAACGAAATCATAGTGCTCTGTGAACGAAATAGAATATTCATTCATTTCGTTGATGTAGATAGAACTTTTCTTTGATTACGGTTTCAACAGATGGGGCATTTAATTTCAACAGCTACCTTTGGGCCGTCACTTTTATTCAATTTGCCGACATATACGCTAATCTGTGGTTGATTCTCGTTCTTGGTTGTTTTCATTCATATTCTTTTCTTCTTAGGTCTCTTAAAGAAATCAAGAAACTACAGAGATCTAAGTAGATGAATGGAAAACAACCAAGAACGAAAATAAAACTCGCATAGAATAAAGACAGGAAGAAATTCAAGAGATGAGCAGTAGTATAATAGAAAGTTTCGTTTCTTCATGTCTTTGCTCAATATGAGTTTTGTATTCGTTCTTGGTTTGTTTTTGCTTGTTGTGGTGCAGGCTTTACATGCAAATATATGGGCCCTGTCCGTTTGGCTACTGCTAGTGACTAGTAGTGACACGCTCATACTAATAGTATGATGACGTTAGGTCACTAGTAGTAACCAAATGGATAGGGCCATGATATAATCAAAATTCAATCACACTGTATATACAAAAATTAACAGGCAACCACGTATACACGGATCTGAAATAATCATTTGTAATGAGACAATTTTAACCAAGTATTTTGAAAACTGTTCAATAAAATAAATGCATTTAGCAGAAGCTAGATATTATATTGATATCAGCTTATTCTAAACATCTATTTTCATCTCTTCCAATAAGTACCCTGAAGATAGCTAAACAATCAGACGCACGCTGTCTCATTCATACACAACAAGCGTTCTAAAGATAATCACCTACAAAAGCTTTTTTTTACCATTACCCTGTGATAAATCCTGAAACAAATGCTACAAATAGCAGATGCTGCAGTTTAATTATTAGTCCACTCAACAGATCTGGATGAAATATAAGGAGCTTCTCAGATTGTCCACCATTTTTAGTTTGTGTTTTAAAAATACCAGAGAAGCTTTTGCTAGAAAACTCTACAGTTTAATGTGAATCCACAGAAGCTAGCTAGGTCTGTACAATCTACCAAGTGTAGTAATTACAGTGCTGATTGTTTGTATTTGTACAGAACACAATGGAACCCGAACAGTTTTCACTATGCTGGAACAATTTCCACAATAATCTCACCTCTGGATTTCAAGCGCTTTTAAAGGATGAGGATTTGGTGGATGTGACACTTGCAGCTGAGGGGCGCTACATTAAAGCACATAAAATTGTGTTGTCAGTATGCAGCCCATTTTTCAAAGAACTTTTTCAAACAAACCCCTGTAAACATCCTATAGTTATATTACATGATGTTGAGTTCAGTGCTTTGAATAGTCTAATGCAGTTTATGTACCAAGGAGAGGTTAGTGTGGGACACGATGAGATCCCTGTCTTTATGAAAGTTGCTGAGATATTGAAAATTAAAGGCTTGACTGACAATAATACATTCAATAATATGGAAGTAAGTTGAATATATAGAGACATTTAATATATAATTAGTATTACCTTTTGGGGTTTAAATTTGTATGTATTGCTGTTTATAATTGGTAATAAGTTTCATGTCCTTTACAAATTTTGCCCTGCCTTCATTGCTATTACATTCTAGTGACCTTTGGATGTTATTTTTCTGCACATCAATTTTGTCTCTACTGGTCTTCATTTTCCATTCTATATAAATGTCCTTAACATGCTGCTTTTTTCTATAGGTGCTTTTGTTTAACCACTCTGTGGCATGCTGTATTGCTCCAAGTTTTGTGGTTGTGCACCTATTGTTAGGGATGAGGTATAATTATGCACATCAGGAGCGACAAATAGAACAAGAGACTCAGAGGAGCAAATAGTGATAAATGAAAACAGCTTATGTTGTATGTTGTTGGGTTTATTTATAGCTCATTTCTAATTACCATGTTTCTTATTTTGTCCATTCTGATTATTACTTTTACTCCCATCAGGAATTTAATTACAGTAGCTTCTATTTTGACAAATGACTATTGATAGCTATTACAAATACTATTTTTATTTTGTCCATTCTGACTATTGATAGCTATTACAAATACTATTTTTATTTTGTCCATTCTGACTATTGATAGCTATTACAAATACTATTCTTATTTTGTCCATTCTAACTATTACTTTTACTCCCCTTGAGAATTTTGTTTCAATAGCTTTTTTGTATTTCTTCTTCTCTGTAGTGCTACAACCTGGGGTGGGTTTTGGCTTCCTTCACCACTTGTCTCCATCTACGGCAGTCTTCTGCAGTTTCCTGACATGTGGTTAGGTCCACTCTACTCTCCTAGTCTCTCCTAGTCTTTACTGATGTTGTCCTGCCATCTCTATTTTTTTACTACTTATGTCAAATCTTCTTGGTACAAATTATTTATTTCATCCATACCTAGAATGTTGTAATTAGGCTGTAAAATGGATTTAATTTGTTTCTGATAAGACATATGAACAAGATCCTCAATGACCAATTAATTCTAAATTAATAATCTTCCAGGATAACACAAATGGAGCACCAAATAACCTCCACAACCAACAGCCATATGGTGAATCAGATGATCAACAACCAACTATGAAACGAAATAGACCATTTAAGAAAATGCTGAGACCATTGCAACATTTAAGATCATTAGAATCTTCCAGCCCCTCATCTTCACCATCTTCACCAGCAGCTAAACAACCTAGACTAGATAACTGTAAATCACCTGTATATATGGAACCATTACTGAAGCCAAAACAGGAGCCTTTAGATGGATCAGATGAAGAATATATACCACATGGTATGAATGATGATAAATCAGATGTTGGAAATGCGGTGGTAAAATATGAACCTGGTGAATCAAGTGAGAATTCATTTGGGGGGAGTGCAACAAATGATGCATCTAGTCCAGGTGAGTAATATGATTTTATTAACTCTTGGTAGATAATTAGAGCATGCTCCATTAACACTCTTCCTAATCCCTCTATGAAGTAATACACGAAACTTTAAATACCTAGTATTTATTTATTTTTCTATTTGTTATTAGTAGTTTATATGGCATTATCATTTTCTATATTATTTCATTGCTTGTATTTTAATTTAAGCTAGCCATATAAAACCTGTAGGTATTTAAATGTTAATGTATTATTTTATGTGCAGGGACTATACAGTGCATTCTTGGTAGAAGGGGACTTCCAAGGTTAATAGTAGATGGTTACACGTTTTTCAAGAAGAGCACTTATAAAACCAAGTGTTTCTGGTATTGTAAAACCAACCGGCAATACCGATGCCCGGCTGTCTGTTGGACCGTTAACGGAAAAATAATTAAGTGGCCTGTCGCCCATAACCACGCTATTCTCCCTGAGGTTATTACACCTGGAGAAGATACGCTTGTTCCTATTGAAATGCTGAAACAGGTGTTGACTGATGCAGCGAAATAGATTTATTTATTGACTGACTGCAGATTTAATTATTTTATTTAAAAAAATATATATATATGATGCAAACTGAAATGTTAGAACTAGATTTAATATATCATATGCAATGGTGTTTTTTATAATGAGAGTGATGTTTTCGATCTGATCAAAACAAATAATTTTAGTTTTTTTTTTGTACCATAAAATCATTTATATGTATTAGGGACTGAATGAAGACTGCCAAGTGGAGTATTATTTTTTTGTAAATTACATTACACTTATTTTTAAATTGATGATGAATTTATTTAAAATCGAATAGTTAAATTAAATTATGTTGGTTTAAATTGATGTGATTTTATGGTGCATCACCTCAAGTAATTTATTTTAAGTCATATACTTAGATATCATAAGTATTAGTGTGTATGTAAACTATGTAAAAATAAACATATAAAGGTTAAATCAATTTTATTCTAACTATAAACCAATTATTTGTTTGGCTTGTATAATAACTGCCAATTGATATTGAAAACCAAGTTTATATGCTACTCCCATATTGTATTATTATTCTTTAAAATTACAGGTGGCTTACTATTCCTTAAAAGTAGAAAAGGTCATCCAGTACTCATACACAAAGGCCATATGTACACATTAAACCAAAAAGTGGACAATAGGAGTATGTGGGTTTGTGTGAAACATCGGTCTTTAAACTGTGGTGGTTGTGTGACAACTGGACATGGCCCAATAGTGCTTTCTTATACCGGCCATAATCACCCACAACTATCAGATGTCATTCAAAGGCTGCAGGCATCAAGTTGCAGCCCATCACCAGAGTTGTTGTAAATTCTAATGGAGGATACTAGCTAATCAGTGCCCTTATTCTGTATCTCTAACTACAAATATTTGATAGATGGAAATAGAAATAATTGTTATTGAAAAATGTTCTTGTTATAAAGAAACACATCAAACATCAAGGTTTCTGAATACTTGCACAATTCCTGTATTTTGTAACATGCAAGAATGCTTTAGAGCTGTTGTTTGCCTGTAATGCTTGTATTCTGTTACTTAAACGATACAGTTATACAACTGTTATGCAGAACATTCTAATAGTTGTTATTTCTATAATAATTTTAACAAGATACAGAATAAAAATACTGATGAGGAAAACTGCATCACCAACATTTTTATAAACTCGATCAAATAAACTTTACTTCAATTGTATTCGGAAATATTGATGCAACTTATTTATTTGTTTGGGTATTCAAATGCAATACAATATCAAGTCACATGCATATTGAGATTTATTCATATATTATATTTATTATCCCATACATATCATTTTATGGGAATCAGGAAAATACTATACACCAAATTTTATGCCATTTGTAATTCAATTATAATTGTCTATATACGCTTTATTTTTATTATTAACCTGAATGATGTTTATTTATTTGTTGAATTATTTTTAGTTTTATAATTACGACTTATTTTGTATGTATGTATCAAGAATTATTATTATTTATTATTTGTATCTGTTTTGTGTGGACATGTTTGTAGTTTATGCAGATTGTATTAATTTCTTTTTTTTTTTTATTACACTTGTTATACATTTAATTCTCATTATTAAAGGCTGATTGAGGCTGAAATGCCCATAAAATTTAAAGTATTACATTTGACTGATTATACCACTTACAATGTCCTGTTATTCAAGGATTGTGATCTTGTTGCCATATGTTTGGATTTCATTCCTTGGGTGGCTGTATCATTGTCAATAACAGTGATTAGGCTTGAGTTGTATAAAAGCAGATTACTTCCAGAATTTCAGTCATTATCATTCATTTTTGACCTTGATACATGAAGTGGCTTTGCCATTGCAAACAAAAGAACATGAAGTCATGAAATACAAGGTACTGGACCTTCTTTGTTGTAAAGAATATATTGTCAAGCTACCTTCATCTAGATGGATGTAAGGATTTATAATCTGATCACTCTGTAGCATCCAACCAGTCGATCACAAAGCCTATTTTGCTCCATAGCTTTCTACTTCATGTAGATATGTGTATTTGAACATATATTTAGTTTATCTACCCATACTTCTTACTAAAACACAGTGTACAAACATAGTATGTATTTCAGACTGTCAAGTCAATTTAAATTATGGTTGACAAAGTTGACATACACAGCTTTATACTCAATTTCATAATGACCATCAAACAACTGCTACTTTGGATTTTGTTAGCCTATTATGGCGGGCACACTCAGGTTGTGGAGAAAATTCACGGTGGAATTGCTGCAACAGCAAAGGAGTTTCCTTACTTGGTTAAAATCACTCTGAAATTGTCCAACCGATACACCAGTTTGTGTACAGGAAGCTATGTGAATAAACTATGGGTACTATCAGCTTCCCATTGTGTGAAAGGGCTATCGAGGTTTGGATCAGTTTACTGCTGTATGGGTAGTGCTAGGGGGTGCCATCAGAAGAGAAAGGTGGATGAAATATATATCCCAAAGAAAGGCATCTACACGGATCTAATGATGATGAAGTTGTACGAGCCATTTGTTCAGAGTGAAACTATTCAAATTGGAACCCTTCCGGCAGGTCGAATTAATGTACGAGAGGAAATGCAAGAAAAATGCATTGCTTTAGGTTTCGGAAAAACGGGCGAAGCTAGATCATCAAAGGTGGGCGTACTCATGCAATCAAAAGTTGAGCTGTTATCTCATTGTGCTGTGAGGAATTGTCTTTGTGTGGTTGGTGAAAATGAAGGGCCTTGTAAAGGAGACTCTGGTAGTCCGCTATTGGGTGGCAATCGGACAATCATTGGAGTCCTTTCTGCTGGGTCGACAGATAGCTGCGGTTTGAAAGATGTTCTGTTTATATATGTTCGGGTGGATGATTATCTGCCTTTTATTGAACAAGTTATTTCCGAATCGTCCCTATTGACGGGCTCGAAATGCTTATGTGGATTGTTATTAATTTATGTATTTCAATATTTTTGATAAAATGTATTAGTTTTTAAAATAATTTATATGACAAACGCCCAGCAAACATAGAGGAGTCCATATACATTGTCTATGGAGGAGTCCTTTATAGTGTTCTGTGGAGGAACCGGCCGACAGTGGGGAAAGTAATTGTTTTGTAAAGTATCGTTATTCCAACGACTAATATACCGACTAACACGAATTTTAAAGAAACAAATAAGATACATTTACATGATTAATAAGTTGCCCACGATTTAGTGCTTACATAATTTTTAATCCTTCATAATCAAATTACACATTTAAGATAGTCCAATGATATCGACTTTCGGTTAATATATTTATTTTTGTGTGTACTGTCCATAGACAACTTTCATAACAGTCTATTTTAACCTCAAAAACTAATAACATTGTGTTGCGAGTGTGGTGTGTGTTGTTGTTGGTTAAATTAACAATGATTGATAAACCAGAAGGTGTGTGTTGTACCCAGGATACTATTCCAGAAAACAAGTTGCGCGTGTTAGCCATACATGGATACAGACAAAATGCAGAGGTGTTCAAACAGAAAACAGGCTCTTTTCGAAAGTTGGTCCATAAATGGGTTCAATTCACATACATTACGGCTCCACATAAAGTAGTTCTTGTTGAGGATGGTAGTAATGTGGACCAATCAGATATTGGACAGGGGGATGATTCAGGTAAACATTTGATCATGTGTTGCATGAAATGTATCCTTACTATCTATTTTACATAGTGTTATAATAAGGCTTATGCTTTGTAATTGTATTTTATCTTTGACATAACTATGTTTCAATGTTATCATTCTGTATATTTTACATATAGGCTCCAAGATTCTGTGCCCTCAATATGTTGATGGTATAGTCTAATAAATTCTACCCCTTTCTGCCCCTCGTTGGTTGCTCTGTCTCTGAGTTTCTTCTATACTACTATCTCCTCTATGGCCTTGTCGATGTCAATATATAAATATATATCCTTCTATCATTGTTAACAAAATAATATTACACTTTTTATCTATACATATATGAGGATCAGATTTTCCATTATTTGACATTTTTAACTAAAAGTGGTGCCACAAACTCTGAATAGCAGACTATAATGTATAGAAATATATATTTCTGAAAATTATTAATAATTGATGATATGCATGTAGAAAGTCTGCTCCTCATATATAGTAGTAGTTACAACTAACAGCCTGTGATTCAAACCCTATATAATATATATAATAAACCTTTATTGGCATTAATAATCCTCTACACAGTATGTAATAAACTTAAAAATAAACAAAAATTATACATCTTTTAGTATCCTTACAGCAAAATAATATGTATTTTGCAGGAAAGAAAGAATGAATAAATAATTTATGTAAATATGAATATCAAATTCAAATTTAATTTAATTTTTCTTTTGTTTTTCTGTAATGGAATGGCTAATGGTGGGTTATTCACCATTAGCCATTCCATTACAGAAAAACAAAACAAAAATTAAATTTGAATTTGATATCCATATTTACATAAATTATTTATTTATTCTTTCTTTCCTGCAAAACAAAAGGAAAGATTAGAAACCCCTATTGTTTGTTATATACCACATTTTAGGTCTTTTAGTTGCTTTATTGACCTCATTACATTTACTCCTCCTCCATCCTCATCTAAAAACTACATCCAACCTTTATTCACTATCTTACATCCTTCCTTCACCATATGTTCTCCATGTTCATTTAACCAGTGCTCCCATTTATCTTCACCCTGACCACATTTCCTATAGCTATCACCCACTCCAATCCTTGAACCATTCTTCCTCATTTCCACATTTGAAGTGACAAATCAAGGTCTATGGCCTGCTTGCTGAAGATATTCTGGCAGTCACTGGTCTACCTGGATTTGCTTGTATCTTCCATATCTACTGTTTTCAATACTACTCTGCCTCTCTTGTGCTTCCACTTCCAGAAGCCTGTCCATTACCAGAACTTCCAGAATGGCGCCACTGTGATTCAGTGTTTCCACTCTTTCATACATTTGCTTTCTCTCTATCCCTATATTGGTGTGTCATTATTAATATTTGACATTGTTTTCAAATAATAATTTGCAAAATTATGTTTTAGAACAATATGGATGGTTCTTCAATCGAGATGATAAATCATTTCGAGGCATTCGAAAGGGTGGCCCAGCCATCGGATTTGAAGAGAGTGTGAAATATATCGAAGAAGTATTCAGAGAACAAGGCCCATTTGATGGCATACTAGGATTCTCACAGGGGGCATGTTTTACAGGACTGTTGTGTGATTTGCAACAAAGAGGAAGTATGTATTATATTCTATTATTTATTTAATCAAATGCCTATCTGCTGTATTATTGGTGTAAGGCTTAAATTCTATTAACCTAAGATGTTAATAACTTATATTTTGTTTTAGTGTTAAATTTTAAGTTCAATTTTGCTGTGCTTGCATCAGGATTTAAATCAGGAAGTCTACCACATATGAAATATTATGGGGATGCTCTTAGAGTGCCTACGTTACATATTTATGGGGAGAATGATAAAATTATTCCTACTGGTAAGCATATAAATGATTTATTGATGATGATGCGGAGGAAGATTACACAGATCAACAGTTATACAGTATACATAATAAATTTTATATTAAATATCTAGTGTGGGCATTATTATTAAATCAATATTTAAGATATTTCTCAAAAATTTTATTTTGATTTGATTTGCCTAGACTTGGTTTGATTCCATTCTGTTCGGTTTGGTTCAATTTGATTCAGTTTGGTTCATAGTTGTTGTAGTTTTGTCATATTTAGTCTTATGTTGCCTTATTTTATTTTATTTTTACATGCGTCCATTTCCACTAATTCTCCGTGCGATTTACATATGGTACGGGAACCGCCGATGACTACTAAGTGCCCACATTCAATCTTTGGGGCGGTCAAGTGACATGAGTAATACAAGATGGTTTTATTAAGTTTTTGTCACTATTAAATGACCAATTTTGGTCAAATTTTCATGGGATCACCCCAGCTCGCTTTCTCAACCAATTTCCAAATTTGGTCACTATATATTCAACCGTATTCCCGGAATTTTGTTTAAAATGGTCCATACATCTACACACAGATCCAGACATTTTCGAAATATAGTCTAATTCGACTATATTAGTCATGACAATAAAAAAAAGTGAAAATTAACATTTTATATCGTATTACAAGGGTTGGAGAACATATAAACATTTCGATTATTATCAGCCGTGTGGCTTTTCCGCCAATAAAGGGAAAACTGAAAGGAGTTTAATCACCCAGTATTTACCTTAACTTCACAGGAAACCTCTGAAAAACAGTGAATGGTGATTCGCACCCCAATGGTCAGTTTGTGAGAGGCACTTCTGACCACTAGGCCACTGAGCTTTAACAACATTTATGATAAAGATTAGGTTGAATCTTTCCGCAAATAAAGGAAGAAGCCGAAAGGACTTTAACCACCCTGTATTTACCTTAACTTCACAGGAAACCTCTGAAAAACAGTGAACGGTGATTCGCACCCCAATGCTCAGTATGTGAGAGGCGCCTCTAACCACTAGGCCACTGAGCTGGGTCATTCTGTATATTTAACAACATTTATGATAAAGATTAGGTTGAAACTTTCCACAAATAAAGGGAGAAGCCGAAAGGACTTTAATCACCCGGTATTTACCTTAACTTCACAGGAAACCTCTGAAAAACAGTGAACGGTGAATCGCACTCCAATGCCCAGTATGTGAGAGGCGCCTCTAACCACTAGGCCACTGAGCTGGGTCATTCTGTATATTTAACAACATTTATGATAAAGATTAGGTTGAAACTTTCCACAAATAAAGGGAGAAGCCGAAAGGACTTTAATCACCCGGTATTTACCTTAACTTCACAGGAAACCTCTGAAAAACAGTGAACGGTGAATCGCACTCCAATGCTCAGTATGTGAGAGGCGCCTCTAACCACTAGGCCACTGAGCTGGGTCATTCTGTATATTTAACAATATTTATGATAAACATTAGGTTGAAACTTTCCACAAATAAAGCGAGAAGCCGAAAGGGCTTTAATCACCCGGTATTTACCTTAACTTCACAGGAAACCTCTGAGAAACAGTGAACGGTGAATCGCACCCCAATGCTCAGTATGTGAGAGGCGCCTCTAACCACTAGGTCACTGAGCTGGGCCATTCTGTATAATTAACAACATTTATGATATAGATTAGGTTGAAACTGTAGCCATATTTGCGTGAAATCGTTCCAGTATATATAAATAAATTATTATTACTCATCCTGCAGTTCATAAAAACCACATATTATCTCCTTTATTATGAAATAGAATATAATCAACACACAAATTGAGTCATCTCTTTGAGGAACGCAATTTTGATATTAACACTATGTTTTATAAAATGTAGAAACTTTACATTCACATAAAAATAAGACATCAAAAAACCCTTTTTTAAAAAATGTATATTTTAGATCTGTAATATAAAAATCATACTCAATCATGTAATTTTATCATATTTTAGAAATGAGTGTTGCTCTACAAGAGTCATTCGAGGAACCATTAACAGTCACCCATCCTGGAGGACACTACCTCCCAGCAACAGCAGCCCAAAAGCATGCATACCAAAAGTTCTTTAAAACTTTCATGTCTATAAAATAATTCACTTAAATATATTTATAACATTTAATAATAAATTGTGATTTTTTTATGTAGACTTTTTGTCTTGCCAACTATATTTACAGAATTGTTTCGCATTTCAAGGTGAAGTGGCTGAACCCCCACGCATTTTAAGTGTACTCACGTTTTAAATTGTAGAAACAAATATTGATAATACATTGATTCTATTGTACCAGATAAAAGTTTATCAGTGAGACGAGTTTAGATATTAATAAACATAACCCAATAGTTTGTAGTTAAATGTAAGGGGTGCTGTTGGTTTTAACAATGGAGTTACTTGAGGCTAAAATATGTGCTATGATATGTTTGATATTGGGGAGCATGCTGGTTGGTTTGATACCAGCATGGTTTTCCTCGTATAGTAGAAACAGCTGGCCACTGTTTTTGTCCTCAATGCTGTGTCTTGGAGGTGGTGTATTGCTATCTACATCATTAGTGCATATGTTGCCGGAAATTCGAGAACATTTGGGTGAATATAGTGAGTACACTGAATTAATGTTCTGTGCAGGATTTTTTGCGTTATATTTAATTGACGAAGTGGTTCACTACTTTTTTGGAAATACTCATACTAGTAGAAATGAAAATACAAGACAAAGACCTAGGCGACAGTTTTATGGGTCAACTGAAGTGCAGCCTTTAGTCTACAGTCAGCAGGCAGCTTATAACCCGCATTATCTTAGTGAGAGAGATGCTTGTCAATATAATTTATCGACATCACAAATGTGCCATTTAGGGCATACAGAAACTTGCCATAATGCACCTGTTAGTTCCTATGGGCTTCTAGTGGCACTTTCAATACATGCTGTTTTGGAAGGGTTGGCAGTTGGTTTGGAAAGTGTGCCTACACAAGTATGTATGAAATATTTAATAGTAGTTTATTGATGTTTGGGTCCATCAGCCAAATGTTTAATAATTAACAAATATTTGTTTGCGCTTTTAGGTGCTGCTATTATTGGGAGCTATTGCATCTCATAAGCTAGTGGTAGGGTTTTGTTTGGGTGTCGAGTTATCTTCAGCTAGTGAAAATACAGCTTTAAGACATTTTATTTTTATTACAATTTTTTCCTGTGGGACTCCCCTGGGAATTGGACTGGGTATGTTCATTTCAAATGTGCCAGCAAATATTGTTGAAATTATTCTGCCTATACTACAGGTAACTATAGTCAGATACAGAAAAAGGAAGGGAAGCATTGCATATGAAGATGTTTAAACCTACTAAACAGCTACCTGATTTTAAACAGCCTAATAAACAGGTATTAATAGCATACAGAAGATTTTAAACACCTTGACATGCAACACTGTTTCAATTAGACTATATTCAATAGCCTTATAATGATTCTGAACATTTATTTTTTAGTGTCTAGCTGGTGGTACTCTACTCTATGTGAGTGTATCTGAGGTTCTGCCAAGAGAAAGAGCAAGGTGGCACCAACAAAACACACGAAAACTAGCAGGCATGTGCCAGTTCTTTTCAGTCCTTACTGGATTTATTATCATGACATTGTTGACAAAGTTTATGGGTGAGTATCTGTATGTACTGTAAAATACAAATATTACATATCTATAAGAATGGGAACTTGTGATAAGAAACTTCGAAGTCAGTTTCAAAGATCTTTATGTTTGAAACCAAGATTGTCATCACACTAGTTCTCAATCTTCATAATACGTATCTTCAAAAACCAACTTTTCGAGAAGTCTTATTCTTATCAATATAAAATATTTGTTGGTTGTCATCACTAGTTCTCATTCTTCACATCTTTGTATGACACTTATGCCCATCCCAAGGCAGGGTGCAAAACCTCATTATAAAACCTAGATTCAACTGGTTCAGTTGATAGCACCTAGAATATACCTAGAATATAACAATGTAATAATACCACTCTGAAACTTATTTTGTAAGTTTTAATAATCTAAATTCTATCACTAAGGAGTATGTTCATGAAAATAAGTTCAAATGCCAGCAATAAAGTGATTTGATCAACTAGTATCAACTATATTCTGCTACATGGTTTTCATCACTAGTTGTCTTTCTTCATATCTGTGTATGACACTTATGCCCATCCCAAGGCAGGATGCAAAAGGTGTATCAACCCTGTTACAAAACCTAAATTCAACTAGCTCAGTTGATAGCACCTAGAATATAACAATGTAATAATACCACTCTGAAACTTATTTTGTAAGTTTTAATAATCTACATTCTATCACTAAGGAGTATGTTCATGAAAATAAGTTCGAAAGGCATCAATAAAGTGATTTGATCAACAAGTATCAACTATATTCTGCTACATGGTTTTCATCACTAGTTCTTTTTCTTCATATCTGTTTATGACACATCCCAAGGCAGGATGCAAAAGGAGGTGTATCAACCCCATTACAAAACCTAAATTCAACTGGCTCAGTTGATAGCACCTAGAATATAACAATGTAATAATACCACTCTGAAACTTATTTTGTAAGTTTTAATAATCTACATTCTATCACTAAGGAGGATGTTCATGAAAATAAGTTTGAAAGCCAACAATAAAGTGATTTGATCAACTAGTATCAACTATATTCTGCTACATGGTTTTCATCACTAGTTCTCTTTCTTCAATCTGTGTATGACACTTATGCCCATCCAAAGGCAGGATGTAAAAGGAGGTGTATCAACCTCATTACAATACCTAAATTCAACTGGCTCAGTTGATAGCACCTAGAATATAACAATGTAATAATACCCCAACCTTAAATCTCAAGTTCTAATAGAGAACTTAATGAAAATATCAATGTATAACGTTATGTTTTTTCTTTTTTTTAGATCATTAAACCTTCCATAACAGTGATCTACCACAAACAAATTGACCAATCTTGAGATATCCAATATCAACAGAGATAGATCTTCAACAACTTGGAGGAATAAACAAGTATTTAAAGATTATAAAGGATAAAAATAAAGTTTCAAACAATTTATTTTTATAACCCTATATTAAATTGTTTGACTTAAAGAAATACATTAATCTACAGAACAACTTCACCTCCATCCTCAACAATACCCTCCATCTCATCCTCACTATCATGCATATCCTCAGCTGCAGATTCGGCTGCCTTCCTCTCTTTAAGCCCAGCAGCTGGTGATCTGATAAGTGAGAGGTCTCTTTGCACCTCCTTGATGTCACGATCATTTTCAAGCTCACGACCCTTGCGCAGCCTCTGCATGATATATGTATTACCCCTCTTCTGTTTAATAGCTTCAACTTTCTTCATGGCCTCAACAGCCTTTGTCCAGGTTTGCCTGTCGTATTTCAGTGGGGTGTTACGACGTTTCTCAAACTCAAATGATGGGTCCACCTGTAATTCCTTGCCCACTGTCTTCCTGTAAGCCTTGGTCCATTTGACTTTACGTGGGTTCTTCTTCTTTTTGAAGGCAGCATGACATTTTGAACGACAAAATTTAAATATCTAAAACAAAAAAATTTGCTTACAATTTAAATTCGTTTTTAAAATTATATATTTTAAAAGATACCAATGGCAAAATCATGCTTATAGCACAAGGGCCAACAGAAGATGAAACATGTTTATATGAATACATGTTTGATAATAAAATGTTGTTTAATGTGTATACATACTTGAACTTTTATGATACTTATTTTATATTATATTATGAATCAATATTTGATAATAAAACTAAAAATGTGTCAAAATTGTGAAATGTGAACAAACCAAATAGAATTTAAATTCGTTTTTAAACTTATATATTTAGATACCAATGGCAAAATCGTATTTATAGCGCGAGATCCAAAAGAAGAAGAAACCAAAAATGTCACATTGAAAACATATATAAAAAAATAAATTTTATTATTATTTCGTACTTACTTTACAGTCATTCCTTACAAACTGTATGCCATGACCAGGATAAATTCTGGATGAACAAAAATAACAAGTTTCAATGCGCATTTTGGTGGTTTAACGCAATTTCTCGGACCTGAAATTGCAAACCACGTTTGTTGTCAAATGCGTAGTAAAAAGGAGGTTATTTGTTCACAATAATGAAGTTGTTTTTTGTCAATAAATTGCTAATGTCGGGGTGGTTGATGCGGTTACATTGGTATGCATTACAAAATTCCTGTTGGTACCATTGAAAACACTCTTGGTTGGTACAAAAAACATATAATGGCGTTTTAGTGTGATAATTGTCAACTATTTTATAAATAACCGCAACAAATTGTGAATACTAAAGGAAAGTGCGGTCCCGACAAGAAATGGCGGAAGCGGCTGTGGAGGAAAGGGTTCCTCAGCGATTTTATTGTCATATGTGCAACATAAAATTTGAGAGCAGCTCAGCTGTATGTTTTTATTTCCTTAAATGACTGCCAAAAACACCTGACTGAGTGTAATATGTTTCAGAATTACACATGTCCCCAATGCTCGGACGGGTTTGTGGAGAAACTGGACCCTGTGGGGCGAAACACTGAAAATGAAGAGCTGTATATGTCTGATTCGGATGAAGATGCCTACCAAGTAAATGTGTAGG
This sequence comes from Lordithon lunulatus, assembly GCA_963942505.1. Lineage (NCBI taxonomy): Eukaryota > Metazoa > Arthropoda > Insecta > Coleoptera > Staphylinidae > Lordithon > Lordithon lunulatus. The sequence continues at coordinate 15,347,028 of OZ012669.1, forward strand.
TATCACAGTTTTTGAGGATGTGTTGCATTTTCGCAATTTTAGATGCTGCCTATGGGAGATTTTGATTTCCCATCAATTCCTAATGAAGGCCGACAAACGGGTCGTGCCCGATACACAGTAGATCCTAACAGGAGGCGTAGGTACTCATTTCATCAGCACCGGATTCGTCCCAGGTTGGAACACTCTTACACAGTTATTGCCTCTGCATGAAGGCCTGCCCTAATGTACATGACTGATTTACTTCTATAGGTTACCTCTATACTGCTGCTTAACCACAATGGGAACTTCTGGGATCTATTTATTGTTTCTATTCTGTGTTGTTATTTTCGTTTATAACTTCTATTTATGAATTGTGGTCTAAAATTGCAATGTGATTCATTCTCATAAACTGCTCTTTCCCATTACATTCATACACTTATTAAATTTGTATGCTATTTGAATGTTAATGTTGAATGTATTTTTATTTCAGACCTCTCTCAAGACTGGCTACATCTAATATTCGACAGCATCATACAACATTTGAAAATCTAATACAAGAGTTTATTGTTAATTTGGGTGTTGGTGTTAATGTCATGGGGGGAAATGGTAACATGCAGTTATTTTTGGGAAATCCAGGAGATTACGCCTGGGGCAGGGAAGGATTGGATGCAATTGTTACACAGCTGTTAAATCAAATGGACACATCGGGTAAGAAAATTAAAAAATATTTGTGAATCTTCGGAAATATTCAGTTAATTAAAATCAATAGTAGAATTCTATACTATCCATGTTCCCAAATTTATTTCTTTTATTAACTAGTTTTGCTGGAAAAAGTAACTAAATTTTATTATTTATAATCAATATTTTGCTCTACACTGAGTGTACTCAGGTCATAGACCTTCTGACCTTTAGTGAATGTATTTAATATTAGAAAAAGAGAAACTGTAAAGGTAAAGGTTACTACTCTATCATGGTAAATAACAAAAAGTTCATATACTATAAAAAAAACTAGGTGATATGCAATGCAGATATCATGAGGCGCAGTATGGAGTTGATTTGTTTGAAATACAACTTCTTAAAGAACTTAAAACTCTGTTTACTTTAGCTTTTGTATTACTACAGTACACTTTAATGAAATTGACCTCACTCATTATTGATTAACAAGTTGGGCTGCCATTGATTACTGCAAGGCTTACATGCATATTCTAATAAGTACAGAAATAAAATTTGGATCTTAATCTTTAATTCTATAATCCCTTTCCACTGAGCAGATTATTTTCCAATGTGAAGGATCTTGCCACAGAACATCTTCTTCCCTTCCCGGTCCCCCTCTGTACATCCATCCAGAATATACCACCCTGCCTTTCCCAACCATTGTATCCACTCTCTTCTTGATTGATAGACTTGTCCAGAGATTACCTTCCTTTCTGATTTCTCCTTCTTAACTAACTTCTAACACTCCCATTCCTTCTCTCCTTTTCAGAACTCTTTCAGGTTTTATACATTTTTTTTATTACAGTATACTATTGCCTTCCACATAGCCCTTCTACCCATTTCTTCTTTTCCTACTACCAGGCCTGTAGTTTCCATCCTCCCACTATCTTCCTCACTCCCATCACAATTTCTTCTTCATCCTTGCTTCTTTGTTTGCCTCATGCATCACCCATCCCATCCTGCCAGATAGAAAGCTCAGTACATTTTCACAATGTGTGCCATAAGTATATGTGATCCCACTATTAAGTTCTTGGACTTTTAATGCCAATCCAGCTAATTACATTTTGATCTTTACAGCAAATTGTCTGTTTTGTTGATAGTTAGCCAAGAATCAACAACAACTATAGATGGCACAATTCATTTTCTAGTGCCTCTCCCTAATACTAACAACTAGAATCTTAACTAGATTTTGTTTACAGTTTACACATTGCTTAATACTCAAATATTATTATACATAAATAACAACCAATAAATTGATTTATGTTTAAGGATCTATATAAAATATGTATTGATTTGATGCAGGTCCACCACCATTGGCAAAAGATGTGATTGATGCTATACCAGTGGTGGATGTCAGCCAAGAGCAGGTGGAGGCCAAGCTGCAGTGCTCAGTTTGCTGGGAGTCTTTCCAGCTGAATGAGAAAGTGCGACAGTTGGCCTGTTTGCATGTTTATCACGAACCGTGCATACGTCCATGGTTGGAGTTGCATGCAACATGTCCAATTTGTCGGCAGGACCTGGGGAGTGAAGAACAGTCAACTAATGGAGCTAATGACACTTCAGGTGGTAAGGACAGTTTTCATTATCACTTGTTTGAACTAGGGGCAGCAGGGGTCATCATATATTTGGCAATGCCTTACATGCCATTACAGTAATTATAGATAATTCTATAATCTACTGGTGAGCTAATGTGTCACCTCACATTGACAAAATCGTGTCCAGTCTTATTGGGTGATTTATCGTACACTAGAGACACATCAACCGACAGTTTTAATTGGTAGTATACAGACTTACGTGAGTGCGCAAGGGATTCTAGTCGACCAAGAAATAGTTGGATACAATTTCAATTATAAAGTTGGTCAACTATCAGCAGATTGCTTATTCAGTATGGTGTAGTATGTAAGTGCACAGACTCTTTGACTAACCAATAGATGATCGAAATACTACCAGTCTTGTAAATAACAGCTGATTACACTCCTCTGTGCTTCTAGTGGAAAAGGCCTATTAAGATTCATAAAAGTATGTGCTTCATCCAACACCAATTAAAAACACAAAACAAATGAGATAATACTTTAATTTACAAATGATTTATACCCATTTTAAATGAATTAACAATTCGAGAAGTAGGTCTAGGTCGAAATCTGGTATTCGTAACCATTCAGATCGAGATATCGCAGCAAGGTTCGGAATGAAAATCCGTTCGGAATCTAAAAGTGGTTTCGATCGGGTACTCTTTCTAGAAGTCACGTTCTAGAAGTAAATCTAGATCGTTAGACAAGTCAGTTTGTTGAACCAAATCGCGATCACGTTCACCTTCTAGAAGTAAGTCGAGGCCTAGAAGTAACTCGAGAAGTGAGAACGCTTTGTTACTGGCGAATTTTAAGGAATCTGCTTTCACTGTTTCTATGGTAATACCATGTGATTACACTATCTGAGATTTTCCCTTTACCATAGGAACAGCCGGTAATCGGGTTGATAGATATAAAGCTAGTTATTTTTAAATATTTATTTATATAATAATATACTTTTTCAGGTAATACTTTTAATACTTTACAACAGCTGTTCCATGCTGTACAGAATTCCGATAACGGTGTAGGTGTTTCATCCCCAAGCGGTTCGACCACGGAAACGACTTACACTACATCATCAAGTAGTTCTAGTAACACGGATTCTATGAATAGCGAACCAATGAACTAATGTGTGTAATAATTACGATTACTTAATAATATAACTTCCGTTGTACACGGAGTTCACATATAGCACACAAATTGTTGCGTTTGGCTAGTTCATATTTCTTTATACCCAATTGACATATGTAATAAAATTTAATAAAAAAAAAACTATTGTATAAAGTCCCTTTAATAGAACAGTTAATTTATTATAATTTTTGCTTGAGTGTAATAATAGTACATAGGACTATTTAAAATGACTTACTCAGACACTACTGTACAATATATTACGTCATATTATTGCAACGGATAATTTCCCATAGCATTGGGAAGAAACTTGAAAATTGTGTAATCAAATCATATTGTTTGTATATATGTAATGTATATTCAGTTGAAGGCTGTTTATGATATAGAAGCGTTGTTACTATTTGATAAAAAAAAACCAAACATTTTCAGTTGTTGTTAAAAGGTATGATTGTTATTTTAATTTTTACATTTCTTGAATTCGCATTTATATCTAGAATGAGCATGATTTTATTCCCAATTTCTTAGTGATTAAAAAAAAACGTTTTGAGAATTTTCTATATCTAAATAAAAGATTCCTTTTTCAACCATAAATGTATCTACAAAAGTGTGAATATTGTATAATTAATAAACAATTGAAAAGTGCTTGTTATTGTTTTAAATAATATGAAAAGTTTGTGAACAAGAAAACAAATATCTGGTGTGAGCACCAAAATTTAAAAATTAATACTAAAAAAATTAATATATTTTTCAAAAATCATTCGTTTACAATAAATTTACGTGGAATTTAATATACATACATTATTATATTAAAATGAGACAACGTGAATGGTACGTCTACCGCCTATGACTCGTTTGAGCCGCTTTCGTTTATCGTTCGGGAGCTGTTTAGGGCTTTTCCTCTCGTACATGATACAAATTTCCAAGTATATTCACAGTTGTGACGACGATAAACGAATGCATGCCTCCGACCACGTGACTTCTTATTTTTGATTTATCACAAAAATAATGATTTTAATAAAAGAATAATCAGTCGTATTGTTTCTATAAACTTTTCATATAAATGGGCTGCTACAAAGTTATACCCTAAAGAACCTTTCGGATTTAAAAATCCATCCCTATATTCCTGCCATAACATTTGTATACTTTTTCAAAATACTATCACAAACACTGACTATATACAGTCTAATTATACAACAAATACTATTTTTCTATGATGATATATTTAAAAGACTAAGGACCTCATGTGCTCATGCGTGTCTTATGGGGGGAAAGTATAGAAGGTTATGGTGGTTATTTGGGCTAAGGAATATTCCCTTTACATTTACAACGCCATTAAAGTAATTTTTGATATAATAATTATTTTTACAGTATAAATATTGAAAAGTGCCGGGTGTTTTCCAGCTAACTGGATGTATTCTAGTTAACTCCGGATAATTTTCCGAGGTATTCTGGGTAGTTTTCCGGTAATTTCCCAATATTTTCCGGAATCATTGAAGCCGTATTGAACCAAGTAGTATATATTAGTGATGACACTATTGTCGCCCTTACGTTTTCTGATACCGCCCATAGATGACTCTGATCGTTCTACTCCTTTAATAAGTTTTCATTTTGGGTTTAAAAGGAATTGGAAAATTGTTTTAGTTATCGCTTCTCGGCCTTATGGCTAAGATCAAAGTGTAGTATCTGTTCTTATCAGCTTAATATCTGATACGACCCGCATGCGGGTCCAGTATATTAAACTGATTTTTGGAAATTGACGGAAGTTAGGGGCTTGCTCCACTTCCGTCGCGGGTTGGCCCGGCATTGCAGTGCCGCCGGGATCGGCCCATATTATTAAAAATAAACAAAAAAGATTTTCTAGTAATGTTCTTAAACATAAGGACAACTTTTGGTTAACTCTTGGTATTCTGCACCATTTCTTCGTATATATTTATTTAGCCCATATAGAAAGTAAAAACAGATAACTTTAATGTAAAGATTTTCCTTTTCGTACAATTTTCCGGAAATAAATGGACTCTAATCTCAAATTTATTTTTTATTAGAGACTTTAATAGTCTGTATCCTTCAGATTTTCCTGGTATATATTTATGTCCATATAATAATAAAATTGAGTTTATAGTAAAGATTTCCCTGTTCGTTACTATGAACAAATATTTTATTAAAAATATTCCGGAAAATATTGGGAATATACCTGGAAACTGCCGAAAATGTCTATAGATAAACGTAAAGTACCTGAAGTTAATTAGAGAAAGTTGCATAGAATGAATAATGCTTTTATCTATTTATTTTTAGGAAAATATTGAGAATTTACACGGAAGCTACGAAAAATGTCCATAGATACAATAGATAAAGTACCTCGTTATCTAGAGAAAGTGTATAATGCTTAAAACTATTTTTTTTAATCCAGACAATATTGGGAAATTATATAATAATCGACATTGTTTGTGTAACAATAGCAATAAACTTTTTAGTGACAAGTAAATTTAATTTGAAAATATTTTTTTATAAATGCAAAATTTTTGTAAAGGCCTCTCACTGACAATTAATGTTGTAGCTAAACGACCGGTGAAGGGCGGGCTTTCTATGCCGGCGCATTATAAATGTTCGTATTTTAATATCATGTAACTCGCTTGAAATTAATGTCAAACATGTTCTAACCTAAAAATATTTGAATGTTTAACCTGCAGCTGTGGCTTCTGTTCGAGCAAAAATAACAATGTCCAGTCTTTTTAGGTTCCTGTTACGTCGTTCCGTTGATATAAGTAAGTTTTTAAGCGAATTAAAAGTGCCGGTGTTTTTATTTACATATGTTAAAGGAGTCAGCCGTGGCAAGTGTATAAAAGTGAATCAAGCTCAGGACAATATTAAAAGAGTTAAAGATAAACGTTACTATGGACAGCCAACATTTGAGACACATCCACATTTGGTGTCGGAGGGACATGTTATTCCTTCCATTACTTGTGATGAACTTCAGGGCAGGAGGCAACGATTAGCTGAATTAATTTACTTAAGTAAAAAGATGGATTCAGAACAAAGGGAACATATAGTAAGAAACTTTCTCTTTACATTTACACATTCTTTCAGTTCAGTACATTCACTAAGAAGGTGAACATTTGAATTCTGTTTCTAGAAGCTCTTGCAACCTTCATTCTTCCAAAATGTATTCTCCTCACTCTTTATTCCCACATCTAAATCTTGCAATTGTTCTGCAGTCATACAATTTGAATTCTGTTTCTAGAAGCTCTTGCAACCTTCATTCTTCCAAAATGTATTCTCCTCACTCTTTATTCCCACATCTAAATCTTGCAATTGTTCTGCAGTCATACAATTTGAATTCTGTTTCTAGAAGCTCTTGCAACCTTCATTCTTCCAAAATGTATTCTCCTCACTCTTTATTCCCACATCTAAATCTTGCAATTGTTCTGCAGTCATACAATTTGAATTCTGTTTCTAGAAGCTCTTGCTCCTTCATCCTTCCAAAATGTATTCTCCTCACTCTTTATTCCCACATCTAAATCTTGCAATTGTTCTGCAGTCATACAATTTGAATTCTGTTTCTAGAAGCTCTTGCAACCTTCATTCTTCCAAAATGTATTCTCCTCACTCTTTATTCCCACATCTAAATTTTGCAATTGTTCTGCAGTCATACAATTTGAATTCTGTTTCTAGAAGCTCTTGCAACCTTCATTCTTCCAAAATGTATTCTCCTCACTCTTTATTCCCACATCTAAATCTTGCAATTGTTCTGCAGTCATACAATTTGAATTCTGTTTCCAGAAGCTCTTGCTCCTTCATCCTTCCAAAATGTATTCTCCTCACTCTTTATTCCCACAACTAAATCTTGCAATTGTTCTGCAGTCATACAATTTGAATTCTGTTTCTAGAAGCTCTTGCAACCTTCATTCTTCCAAAATGTATTCTCCTCACTCTTTATTCCCACATCTAAATCTTGCAATTGTTCTGCAGTCATACAATTTGAATTCTGTTTCCAGAAGCTCTTGCTCCTTCATCCTTCCAAAATGTATTCTCCTCACTCTTTATTCCCACAACTAAATCTTGCAATTGTTCTGCAGTCATACAATTTGAATTCTGTTTCTAGAAGCTCTTGCAACCTTCATTCTTCCAAAATGTATTCTCCTCACTCTTTATTCCCACATCTAAATCTTGCAATTGTTCTGCAGTCATACAATTTGAATTCTGTTTCTAGAAGCTCTTGCTCCTTCATTCTTCCAAAATGTATTCTCCTCACTCTTTATTCCCACATCATCATCTTGTAATTGTTCTGCAGTCATACAATTTGAATTCTGTTTCTAGAAGCTCTTGCTCCTTCATCCTTCCAAAATGTATTCTCCTCACTCTTTATTCCCACAACTAAATCTTGCAATTGTTCTGCAGTCATACAATTTGAATTCTGTTTCTAGAAGCTCTTGCAACCTTCATTCTTCCAAAATGTATTCTCCTCACTCTTTATTCCCACATCTAAATCTTGCAATTGTTCTGCAGTCATACAATTTGAATTCTGTTTCTAGAAGCTCTTGCTCCTTCATTCTTCCAAAATGTATTCTCCTCACTCTTTATTCCCACATCTACATCTTGTAATTGTTCTGCAGTCATACAATTTGAATTCTGTTTCTAGAAGCTCTTGCTCCTTCATCCTTCCAAAATGTATTCTCCTCACTCTTTATTCCCACAACTAAATCTTGCAATTGTTCTGCAGTCATACAATTTGAATTCTGTTTCTAGAAGCTCTTGCAACCTTCATTCTTCCAAAATGTATTCTCCTCACTCTTTATTCCCACATCTAAATTTTGCAATTGTTCTGCAGTCATACAATTTGAATTCTGTTTCTAGAAGCTCTTGCAACCTTCATTCTTCCAAAATGTATTCTCCTCACTCTTTATTCCCACATCTAAATCTTGCAATTGTTCTGCAGTCATACAATTTGAATTCTGTTTCCAGAAGCTCTTGCTCCTTCATCCTTCCAAAATGTATTCTCCTCACTCTTTATTCCCACAACTAAATCTTGCAATTGTTCTGCAGTCATACAATTTGAATTCTGTTTCTAGAAGCTCTTGCAACCTTCATTCTTCCAAAATGTATTCTCCTCACTCTTTATTCCCACATCTAAATCTTGCAATTGTTCTGCAGTCATACAATTTGAATTCTGTTTCTAGAAGCTCTTGCTCCTTCATCCTTCCAAAATGTATTCTCCTCACTCTTTATTCCCACATCTAAATCTTGCAATTGTTCTGCAGTCATACAATTTGAATTCTGTTTCTAGAAGCTCTTGCTCCTTCATCCTTCCAAAATGTATTCTCCTCACTCTTTATTCCCACATCTAAATCTTGCAATTGTTCTGCAGTCATACAATTTGAATTCTGTTTCTAGAAGCTCTTGCTCCTTCATTCTTCCAAAATGTATTTTCCTCACTCTTTATTCCCACATCTAAATCTTGCAATTGTTCTGCAGTCATACAATTTGAATTCTGTTTCTAGAAGCTCTTGCTCCTTCATTCTTCCAAAATGTAATTCTCTCACTCTTTATTCCCACATCTAAATCTTGCAATTGTTCTTCAGTCATACAATTTCTCCATCAGCTCTTGCTCTTATCATTCCCTCCATTATTATATTTAGATTCCTTTTCCTATTTTTGCATTGAAGGTCATTCTTTAGGATGGAGACTTCTTTTGTTTAGTATTTTGGAGTGCCTTCTTTAGATGTTCGTAGAAAATGTTTGCTAGTTTTGGTCTGCCTTGGGTAATTTATTTATTTATTATATTTAGATATACTGCATTATATCCATAGCTATAGATAAAGATATAGAAGCACACTATATCTTTATCTATGGCTGATAATCCACCATCATTGATCTTACTTTATCTCATTCATTCTATTTTGCATCTTGCAAATCCATTCCATTCATATTATTTCTTTGTCTTGAATTCATCTATTTTTCTCAGAATTTAATGTTGTTCATATCCTTATTAAATGTTATGCAATTCCATGGCTAGATGGGCCATGGAATTGCTAATATCCAATAAATAGATACAAGACAAAGAGAAATATTACGAATGGAATGGATTTGCATCCTATTGGCCAATGATCTAAATAGTTCAGTTGATGTCATTCCTGTCCATTGCCTTATATTCATCAATAAATTTTTATTTAATTTTGTTATTACTTTTAGATCATTATTCCATCTGCTACAAAGAAATACATGTCATATGATAAAAAAATAAGATTATTATTTAATTTTATTATTACTTGTAGATTGTCATCCCATCTGCCACAAAGAAATACATGTCAGACAAGATACCATATGTTTTTCGACAAAATTCTGATTTCTTGTATTTGAGTGGATGTCAAGAGCCTGACTCATGTTTAGTCATAACAGTAAACACTTCTGGACAGCACACGTCCACTTTATTTGTCAGACCTAGGGATAGCCATGCTGAAACTTGGGATGGTCCCCGAACTGGGCCAGATGATGCCAAAAATATGTTTGGGGTAGATCAGAGTCTTCCGGTACAGGAATTTATACCCTTTCTACAGAGATATATGCCAAATAAAGCAGTGTCACTTTGGTATATAATCTATAAAATAGACAGACTGGCTAGATCTAAGATAATATAATTGTAATTGTATATATTAAAGGCACCTTACATGATCAATATTACTGTCAATATTTTAGAATAATGACAGTATTATTATTCTAAAATATTGCCAGTATTACTCATCGTGTAATGTATATTAATGATGTAATGAAGAGAATACTGATCTTTATTCGGATAATTGATAACTTGATAAATATAAAAGGAGGATTGAAGCAAATATTGACAGTACTAGGATTGACAGTATTATTGACCGTGTAAGGTGCCTTTTACTTGTAATTATTAAGTATAGGATGGGTCTTTCAAGCTGGCGGAAAAAAGTAAATTAACAATCACATATTATTGTAGAAGTGACTGAAATTGTGTAATATTAATGCAATCAGCTGATCAAACAATAACTAAAATTAGCTGTTATTCTATTAATTGAATCAGTAGTTTGAAGAAGGAAACCAATCCAAAAATCAAGTTTGTGGGATATTGAATGACCTAGAATTTCTACATGTATCAATTTTAAAGATTAACAACATTATTATTTAGGTTTGGTAATCCAGTAACCATACCCCATAGTTGTATTGACTAAATATATTACAGGTTGTTGAGAGTTGTGAATTATTATTATTTAATATAATTTTAAAAATATGTTGGCGGTTGTTCCCTTCTTCAAACTACCGATTCAATTAGTAGAATAACAGCTGATCTTTGTTATAGTAGTAAGTAACTGTTAACTTTTGTATGACAATTCACTTCTTTAAGTCAGGAGCCAGTCACACTTCAGGCTTCAATTTTGCTTTGACCCTTACTGATACAAACGGGTAGTTCCGTACAGTTACTAATTAACCACTTGTTGTTGCACCACGAATAACAGCAATACTTGTTTCACATTTAAAAAGATTTTCAATATATAATCTGGCCAGTCTATATATTTTCACACTGATCATCACATAAAGGCCGATTCATACTATCTGCAGTCACAGTCAAACCCCAAATACATCAGAGTATTAATAAGACTTAATCATGAAACTTGACTTGTCGGTGGCAGGGCGTAGTATGAATCAGCTGCAAGTTGCAATTTCTTAAATTTGTCCAACTTTTAGGTATGATGTAGTTAACCCTATGCAGCTTTCTGTGTGTAAAGCAGTTCAAGAGTTCCTAAATGCATCTGGAGATAAATCATGGGATAGTCCAATCCGATTTGTTCATATGCTGCGATTAATAAAATCGCCTGCTGAGATAAAGCTGATGGAAACGTCATGCCAAATTGCATCTGCTGCCATAGGGAAATGCATGAGTGCATCTAGACCTGGTAAACGAAAAGTTACTTCTTTTTAAATAATAATTGTTTCTATATAATCTATATGAAATTTATAATCTATAGATAAGTAAAGGATGACCTATGGGGGCGCGTGTCAAAAACATAATTCAGTTTCCCAATGGCTCCATTTTGAGGCCTAAGTGTCTGTAGCTATGCTACCCTCCAGTCTGCTATCCCGAACTATCCAGAACTACTAGTATGAAAAGGGTGAAACATTTTCCCCAAATATATATATATATATATATATATTTACTCTTGTAGCTCATTACCCCCCCCCCCCCCCCAATTTTTTCTTCAACCACTTAACCACTTTACCTACCAGCACCAAGACTAGATTCTAGCTATCAAGGTTTCTTTTAAATATTGTTTATTTTAAGCACACAGATCTAAATGATTTTGATTTTTTAGGTGGTACAGAGCATCAATTATTCGCTCAAGTCGACTACGAGTGCAGAATGGCCGGCGCTGAAATCTTAGCGTATCCGCCAGTAATTGCTGCTGGTGATCGCGGTACTACCATTCATTATATCAACAATAATCAAGTCGTAAAAGACGGTGAAATGATTTTAATGGATGCAGGTAAATAGAAAGTCTCATTTATTCCATCGTTTGTCCATCGGCCAATCAGAGACCTGTTTAGAATCAGCTATTCTCACTACTCTGTCGGTAGACAAAATAGAAAACTATTTCTCTGTCTTATTTATTTCTTATATCAACAATAATCAAGTCGTAACGGACGGTAAAATGATTTTAATGGATGCAGGTAAATATAAAGTCTCATTTATACCATCGGCCAATCAGAGACCAGGTTTGATTCAGCTATTCTCACTTCTCTGTCGGCGGACAAAATTGAAAACTATTTCTCTGTCTTATTTATTTATTTCTTATATCAACCATAATCAAGTCGTAAAAGGCGGTGAAATTATTTTAATGGATGCAGGTAAATATTAAGTCTCATTTATACCATCGTTTGTTCATCGGCCAATCAGAGACCTGGTTTGAATCAGCTATTCTCACCTCTCTGTCGGTGGACAAAATTGAAAACTATTTCTCTGTCTTATTTATTTATTTCTTATATCAACAATAATCAAGTCCTAAAAGACGGTGAAATGATTTTAATGGATGCAGGTAAATATAAAGTCTCATTTATACCATCGTTTGTCCATCGGCCAATCAGAGAACAGGTTTGAATCAGCTATTCTCACCTCTCTGTCGGTGGACAAAATTGAAAACTATTTCTCTGTCTTATTTATTTATTTCTTATACCAACAATAATCAAATCGTAAAAGATGGTGAAATGATTTTAATGGATGCAGGTAAATATAAAGTCTCATTTATACCATCGTTTGTTCATCGGCCAATCAGCGACCTGGTTTGAATCAGCAATTCTCACTTCTCTGTCGGTGGACAAAATTGAAAACTATTTCTCTGTCTTATTTATTTATTTCTCATATCAACAATAATCAAATCGAAAAAGACGGTGAAATGATTTTAATGGATGCAGGTAAATATATATAAAGTCTCATTTATACCATCGTTTGTTCATCGACCAATCAAAGAACAGGTTTGATTCAGCTATTCTCACTTCTCTGTCGGCGGACAAAATTGAAAACTATTTCTCTGTCTTATTTATTTATTTCTTATATCAACAATAATCAAGTCCTAAAAGACGGTGAAATGATTTTAATGGATGCAGGTAAATATGAAATCTCATTTATACCATCGTTTGTCCATCGGCCAATCAGAGACCTGGTTTGAATCAGCTATTCTCACTTCTCTGTCGGCGGACAAAATTGAAAACTATTTCTGTCTTATTTATTTATTTCTTATATCAACAATAATCAAGTCGTAAAAGACGGCGAAATTATTTTAATGGATGCAGGTAAATATAAAGTCTCATTTATACCATCCTTGTCCATCGGCCAATCAGAGACCAGGTTTGATTCAGCTATTCTCACTTCTCTGTAGGCGGACAAAATTGAAAACTATTTCTGTCTTATTTATTTATTTCTTATATCAACAATAATCAAATCGTAAAAGACGGTGAAATGATTTTAATGGATGCAGGTAAATATAAAGTCTCATTTATACTATCGTTTGTCCATCGGCCAATCAGAGAACAGGTTTGAATCAGCTATTCTCATTTCTCTGTCGGTGGACACAATTGAAAACTATTTCTCTGTCGGTCAACCGAGTCAAATTCAAAATATCCTACTGGGATTTGATTTAATGCATATAAACCACAAAACATGCATATACACTAACTGTTTTGTTTATAATCATAGAATTATGTTTATATTATCCAATTTGACATATACAAGTATTAGCAATCTACATATCTAGATTTCGATCTTATTAGATCTCATCAGTGTAGCTCAGCTGGTGAGGATGAATTCACAGAATATCTCGAGTGACTACAAATGCATCATTCATTCTAATTGGTATCATCATTATCGTCCTCATCCATTTTCATTTTCATACCCATTGTATAACATACCAATCTTTAGGTTGTGAATACCACGGTTACACAAGTGACATAACGCGAACGTGGCCGGTTAATGGTACCTTCACATCCCAACAGCGAACTGTATACGAAGCTCTTTTAAGTGTACAGCTGGAACTTATTGACAAGTTAAACCAATTTCCTTCTTTGGATAGTTTATTTGACGACATGTGCTTTTTGATTGGTAAACGGATGCAGGAAGCGGGTGTGATAAGTAACAAAGAATCAAAGAGCGATCTAATGAAGGCAAGTTCGATATAATATATAGAGGACTTCCCAAAAGCCTTTAGTTTAGAATGCAATGTGGATTTATTTTCCCATTTTTTAGTCAACCTCTCATCATTATTGAAAGAATTAAGATATCGTGTTTCGGTTTATGGGGATGTTTCTTTTTTCGTTACTGTTAAAATAAGGTAAAACTTGACACGGATAGCAACCCCTGTCGAGTTTTACCTAAAAAATGTTATGGTAAACTCCTCTAAACTATCTAAAAATGTGTTTAAGTGATATCCAAATTTTCTTCACTCGTTCAAAATTTATAGCCACGCCCCGGGACTTTAGGGAAGGCCTGTAGAATACCGGTAAATTGTAACTACTTCTTTGTAGGTGGGTTATCAGTTGTGTCCTCATCACGTGTCGCATTATCTTGGTATGGATGTACATGATACACCAAGTATAACGCGCAGCTCAAACCTACAGCCTGGAATGATTGTCACGGTTGAGCCAGGTATTTAAAATGTTGTAGTAATAACCAATTGACTTAATAAATTTCATTAAGATTATCAGATTCATCAGAAATCTGATTTGTCGATAAAAAATCAGTAATAAATAGGATAAATATGGATAAATAAAACGATTTTTTACTTTGTTTTTTATCACACTTCAGTTACACTTTGCAACTAGTTTCGGCTAAGCTCTAGCCATTTTCGAGCTCCTCCGATGAAACTAGTTGCAAAGTGTAACTGAAGTGTGATAAAAAAACAAAGTAAAAAATCGTTATCCTTTAAAATGAATTATCACAAAGTAGACGCCTTAACAATCCAATAGAATAAATATGGCATATCGTCGTCTAAACAGCAACACCACATATCTAAAATTTTACTCAAGATTGTCAGGAGAGAAAATGTGATGTTTATTTGAATTATTTTACTCAGACAACAAGTTATCCATTTTTTATTTTATTGCTTATATTTGATTTTTTTAAGCCATTTAATTACTCCAATTAACATTTTATAGCGGTTATTTCAGCAAGCAATTAAATTTATATCTACATGTAATTATTGTGTTTAGGTGTGTATATAACTAGATCTCATAAAGTACGAAAAGAATTCCACGGAATGGGAATAAGGATAGAAGACGACATTTTAATAACGCAAAACGGGCCAGTTGTGCTCACTCAGAACTGCCCAAAATCAATTTCAGACGTAGAGCAAACAGCTTCATGTAAAGTAAATGTATCAGAGGGTACATCGTGAGCATTGTATAAACAAAAATGTTATGTTTCTGTTATTGTATATATTCATCAGGTATCAAATAATTCTACATATACATAAATAAATTTGTAAATAAAGTTTTGTATAGTAACATTTTTACAAAGGAAGTTTTTTAATTAAAATAACATGTTTATTTATATATCGGAGTTTTATAGAATTGGGTGTCAACAATCTATTTGCTCAAAATAAGTATTTTATGAAGGTTGAACGTAGTCTGGACATATCCTTCAGGTTTCTTCAAATTATGTAACTGCTAGAAAAGGTAGTTTGAGATCATTATCCGCGGCGTTTCCGGGAAGCATTTTTTTACTTACCACCCCCTTTGACACGATTGAACGTTAATTATTTATGGCGTATTATGACTAAACAATCATAATGCATTTAAACCTACATTACCTATGTTAGAATTTAGTGGTTTCCAGAAAGATATTATGTGTAAGCATTTATGTAGGTAACTCTAGAGGCGAAAGCACGCCTCTAGAGTTACCTACATAAATGCGATATTCGTATTTAAGTGATACCCAATTCTACAAAAATTCGACTATACAAACTTTTACCAATCCATCTGTGTAGGAACACCGTTCGGGTACTCGCCGGTTAAACACGCGGTGCAATGTCCGATTTTGGTTGGGCTTTTTGTTTTTAGATCACACTTCACTGCTTTAACTAAGCCATCCACACTCAAATACTGCAGAGAATCTGCTCCGACGTGTTCAGCTAATTCTGTAGGACTGAGTCTGTTTGCAATGAGCTCTTCTCTGGTGGGGATGTTTATTCCCATGTAGCAGGGGTATGATAGGGGCGGGCTAGCGATACGAATATGCACTTCCTTGGCACCTGCATTTTTGAGAAGCTTGATAATTGGACCGATTGTGTTTCCTCTTACAATAGAGTCGTCGATGAGAATAATTCTCTTGCCTTTTACATTTCCAGATAGGGCACCTACACAAAAAGTACAGATATTAGTTACAACTCAATAAAGTATATTGGTCTAATTGGCCTTTGGTGGACTGATAAAAGAGTGTGCTTCAAGTTTTCTTACAAATGGTGTGATCATAAGATTTCAATGTGTGTAATAGATTTACAAACCTAAATAAACCCATCACAGGATTGAGATACAGTAGAAAATTCTAGCTCGTAAGTTTCCTTCAATTTTCCACAAATTAGATTTTTGATTTTTATCCAACAATGATGATGAATACAAGGACCAAGAACATAATCGAAAGAATAAACGATACTCAGTCATTTTAAAGAAAAATTTAAGAATTATGATGGATACAAGGACCAAGAACATAATTGAGAAAATAAAGGATACTTACCAAACTTTTTGTTGACAGCCAAACGCCTTAATCTGTTACTCGGTTGAATGAAAGATCTCCCCACATATCGGTTTTTGCATAATACTTCAGCAAATGATATACCAGACTAGAAAAAAATCCATACAAATTGTAGTAAGAGAAGTTTCTTTTTTATACTTATATTGCGTTCAGTCAGGTTCGGTTCATTTTTATTTGATTTTAGGCCCAATTCACACATAAGCGGCGTCTGGCGGAGGCGCGGTGTCGCATAGGCGATTGTGGTGTCCATATGCAGTGAAGGGGTGGACATTGCACCTTATGTTTACATAGAGGAGGCTTGGAAGAGTTATGGCTCTTCGCCTACCGTGTCTCAGGCGAAGAAGCGAAGGCGCGGCGAAAGGCACGACGCTTTCACGTCCCCTCCATATAAACATGTGGTGCAATGCCCACTTAGGTGAGGAGGCGCGGGCAATAGCCTCGTGCCTCTTGCCGCGCCGGCACCGTGTCTTCGCCTAAGACACGGTAGGCGAAGAGGCCAAACTCTTCCACGCCGCCTCTATGTAAACATAAGGTGCAATGTCCACCCCTTCACTGCATATGGACATCACAATCGCCTGTGCGGCGTCGGGCGCAGGCGCGGTGTAGGCGAGACGCAGGCGCGACGTTGCACAGGCGATTGTTATGTCCATATGCAGTGAGGGGGTGGGCATTGTACCTTATGTTTACATAGAGGCGGCGTGGAAGAGTTTCGCCTCTTCGCCTACCGTGTCTTAGGCGAAGAGGCGAAGACGCGGTGCCGGCGCGGCGAGAGGCACGAAGCAAATGCCGGCGCCTGGTCACCTAAGTAAGCATTGCACCACATGTTTATATACAGGGGGCTTGAAGCGTCGTGCCTCTCGCAGCGCCGGAACCGCGTCTTCGCCTAAGACACGGTAGGCGAAGAGGCGAAAGGCATAACTCTTCCACGCCGTCTCTGTGTAAACATAAGCTGCAATATCCACCCCTGCATTGCATATGGACATCACAATCGCCTGTATGACGTCGCGCCTGCGCCCGACGTCGCTTATGTATGAATTGGGCCTTAGATGCACTATCGTACAAAAACTGTCTAACTATAATCAGACTATTTCGTGATTTAGAATAAAGTTCTCGATAGTTTCTATTCGTTAGTATGACAATTATAGATAACTACTATCGATAGTACAATTCATTCGATAGCCATCACTAATTTTTGATTGGATTTTGGATTTGGATTTGATTGATGTAAAAAAAACTATACCTGTCTGGAGAATCCGTGAGCTGCAGCTGTACCAGACTCCGGCACACTGCTAACAAGATCAGCCTCAACAGGATGTTCTATCGCCAGTTGTCTGCCGCACTGCATCCGTACGTTATATACCATCTGGCCTTCGAAAATACTATCCGCCCGCGCAAAATATACATACTCAAAAATGCAAAACGCTTGTGATTTATCGGGTGGCCTATCTATTATATCAATAGTTCTAATTCCTTCTTTGGTCATTTCGATGATCTCCCCGGGGAACACCTCCCTAACGTACTGCGCTCCAATGGACAGGAAACCGCAGGATTCCGAAGATACGACCCATCCATCTGCCGTTCGACTGTCATCACATTCACCATCAAGAGCTGGAAAAGTACAAATATAATTTAAAATATCTGGTTTCCGAATAGCATTGACATTTTAGACAATATTTGACAATATTTTACAATAGACAATATTTGACAATATTTTACAATAGACAATATTTTAAAATATTTTACAATGGACAATATTTGACAATATTTTACAATAGACAATATTTGACAATATTTTACAATAGACGATATTTGAAAATATTTTACAATGGACAATATTTGACAATATTTTACAATAGACAATATTTGGCAATACTTGATGATATTTGACAATATTTGACCTCCTCCACAGTCAAACCAAAAGCCCAAATATTTCAAGCCATTAATCCGTTTCATTTCAGCTCTTCCACTCTACTCCTTCTACTCCTATTCCTAAACATCATCCATTGACCATTTGGTCTTTTCCACATTCACCACTAGCCCATTCGTATTAAGGTACCTTCCTGTTCTTTCTAACATTCTTGTATCATTTCCACTCTGTTGGACACTAGCACTACGTCATTCACATACGTCAGCATTTACACCTTGGTTCTGCTTGACGGTCTGTCACAATATTGATTTCCTTCTTAGTATAGTTTCTTTCCAATAGTTTTAACGCAACATTGAATTGCGATCATTTCTGCTTGGAACACGGAGGTATGCTCGCCAAGCTGGAGTCTTGTGCCTCCTGCCGAGTTGCTCTCATACACTCCTATTCCTGATTCTTTGTTGGATTTAGATCCATCGGTAAACCAGATTGATCCTTTGAGTTTTTGCATATAGCCCTATCTGGGATTACTACCTTGTAAGGTTTCATCATATGAAGTGTATTTATTGTCCTGTCGGGATGCATTCTTAGAATGTATTCTTCGGTTTTACCTAATGCTATATGGGTGTGGTCTATGGATGAGACATCCCCATTGCGTTAGTTCTGTAGATTGCTATCTTGGCCTCTGTCTCCACTTTGATGTGAAGTGGAGGCAGGTCCAGTATAACCTCCATTGCGGCGGTAGGAGTTGTTGCCATTGCCCCTGTTATTCCTAGACAGGCCATTCTTTGCACTTTGCCTAGTATTCTCCTGCTTACCCCATCTGAGGCTTTATGCCACCAGATTGTAGTTACATAAGTCAGAATAGGGCTTATTAAAAAAAATTCCGATACTTTTCCACTCTTGATTTTGCACACGACACTTGATATATCCTTCTCACCCACTCCACTCCTTCCTCTTCCATACTCAACCTGTCCATATACTGAAGAAGTTTCCCTCTAGAACCTAGTCATATGCCGCTTTCAAATCAACAAACACCGCATACACTCTCCCTTTGCATTCCAGCGCTTCCTCCACCATTCTCGCAGGCGTGAAATCGACTACCTCGCCGCTCTTCCCTTTCTAAACCCACCCTGGTGTTCCGGCAGCTGCCCTTTTCTTTCCCCTTCACTATCCAATCTGTTTATCATCATTGTCATCATTGCGCACTCATAACAGTAATCCCGCTATAGTTCTTTACGTCCGACGCCGCTCGCCCTTTATGTATCGGTACCTATACCCCACCCGACACTCTTCCGGCGTCCCTTCTTCTCCATTCTACACCCTGTTAATCACCTTTACCAACTTTTCTCTTGCTTCCTTCGATACTATCAGTATTTCGTTACTACTTTTGATACTGATACTAAACACCCTATTCATCACCTTTAACAACTTCTCTCTTACTTCCTTCTATACTATCGGTATTTCTATACTGTCGGTATATTGAATGTCGGTATTTCGATACTGTCAATGTTCGATATTGATCGTATTTTGAAAGTCGGTGTTTCAATACCGTCGATGTTTCGATACTGATAGTATTCTGAATGTCGGTATTACGATACTGTTTGTATTTTGAATGGCGGGCTTTTGATACTAATACTAAACACCCTATTCATCACCCTTAGCAATTGCTCTCTTACATCCTTCGATACAATCGTTATTTCGATACTGTCGGTATATTAAATGTCGGTATTTCGATACTGTCGATGTTTGATATTGATCGTATTTTCAATGTCGGTATTTCAATACCGTCGATGTTTCGATACTGAGAGTATTCTGAATGTCGGTATTACGATACTGTTGATATTTTGAATGGCGGGCTTTTGATACTGATACTAAACTACCTATTCATCACCTTTAGCAATTTCTCTCTTAATTCCTTCGATACTATCGGTATTTCTATACTGTCGGTATATTGAATGTCGGTATTTCGATACTGTCGATGTTCGATATTGATTGTATTTTGAATGTCGGTATTTCAATACCGTCGATCTTTTGATACTGAGAGTATTCTGAATGTCGGTATTACGATACTGTTGGTATATTAATGGCGGGCTTTTGAAACTGATACTAAACACCCTATTCATCACCTTTAGCCACTTTTCATCAATCATTCCTGCTAGCTTTCTATCATATCTCAACACTCCAACACATGTGGCAGCAATCCACTCTAACTCGTTCTATTTGTTTACTGCAATACGATATATCTTGACACACCTTTTCAGTAATGTCTTCAAATACTTAGCACTACAATATATAGGCGCTTTCGTTTAGCATGGTTTACTACCTCGCCGCTCTTCCCTTTCTAAACCCACCCTGGTGTTCCGGCAGCTGCCCTTTTCTTTCCTCTTCACTATCCAATCTGTTTATCATCATTGTCATCATTGCGCACTCATAACAGTGATCCCGCTATAGTTCTTTACGTCCGACGCCGCTCGCCCTTTATGTATCTGGACCTATATCCCACACGACACTCTTCCGGCACCCCTTCCTCTCCACTCTATACCCTGTTAATCACCTTTGCCAACTTTTCTCTTGCTTCCTTCGATACTATCAGTATTTCGTTACTACTTTTGATACTGATACTAAACACCCTATTCATCATCTTTAGCAACTTCTCTCTTACTTCCTTCTATACTATCGGTATTTCTATACTGTCGGTATATTGAATGTCGGTATTTCGATAGAACAAGAAACAATAAGCCCGTACCAGCCCAGAGTGATAAACGAAAGGCACTTATACCTCAAGCATGCATCCCGGATTACGAATTTACTACGAAAACATTCAATTAATCAAATACATAATTTACATACGTTCATTGGAGGGCAGAATTTTTCCTAGGCATAGCGGTCTGTTTCCATAAGGATCACGCACAGCATAAATTTTATCCTTCAACATGATCACCAGTGAATAACTGAGTGGTGCCAATTCCATCAAATGCCTGATCCTCGCTGGCCAGTCAGGACCATCATTCTCACCCTCTGGTGGATTTAAACAGAGCGCTTGTGTAATTAGTTCACTGTCGGAATGTGTAGACAAACCAACACCATGACCCAATACCTAAAACATATGAATGTGATAATTATAACGAAAATTAAGTTTCTTCACAGATTTTCCAAAAATTTGGGCAATATAAGTCATGAACCGTAAAGAAAAGTCAAAATTGGCAATTCGATTGTTTTTCGGATAATAATACCTACCTTATACAGCAGTTCTCGCTGTATAAGGTAGATATTATTATCCGAAATAAAAATCCCCGGACTTGGTGATTATTCTCCAGACCAAAATTGAACATACTATCACATGCGTTTAGTTATATCGCAAGATTACCATTTTCCTCAAGTCATCACAATTGACGAGCTCTCCGTTGTGTGCTACGGCCATAGCCCCATGGGCGGTGTGAACGACGAACGGTTGGCAATTGATGGTTTCGGATGCTGCGCTTGTGGAATATCTAGTGTGGCCGATTCCCAAGTTACCCTTCAACTGTCTTATGGCTTCATCGTTGAATATATTGCTGACCATACCCATGCCTTTGTACGTGTTGAAGTGTTTGGCGCAGTGACCCTCGCTGGTCACAATACCAGCAGATTCTTGACCTCTGTAAAAAGAATTAAGCATGTAGACTAGGATCTCAGTTAGTTAAATTAAGCGAGGTGTACAGAACAAGGGAAGGTTCAAGACAGTGGTGACCAATGAGACGATCGCGAAGTCAATTTTGGTCGATCGCTCGCTATGTCTTAGAAACCGATTAGACTGTATATTTGATAAATTCAGCACTAATGACATGAAATCAATCAAGACACAGTTTTAAGTGAAAGAAATTAGACAGAAAACCTCAGTTAGTTAAATTAAGCGAGGTGACAGAACAAGGCAAGGTTCAAGACAGGGGTCGCCAATCAGTCGATCGCGAAGCCAATTTTGGTCAATGTCTTAGAAACCGATTAGACTGTATATTTGATAAATACAGCACTAATGACAAGAAGTCAATCGCAACACAGTTTTGAGATGAAAAGTAGATCTTATGTACATAAAAGTTGGCCAGCCCTAGTTTAAGAGGTAAATGTACATTAAAAAAAAGGGAAAACGAAGTGAATCTGAAATAATTTGTCAATATAGATAGAGAATATCTAATAACTTAAATGCGAGACTATAATATTGATGGCATAGTGCAATCCATCCTATAACATATGAAGCAAATTAATTGGCGCTACTAATTATCCGAATTTAGGATCAATTGTATTCAGATATTGACCCATATGTGCAGGGTCCGATTAACTTATCTTGGGCCCTAGACATTATTTTCCTGTCTGGTCACCGCAAGAAATAGACCACACGCAAAACACTTCTATTTTTATAACTATCACCCTGCAGGCTTTTCCGCTGGCGAAGAGAGAAGCTCAGAGGATTGTAATCACCCGATATGTATTCTAACTTCATAGAAAGCCTCTGAAAACTATGATTCGCGTAATGTTGCCCAACTCTCGCTCCCCAATGCTCACTACGACAGGGACGGCATCTCTAACCACAAGGTCACTGAGCTGGGTAACACAAAAATAAAATAAAACTTCTATCGTTATAGAGCCGTGAGGCTTTTCCGCCGTCAAGGGAGAAGCTCGGAGGAGTTTAATCACCCGGTATTTACCTTGACTTTACAGAAAACCGCTGAAAAACTGTGAAAGGTCGAAATTCACTCCCCGCTGGGGATCGAACTCAGGCTCCCCAATGCCCAGTACGATCCCCATATTAACTAAGTATTGGGATAAACTTTTACTTCTTTATTTTTCGTACGTTTTATGTGGAATGTGCGACCAGGACCCTCAAAAAATGGGGCCCAAGAGAATTGTCTTCTCTATGCTATGATCCGACTCTGCATAGATGAACGGATAGCCGGAACCACAATTATAAAATTCAGAATTACTTCTGCTAGTATTAACAAATTAATTTTCTAACGCTATATGTCTATATATTCCGCGGCGTTAATTGGTAATCAAATACGGAGGATATAGTTTTTTTTCTGAGACAGCAGTATTTATATTTCAAATAGACACGTATACTAGATTATGATGTATGTGCAGAAACTACATCCTTGTACAAAACTTCTATATTTCTAGCTATCTACTGGTAAAAGAAGAAGTTGACTATAATCACAGAAAACCTCTGTATATATATATATATATATATATATATATATATATATATATATATATATATAAAAAAAACTTGTCACTTGAATTAACTAAATTGTAATTATAGAAATCACCAGATAAATGCACTCCTGAAACGAATGCATTTATCTATCTGGTGATTTCTGATTAACATTTAAGTCATAAACAAGCCTAATTGTAGCGTTATAATTAAATAAATTATTCATCATATTAATTACGAATAAATTACAAACTATTCCGTAGTAATCTATATCTTGAGGGCATAAAAATGACCTTGTTTGTTGCAAACGGGACGCAATGTTTATTTTTTATTCGCCTTGACCTCAAGAAATCAATCGAAATTTATTTAAATTGCTCAACAAAGAGAAGATAATAAGATCTTAAAATAATTACCTATGCTGCAGCGCGACCAGTCCCCAGCAAATAATTTGCGAAATTTCCAAATTCGTCGGCCAATCCCCCGTTCCAATCGCACCAAAAACGCCGCATTCGTGCGTTAGCCCAGACTCCACAACGCCTCTCCCCAAACGCTTGCCCTCCAACTTGAACTTATCCATGGCACCCTCGAGTTCTTCCATTATCCTGGGAGACTAGCTGCTCCACTGCGCTTATATGGGAACTTGAATCTAAAATGTGGTCCAGTTGTGGATATGATAACCCGGATTTTATTGTAAAAAAAAAACGGCGCTCAACAATATGTTTGTTTTCAACGCGGGAGCCAGAAGGTTATCGCATCAATATATTTTGTTTTAATACTGTTCTATTTTAAATACGAACTAACATGAACAATAGACTTGCCTAATCGGCAAATATTATTGAAGATTGCTTACCAAACAGAAATTTACAATCACGGTAGCGCGCAAATAAATCTAAGCAATATTTAAGAATTATTACAGCGGGCCAACATTTAAATAACCACGTGTTTCCCCCCCTAGCCCGAAACGGTGACGTCGAATTCGCGCGCTCCCGGGGATTGTAATTTAGATATATGATAATTAGTTACTAATCTTAATAACTAAATTATTTTGTAATAATCGCCACGCAATTTTGAATTTTATCCAGCACGCCACCACTACATCACGCATGCGCGCTGAATTATCATCACTTAAATCTCCATAGGTTATAAAAGAGGTGCACGAGTGGTTCGGCTACTTTTGGTGGCTTTGTATAAACGCAGACCGGGTTTTCTACAGGTAGTGAGCACGTTTAATTATCGCCATGGCTACAGAAGGTAAGGGCTAGCAATTTTA
The DNA here is from genome assembly GCA_963942505.1 of Lordithon lunulatus. Classification (NCBI taxonomy): domain Eukaryota; kingdom Metazoa; phylum Arthropoda; class Insecta; order Coleoptera; family Staphylinidae; genus Lordithon; species Lordithon lunulatus. The sequence continues at coordinate 15,371,994 of OZ012669.1, forward strand.
TACGAGTTACGCAGACAATTAGACGTTGTTTACAGTTGCAGGATACAAATTGGGGAAAGTCATTATTGAAGGGAAGACAAAACAGGTTTATGACTTGCCTTCCAGGCCAGGGCACTGCATTTTGCTGAGCAAGGACAGGATAACTGCTGGGGATGGGGTTAAATCACATAGTCTGGCTGGAAAGGCTGCAATTTCAAATAAGACTAATGCCAAGGTTTTTGAAATTTTGAATTCTGTTGGTAAGGAGATTTTGTTTGTGTGAATTTAAATTTATATTGATGATATTTATTGAATACTCATAAATAACATATATAATCAATTATTTTCTATTTTGCAAAAGTTCATTAAACAATCAAAAATATTTAAAACACAAATATTTAGTGTTAATACTAAATGTATTCATATTAGTCAATAATGAATTGATTAATTAATTTGAGACTAACTAACCTTATTGCACTGTTTTGTGTAAGGACATATTATTTTGTTCTTGGGTATATCTTTCTCTATGAATGTTCTTGGATGGAACATGATTTTGTTTAGTACTTTTATTTGATTAAAAAAATATATAGCATGCATTGTTGTATAATGAACACTTCAACACTCCTACTAAATATAGTAGAAGCAACTGACTGTTTTTTACTGAGATAAAAGTAGAAATAAATATGATTTGGATATTTTTTTATATTTTATTGAACTATAATATATACATGTATAATAATAATAAAGTCAGACTATCCTGACTTTATTATTATTATACATGTATATATTATAGTTCAATAAAATATAAAAAATGATCCAAATTATATTTATTTCTACTTTTATGTCAGTAAAAACCAATCAGTTGATTCTACTATATTTAGTAGGAGTGTTGAAGTTGTTGAACAGCATAGATAGAACAGAAATGCCTAGCTGGAATATCATTTATGTCCACAAAATAAGAAAATTCACTTGCCATTTAGTTCTTATTAGATGTCATGCTTACAAAATAGGAATATTTACAATAAATATTATTATGGGAAAACCCTTTGCAATTGATACCTTATTTTTCAGCAACTAAAAGGTGGACTTATACCTTTATTTGTTTAATCTCCTCCCATTTTATTTCATTTCTTTCTACTTTTTCTTTTATGCTGCCAATCTATGTTATTTCACCTTTATTAGTTTAATAGCTGCCCATTTTGATTAAATTCATTCTACTTCTTTAATTCTGCCAATCCATGTTATTTCACCTCTAGTTGTTTAATCTCTTTCCATTTTATTTAATTTCTTTCTGCTTTCTCTGTAGATTCTTCCTGTTACTTTAGTTTTGTATTCATTCTTTTATTCTGCATCCAAATCCCAACCATCTAAACTATTCTTCTAACTTTAAATATAAATCATAAACTATTGAATTTTACTATTTCGTACAGTTATTGTCCTATTTACAGTTACAAAACCCTATTTTTATGATATTCTAACTTTGAAATTAAATAGCATGAAAACTAGCCACCCTGAAATTTTGGATTATGACTTTAATATAACTAGGGATTTTTGAATCTACAATTTTGCGGTTTAGATATACCAAATAGTTTTTTTAAATACTGATTCTGGAATAAATAGCATGAAAACTAAGAACGCCGTAATTATACCTATAATGGATTCACCTTTGAATTGTTAATGTATTAGTAGTAGTACTTTGAATAATATCCATCAAGGGATTTTCGAAATATTTACAAATTTACGGTTAAACTATTCGTATTCTTATTTTTATGATTTACCGACTTTGGTATTAAATATAATGAAAACTAGCAACACTAATTTTTGATTATTTAATTTAGTAGATGGATGAATGCATTAGCAAGGTTTCAAAAATAACTATCGAGGGTTATTTGAAATATTTACAAATTTGCGTTTAAAACATACAAAATCGTATTTATAAGAAATACTGACTTTGCTATTAAATGGCATAACACTGAAACCCCTATGTATATGTGTATATTACATAGCTTCTTCTTTGAGGGCATTATTTATTGTTTGTTTTCCATTTTTCTTCATCTTTCTATGCATTCTCCTCAAAGAAGGTTGGCCTCAAAATGTCTTTATCGTCCAGATCTTATGCGAGTCGTATTAATGTGAGATCATCCTCGTATACTGGATTCCAATCCATCTATGGCCGACCAGCTATATCTTGCACCACTCCGTTCCATCCTGGTATCCACCTTAAAATTTTTTTTTCAGAGGTGGGAGTTGTCTGCTTTTATTATTGCGTTCTACATTTTGTCTTCTGCATTGTCCGTTCGTCTGTCTCCTATGTTCGCATCACCGTCGTGATCCATTCTGTGATCGATATCCAGTTTGGAGGAGTTCAGCTATGTTGTCTCGTGTTACTTGTGTACCACATTTTCGATTTGCTGTTCTGTATTTCTCCCATCTGTCGCATACGAATATTATGTGTACCTGGGTATGTTCGTTTCCAGTACCAACACTCAATGCCGATTCGCTTTAAGTACGTCTTGAATAAACTGTGTCCTGTTAGGGCCTGCGTCATGTAAAAGTTCACATGCCCCCACTGTCTATTGCACCAGTCCCTAACGTCTTTGATAAATAGTTTCGTTCGTCCGTTGTTTTGTCTCGCCATAGTTGTAGCTATTGCCTCTGCCTTGTATTCTGTGCCATGATTGTGGGTGGCTACTCTTTCTTCGACTTTTAGCCTAATGGGTGGCAATTGCCAGAACTGCCACTCTTGGTGCTGTCCTATACGCCTATACCCATTTTACTATTTATGCGTTTCAGCATAGCCTCATAATATCTCAATATGTTTCGCCATAGTTGTAGCGTTTTCGCTATTGCCGCTGCCTTGTATTCTGTGCCATGATTGTGGATGGCTACTCTTCCTTCGACTTTTAGCCTAATGGGTGGCAATTGCCAAAACTGCCACTCTTGGTGCTGTCCTATACGCCTATACCCATTTTACTATTTATGCGTTTCAGCATAGCCTCATAATGTCTCAATATGTTTCGCCATAGTTGTAGCGTTTTCGCTATTGCCCCTGCCTTGTATTCTGTGCCATGATTGTTGATGGCTACTCGTTCTTCGACTTTTAGCCTAATGGGTGGCAATTGCCAGAACTGCCTCCGTAGGTGCTGTCCTATACGCCTATAGCCATTTTTCAGTTTATGTGTTTCAGCATAGCCTCATACTGTTTCTGCCTACCCATATTGGTGCCTCATACAGTAGAATCGATGATACAGCCATCATTAGAATATTCTATTGTCTGTATCGTGGTCACCCGATGTTGGTTGTGATCCTCACTAGAGCCATTAGGTTCTTATTGGTTTTCTCACAGGTTTTCTTGATTTGGGTTCCTTGTCGAGGTGTACTCCTATATATTTCAGTGCCCTTTGGGTTTAGGTTATTTTAATTCCTTCTATATTCATTAAGGCCCTGTCCGTTTGGTTACTACTAGTGACTAGTAGTGAGAAATGCTAACGTCACGCTATACTATTAGTATGACCGTGACGTCAGCATGTAGTCACTAGTAGTAGCCAAACGCACAGGGCCTAAGACTCGCCTTTTTCTTCTACTGCCGAGTAGTACCAACTCCGTCTTGCTCATTTCAACTCCAACTCTCATCAGTACCAGGAAGATTTTTTTCCTTGCTTCTTTCTCCTCCAGCTTTGTCATTGTTCTTCGTATAATAATCACAGCAAGATCATCAGCGTACGCAACAAGCGTCACACCTTGGGTGCTTTCGTTTAACCGCCCCGTGGCGTGCAAAACTTAGAGCGACACACGCTCTAAGTTTTGCGAAAGTGCACCAGTTAGTTATAAGGGACGAAGTAGGTTGTGCGCATCGGGAGCGACAAATTGAACAAGAGACAATACGCCCGTAGCAGCAAATAGTTATAAACGAAAACAGCTCTTGTTCGATGGTGGTCTTCAATATCTTATTGTAGAAGATATTCCGTAGTGTTCGGCCCAGAACCTAACCGTGTGGAACACCAGAGGAGGTCTTAATTTGTCTAGTGTTAGAAGTGAGGATGTATCGAGGGTCTAGGTAGGATAGGATCATTTTTATTAGGTAGCGTTGTTAATGGCCTTAATAATTTCGAGCCATGGGGTCGAGTTAAAAGCGTCACCATCGCGCAGGAATCTCGATATTAACCATGTGAACACCAGAGGAGGTCTTAATTTGTCTAGTGTTGGGGGTGAGGATGTATCGAGGGTCTAGGTAGAATAGGATCATTTTGACTAGGTAGCGTTATTAATGGCCTTAATAATTTCGCGCCATGGGCCTAGTTAAAAGCCTCACTATCACGCAGAACTCGCGATATTTTGTTGTCTTGGTGTTAATTAAGTCCAGGATTTTCATGACGTTGCTGAGAGCGTCTATAGTGGATCTACCGGCTCTGGTGATCGTGAACACCTTGTTTTTCCTCCAACTCTCCTTCCAGCCTCCTCTTAACGAGGGTTTCCAGAAGCTTTCCCAAAACGTCCAATAAGCAGATGGGTCTGTAGTTAAGAGTCGCTTCTTTTTTTGCTTTTCCATAAGTACCAGTCGGGACTTTTTCATTCTGTTCATTCGTTCATGACCGTAGCAATGTCTCAGATCTTTTCATTGCGATAACTTTAATAACTTCGGGTGTTCTCTGATGTTTATGGCCACTAAGTCGTTCGCCTCTATCCATTCTTCTAGGACCCTGCCTCTTTCATTGATCACGTTTGACCTGAATATCGAGGCGTTAAAACTCCCCCTATAACTATTTCCTTCTTGCGTTGTTGCTGGAGGTATCTCTCTATAGTAGGACTTGGTTTACGTTTCTATTCGGCGGGAAATAACACGAACATATAATGCCGTTTAAATGTTCTACACATACGAAACCATTACCACTAAAATATTTTATCAGAGATATGTTGTTGTTGACTCGTATAGAGCAGTTGGTATCACAGTTATCTTTGGTAGTTCTGTTCCGATTTGGTTGCTGTCCTAGGACTATGTCTATTTTGTTTTCGTGAATTGTTGGATTTATTACATAGCGTGCGGCTTTGCATCTATTCATGTTTAATTGCAGGAATTTGATTGTTTTGTTTGTCATGTCTGTTATCTTTGGTAGTTCTGTTCCGATCTGGTTGCTGCACTAGGACTATGTCTATTTTGTTTTCGTGGATTGTTTGATCTAGGACATAGTGTGCGACTTTGCATCTATTCATGTTTAGTTGCAGGAATTTGATTCTTTTGTAGGTCATGACTAGGGTTGTGTTTGTTGCACGGATCTATTTCCTTCTTCCACTTTTCCCAATTTCCGAACCTGCGATAGGGCTTTTCGGAATGCCGTGTAACTCCCACTACCTATTTTGTGTCTGCATAAGACGTAAACCACCTCATTGCTACAATCTCTGGCTGTGTGCCCGTCTTCGTCGCAGTTGTAGCAGGTTTTGGTTCTGTCTAGACACATGCATTCAGTAGCCCTGTGTTCAAAGCTCCAGTATTTGTAGCACTTTCTGAGGTTGACTCGTATAAAGCTATCACAGTTGGTATCACACTTATCTTTGGTAGTTCTGTTCCGATTTGGTTGCTGCCCTAGAACTATGTCTATTTTATTTTCGTGGATTGTTTCATCTAGGACATCGTGTGCGGCTTTGCATCTATCTATTCATGTTAGGTTGAAGGAATTGGATTGTTTTGTACGTCAGGTCTGGGTTTGTGTTTGTTGTCCGGATCTATTTCCTTCTTCCACTTTTCCCAATTTCCGAGCCTGCGGTAGGGCTTGTCGGAATGCCGTGCAACTCCCACTACCTATTTTGTGTCTGCATAGGACGCAAGCCACCTCGTCGCTACAATCTCTGGCTGCGTGCCCGTCTTCGCCGCAGTTGTAGCAGATTCTGTCTGGGTATATGCATTCGGCAGTCTTGATTTCAAAGCTCAAGCATTTATATCACTTTGTGAGGTTTAGTCTTCTCTCCACGGAATAGTTAACTATGCCCACTCTGAGTTAACGGCCTTGTAGTAGTTCTTTACCTACGGTTAATGTTGTTGCCAGGGTGTTGTTCGAGTTTAGCCCTAGATCGCTAAGCTAGTATAGCTTTCCCTTAACTCTGGTATTGTTTGGTTTTATTGCATCGGTTATTTTCGTCTTTTGTATTATTGCGTCTAGGTCCCGTATGTGGATTGACTCTGTCCTTGTATGTAATCCAGCTTTTTAATTTTTAATTTATTTTAGTCGTTTCTTTCTGTAGTTATAAGTAGTTTCCCATCTTCTGTGGTCCTAATGTCCCTTATTGCCTCATTGGCCGTTTTATTGCTGACATTAACTCTGACTGTTTAGAATTTTTTTCCTTCTTCCTCCACGACTATCGCGTATGTGCTTCTCTCTATATTTTGTTGGTAGTGGTTTCGATCTTACCTTGTATGCTCGTAATGAATTCCAGCACTTTGGTCTCTGTAGAGGGAGATGCACTACATCATCTTTCTCAGACGTTGGATTGTAGGTGGTGTATGGCTGCGCACTTTTTTGTAGGTCTCATCTTTTATTGTTTGTATATTCCGGATAATTATGTCCGTTTGAAGTCATGGAGCAAACGACGAAGATTAATTCGAAAGTCCAAAATTAATACGCCACCCGAAAAGTGATCAAAGTGATGCATATAGGCACTTTGTTCACTTTTTGGGTGGCGTATTAATTTTTGACTTTCTAATTCATCAAAAATTCATCATGGGAGCCCATCAATTCCAGGAATCGGTCTCTGTAAAGTGTTTGTATACTTCTATCTATTTCTGGATCGTTAGGCTCAATCAGAACGACTTTCACTAGTGAGTCCTTTGTTGTCAGTGTGCACTACTTTTATTTCTGTGGTTTGCTAGCTCCTCGTCCCACACTTTCTGTTCCGCTTCTATAAACTTTCTCAGGGTGTCTACACCTTCTAGTGTGTGTAAGTGTTCTTTATCTGCGTTCTTTGTCCAATGAGAGTTTTGCATTGGACAGTTCTGGTAGCTGTTATTATGGTCTACGATTGTTTTAAATTGAAGATCTGTGGTTAGTCTAATTTGACCTATTACACAGACAGGGGCTATACGAAAATTAGTCCATTTCTGACTATATTAGCCCTGAAATATAAAGACAAAAATAGCAATTCGGTGACTTTCACTGTAGTTTTTCAGAAAAAATATGTGCTGTAATATAAAATATTGTTGTTTGAAATAATTAGTTTTACGTTTACATAACACTTTTAATTTAAATTAAATGTTATATAACCTTCATTGATAATAATTTACTATTGAAAAAGACATATTTATACTGGACGATTTAATACGTTTTCATTGTAATCAAGGCCATACATAAAAAACAAGATTTTTTTTATCATATAACAATTTTTATTTAGCACTATATCAATATTCGCTGACATAGTTAGATATCAGTCTTATAATCAACAATGTTTTAGATGTATTCATACATACCAAGTTTTTTGTTCAATAAATATTTATATCACTTAAAATTAAAACAATAAATAATATAATACATTTCTTTCGGTTTAAAAAGTGATGAAACCAACCAATACTTCAATTTCTGGATAATAGTGGGTCCTTGGTCGTGCATAAAATGTATTTTCTACAATCCAATTCTATATTTCAAACAATTTGTTGTATGACAAAATTGTCTAGTATCATACAACAAATTCTTTGAAATATAGAATTGGATTGTAGAATGTCCCATTCTTGTAGGACAAATTTTATGCATGACCCAGGACCCACAATTATCCAGACAGAAATTGTTTCGTTATACACATTCATCAAGTAAACAAAACAATGTCTTGGTCAATTTTTGATTTAAGATTGGGTCATATCTTGACTAACTTTTGGTTTAAGAAATTGTCTCGTCTAAAACGAGCTTTAATTAATTTCTTGAACAACTTTTGATTCAAGTCATTGTCCTGTCTAAAACGAGCTTTATACATAAAAGAATGCATACTCTACGAATTACACTTTATTTTCTAGGAATCAAAACTGCATTTGTGGAACTAGCCTCCGAAACGGCATTCATTGCCAAAAAATGCGAGATGATCCCAATCGAATGGGTGACCAGACGTTTGGCCACCGGTTCCTTCATGAAGAGACACCCCGGTGTACCCGAGGGCTACAGGTTCTTCCCTCCCAAGCACGAAACGTTCTTCAAGGATGACGCCAACCATGACCCGCAATGGTCCGCTGAGCAAATCATCTCAGCTAAGTTCAAGTTCAACGGACTGCTTATCGGTAAATAATATATTTGCTTTCCACTCGTGATGTAACATAGTTTAACTGACATCAGCTGGTGGTCGGGCCACAGGTTATCATCATTGGAGCGCCTTTCGTAATGCAGATCGGTGTAAACACGTATGATGAAATTAAATGATTGATTAACCCGATGCATCGATATCGTTCTTCAGAGAGACAACATGTTAATAATAAGAAATAATTTTAAGATTATATATAAGAGTACGCATTAGAAAGTCATATGTTGTTCAAATCCACTAGTATTTGTATGTTATCAACAAGCAAGTGCATCAGTCAGGGTTCAATTTCGTCAAAAAGAATTCTTGGCCTTGTTAATAATATCTAAATATTTTTATGACCGTTATAATCGGAAGGTTACACGTGATGAGATTGTTAATACGTTAGGTTTGACGCAAGGGGCTCATATCAATTTTGTAAATAATCCTTCATCTATTATTCTACATATACCACATTTTTTGTTACATAAAAGTAATAATTACATACCAACCAAACTTTGTCCATCCACTATTTCAAATGATTTGAACTCTGCACTATACTGTTATTCGTTACTTTTTATTCAATTAATATCATTTGTTAATTCACGCCTAATTCGTAAAAAAAGGGAGAAACAATGTAGAGCATAGTTCAAGTCATTTGTAATAGTGGACAGGCATAGTTTAGTTGCTATTGGGATTACTTTTTGATTATTTCCTTGCTATAGCCGTGGCAATGATTATTTTATTTGTATATTTTTCAGACAAAATGTATTTATTAGTCTCAGTGTATACTCGAAATTCACAGGAAAAAAATGGTTACTGAAATGAGAAGACAATTGCTACGGTTCACAAAATTATAAAAATACTATAGTTAGTTATTTAAATGTTGTAGGGCGTAATGTAAAAACAGTCATTTTGTAAAACGCCTGGTATTTTAATTTAAGCTAATGCGAACAAACAAAACGTATGTTAATTATATATACCTAGCAATCAAATTTGCTAATCATATTCAGAATCAGCTTGTAAAATACTGTAAGAATTACTCTATTTTTCATAGAAACGCGAAAAAAATTGTGTAATTATCACTGAAAATAATATTACTTTGATTCTAGGTGCTGCTGAGGTTGAAATCATGCAAAACGCCAGCGTGCTGGTATTCGAAGTGCTTGAAAAGGCATGGGCATACAGAAACTGTGCCCTCATTGACATGAAAATTGAATTCGGTGTGGACGAAAATGGTAACACTAACACAATTTCAATGTAACACCTTTTTTTAAAAAAAACTATTTTTTCAGGAGAAATTGTTTTGGCTGATATCATCGACTCCGACTCGTGGAGACTGTGGCCATCTGGCGACAAACGGTTGATGGTGGACAAACAAGTGTACCGCAACTTGACCACCGTCACCGACTCTGATTTAGACACCGTTAAGCGTAACTTCGAGTGGGTTTCCGAGCAATTGGATCACCTCACACCCACAAACGATTATCTCGTTGCTATCCTCATGGGCAGTCCTTCCGATATGGAGTACTGCAAAAAGATTCAGAAGGTCTGCCAGGATTTAGGCGTGAACGCTGAACTTAGAGTCACGTCCGCTCATAAAGGCACTAAGGACACAATGAATATTATCCGTTATTACGAATCGCTACCACTTAAAGTTATCTTTATAGCAGTCGCTGGTCGTTCGAATGGACTAGGACCTGTTATTAGCGGCAACTCAACGTTGCCCGTTATCAACTGCCCTCCCGTTAAAAGCGATAATGTTAACATGGATATTTGGTCCAGTTTGAATGTGCCTTCAGGTTTGGGATGCACCACTGTTATGTATCCAGAAACTGCTGCGCTCAACGCAGCTCAAATGATTGGTTTAACCAACTACATTGTTTGGAGCAGATTGAGAGTTAAACAACACCATACCTATGTTTCTTTGAAAATGGCTGATAAGGCTCTGCACCACGAATAATACTCAATTTGAATGATCATCTCGAATGTTTTCCATTTATTTTTTTAAAGTTTATTTTGTTTTTTAAAATATAATGTATTGATATTAACAGCTACATTATTTAACCTAGACTTTTAAGTTTTCTACAGTATATGCCAACGTCATTTTCCTTCAACCACGCATAATCTAGCGGGTTTTCCTGAACTACTGTTGCTCCCCATATTGAAACCACTGTACTAAAGCGAAGGCAACAAACCGTAACCCTCTATTTCTTTTAGTTATCGAAACAGAGCAAAATAGGCATTCGTAAAACGAGTTATCGAGATCCAAATACAAATTAGGGTCAGGGCATAGGTGGTGAAGGTCATTTTCATCAACCATAAAAACTAGAAAGGCTCTGTCCAATTGACTACTGCTAGAGACTAGTAGTTTCACATGTTGACGTCACGCTCATCTAATAGTATAGCGTAACGTCAGCATTTGTCACTACTAGTCACTATTGGTAACCAAACCAACAGGGCCATATATTTGCATTCTTTGGTTAAAGAAGAAATTTAATGTATATCTTAAGTATCCACGCATCCCAGACTATATATATTATCAATTGCCTTTTACCTTTCGGTGTAGACTATTACATTAACATTATTAACATTATTATAGTTTACAATTACTTTTGTTTATACATTTGTAAATTCTTTCCACTCCTTTCTGTTCTTCGCCAGTTCTCTTGCTTGCTTGTCTGTTTTTCCTTTCTTGATTATTATGTCCTCTATTATGTTGTCCCACTCTTTTCTTAGTCTACCTCTTCTTCTTTTATTTTCAGTTCTTGCTTCCCATACCTGTTTTGTTTGATTCTTTTGGTCCACCCTAATTAAATAACCCCACCAGTTTAGTTGTTTCTTTTCTATATACTTATCTACAGCTTCAATTCCCAGTTCTTCTCTGATGTCATCATTTCTTATTCTGTCTCTTCTCGTAACTTGTTTTACTCCTCTGAGATATTTCATTTCCATTGCCTGTATTCTACTTTTGTCCCTCTTCGTTAGCTTTCACGTCTTGCTTCCATATGTCAGTATAGGTCTATATATGTTTTTATATATATTTATTTTTGTCCTTCTGCTGATCTCTTTATTGTTAATCAGTATATTGCTCAATGCGTGGTATGTTTTAGCTGTGTTTATTCTGTTACTAAGTTCGCCTTCCATTTTTCCGTCTTCTGTCAGTGCTACTCCCAGGTATTTGAATTCTTCTACTTGTTCTATTGTGTGTTGTTCTATCTTTATATTTATTTGTTCTTTCCGGCTTCCTATTACCATCACTTTTGTTTTGTTATAGTTCATTTTCATGTTATACTTTTCTAGGTGTCTGTTCCATACACTAAGGTTGTGCTGCAGATTACCTTCATTTTCTGCTATCACTACTACATCATCAGCGAATGCTCCTTCCGATATTTTTACAACTTGCATGTTTTTGTACCCTATGTTTGCTTTTTTGGTTTCTGGTTTCATGCTCTTCATTATTTCATCCATGTATATGTTAAATAATGTAGGACTGGGCCCGCCTCTTGTCTTAGTCCAGTGGTTGTCTGAAATGTTCTTGATGTCTGTCCCTTGTGTATTATTGCATTGGTGTTGTTGTATATGTTTTGTATTAATTCGACTGTCTTTCTTTCTACACCTCTCTCTTCCAGGATTTTCCATAATTTATTTCTTGGTATCATGTCGAATGCTTTTTCCAGGTCAATGAATCCTAGGTATGTGTTTTTATTATTTGCAATTCTTTTTTCTGTGATTTGTTTTATCGTGAAAATGTTGTCCTGTGTGGATCTTCCTTTCCTAAATCCACATTGCGATTCTTCTAGCGTCTGCTCTATTTTTGCTAGTATTCTTTTGTTAATTGTTTTTTCTAAGATCTTCATTCCTATGCTTATGAGTGTTATACCCCTATAGTTTGAACATTTTGTCGTATCGCCTTTCTTGTGTATCGGTACGATTAACGATACTTGCCAATCTGGGTATTTTATTCGTCCTCCATATTTCGTTTATTAATTTTAGTAGTATTTCATTACCTGCAGGTCCCATATGTTTGATCATTTCCGTTGTGATCTGGTCTTGTCCTGGTGATTTCCCTATTTTCATTTCCCTTATTATCTCTAGTATTTCTTTTCCATTGATCATCTCTATATCTGCTTCCGAGTCGTTCTGGTCTCTTGTCTTCTGTTCATTTCCACCATTTTGTGATAGTAAGTCTTCAAAATATTCTTTCCATCTTTCCAGTATTTTTTCGTTGTCCTTCAGCAATATTCCTTGATTGTCTTGTATATAATTTACTTCTTGTCCTTTTTCTTTTCTGTTTAGTTTTAGTGTTTTATAGAATAATTTTTGGTTTTCATTTGCATTTTTCTCCATTGTCTCTCCGAACTTTTCCCATTCCCTGCTCTTTGCTATTCTGACCTTATCTTTTACTATTTTCCTCTTTAAACTGTATTCTTCGTAGTTTTTACTATTTTTGTCATTTAGGTATCTTTGCCATGCTTTTTTCTTTTCCTTTATTTTCTCTCTTATGTCCTGCGACCACCATGCTGTCTGCTGCTTCTTGTTTGTGTTTTGCTTTGTCCCACATGTCTCTTGTGCTGTCTCCAGTATATTTTTCTTTAATTTATTCCACATTTCCTCTATTTCTTGTCTATAGTTGCCCTTTACTAATTTCTCCTCTATTTTCTCCTTATAGATTTTTGCTATTTCTTTTTCCCTTAGTTTGTATGTTCTTATCTTGTTGTAGTTTATTGCTATATTTGGTCTCTGCTATCTTGGTAGTCTTCCTTTATTTTCGTCTCTACTAGATAGTGATCACTTCCAATTTCGTAACTTCTCTTTACTCTTGTGTCTATTATTTTGCTCCTTTTCCCTTGTTCTGCTAGTACATAGTCTATTATAGATTTTTCGTTCCTGCTTATCACTTCCCTGGTGTATTTGTGTATGTCCTTGTGTTTGAATAGTATATTCGTTATTACTAGATTATTCATTCTACAATAATCTAGCATTTTCTTACCATTTTCGTTGAGTACGCCTTCTCCATATCTTCCTCTCATCGCGTCATTATCTTTTACTTCGTTGCCCATTCTGCTGTTGAAGTCTCCCGCCACGTACACTTCTCCTTTGGCTTTTTCTGTTGTTTCGTTGAGTTGCTCCCAGAATGTTTCTTTGTTCCACGCAGTATCATCTTCGTTTGGTCCATACACTGCTATGATAGTTTTATGGTAGCCGTTTCTTTGATCTCTAACTTCGATAGACAAAATCCTCTCCGTAATTGCATCCCATTTATATATATTCGATTTCAGTTTTTTATGCACTATACATCCTACCCCTGCTGCGGCTCTCCGATTGTTATCTACACCGCTATATATGAATATATGTTCCTTGTCCATTTTGTACTCTCCCTTCCTCTTCTTTTTTATTTCTGTTACCACTAAGAAGTCTAGTTCAGTTTTCTCAAATTCTTCTTCCAGCTCTTTTTCCTTTCCAGTCCCAATTTTCCATATTTTTCTTTTTTTTTACTGTACTCTTTTCTTTGTTTCCATTTATTATGTGTTTGTTCTTCTTTCCTTTGTTCGTTGTCCCTTTCCTCGCTGTATTCTTTGTATTTTTGCTTCCGTCCGTTTTCTCTTTTGCTAGTAGTTTTTTGGATTGGTTACTTTCACCCCATTATCTTTGGCTACGACTCCTTTCTCCTTTTTATCCCATATGTATATTTCATTGTCTACTATTATCTTTCTATATCCTATTTTTACGTGTTTTCCTTTTTCTTTTTCCAATTTTGCTGTTTCTTATCTCTCTTTGTATTTTTCTCTCCTCTTCCGTTAGTTCATCGTCTATATATATCGTTGTATTTTTCAGTTTATATTTTGCTTTCATTATTTTTTGTTTTTCTTCCCAGCTTGGGATTTCCACTATTATTATATTTCGTTCTGGGCCTGTGTTTATTTTTTGTATTTTGTTAACCCCTGTCTCCACTTCCAGTTTCTCTTTGATGAGTGATCTTACCTCTTCTATGTTATCTATCTTGTCTAGACCTCTTATTGCTATGTTATTTTTTCTTCTTCTTTTCTCTTCAATTTCTGCTTTATTTTCTAGTTTTTCTATTCTGACTTCCAATGTTCTCTTTTCTTCTTTCCATGTTTCTTCCTTATTGTTCATTTCGGTCTTCATCTCTTTTATTTCCTGTTTTATTTGTGACATGTTTTCTTCCATCTTCCTCATTAGTTCTATAATCATTTGTTTTAGTTCTTCCATTTTATCTTTGTCAATGTTCGTTTCACGCATCCCAGACTTAAGGTATAAAAAATAACATATAAATTAAACGTATATTTAATCTTAAAGTATTATTAAAAACATAAAAGTGAAATATACTCAGTAATCAATAATATAAACAGTTTGGTTACATCTACAATTCATCCCTAAACTATTCATATTTTTTTAATTCATGGTCAAATCAAATTTTTATTTATTACCTCAATTCTAGATTATGATTATGATAATAACTAGTCACTGTCTTCAAGTTTAACCATTTCATTGCTTTTGTTCCCGCTTTTACTGCTCTCCCCTTTCTTTAATGTAACCCACCTCTTAATACTGGACAACCCTGGTAACGGTATATTTAAATTCTTCATTAAATATGTGTAACACCTTTTACTACTCATATGTCTTATTGTATAAGCTACAGCCATATCATCGTTGCTCCAATAAATTTTCTTCTTCCCGGTTAAAATTTTAATTTGAGACTCTGAAAACACTTTCTTCAGCAGATTCAACTGATCAGTTGTATCAATCATCTGTCGTTTTAATTTATTCCTCATATTGCTTTTTTGTTTGTAACTCAGCCGCATATTTCTATACAAGTTGCACGCGTCGTCATAATTAGCTCTCAGTTTATGCAGTGTGTCCATTCTGGATTCGATTTCAACTTTCAGGTCTATGTTATCTTGGTGAACTTGTTGTATATCTATGTTTTTATACTTGTCATCTATGATCTCTTCTTCCTGGAAAATAGACAAAGGTTCCAATTTGACTCCGTAGTTGGGGGTGCTCAAGTTAGCTATTGTATGGCTTGTGGTTGGATCGTAAATGTAGTCAGAATGAGTGGGTGGTATTGGTTTAGCGATGTTGGTCAGTTGTGATAGGTGCAATGTTGGGACCGCGTTGTGTTTGAGCATCTTCGTGTAGGTGCCGTTGTAGTCCAACATGATGTAGTCTGAAGTGTAACTGTCTGGGGTGAAGTGGATCGAGCATATTCGGGCTGGAAGTAAAAATGATCTTAAAAATACTATGACGGAGTATATAACCAGAAAATACCATATCAATAACTAATATACAAAAACTAAACATATACTCCCTCCACACTTAATATATTAGAATATTTCCTCTGTACCTGATTGACATGGGAGAGGAAGTGGGTGAACTTCCTCTCCCACGTCAATCTTTTGAAGATTTCACATCATTTCCATCCTCTATTAGTCATTCACTAACCATTCTGCAATTTTTGTTGTTGTTATTATTAGATATTTCTATTTAAAATATTTTCATGATAACCAAATAATCTGTTCTATATGAAATAGAAAATATTATATGTATGCATATCTTTATTTACTTATGAAATGATAATGTGTCTCCTGTCCTAAGTAAATAAAGATATGCAGACATATAATAGTATTAGTAGCCTACGGGCGACCAATATCTTAGGACGGCGCTGGAGTTTCCACGTACTTGCCACGGTACATAACACTATCATTCATTCTCCCCTGCTTTTCTTGCGTACCAACTGAGGTCGTGGAGTGAATGAGGGATGTTGGTCCCTCATTCACTCCACGACCTCAGTTGGTACACTTATTAATTAGGAATTATTAGTATATTGATAAAGATATATGACATAATTAATAAAATATTTCTCTACAACCATAGCTTACAGTAAGACTGATTCATACATAACACTCATTCATACTCCCCTGCTTTTCTTTCCACCAACACAACTCAATCACTCCATGACCTCAGTTGGTACACTTATCAATTAAAAATTATCAGCACATTGATAAAGATATATGACATAATTAATAAAAGATTTCCCTACAACCATAGCTTACAGTAAAGACTGGTGCCAATATAATGATTTAAGATGAGTTTGTCTCCACCTACCTGAATGACTGTCAAATTCTTCTTTCCATAAACATGCGTTCAGCCATTGTTCTGCTAAAACCGGATGCTTCGGAAAGTAATAATATTGTATGGTTTGGTCTGAAATTATTTCAGTAGAGTTGTTGCAGCCGAAAACTGTACAGGAAATCATCTAAAACAAAATATTGAGGACCTATTTAACAATTTTTTATGGACTCTAATAGAACTAGAAAGTTTCTCTATGCTGAATTTGAAAATTGGCATGTATCTATAGGAATTATGATCATCAATTCTTACAGAATAAGTTTCAGAGGCAAACCTGTTTTATTAACTTGTTCAACTCATCTACTTAATGTACTGTACTGAGCATTGGGGAGCTAGAGTTCAAACCCCGTTGTGGGCGAAATTTCGCGAATCACCTTGGGCGTTTTTCAGAGCTTTTCTATGAAGTTGTCTCTATGCATGAGACGTTATTCTTATCCATGCCCGTTTTTAGGGATTTTACGAGTTTATGGTGTTGCACTCTATCGAAAGCCTGTTCATAGTCTATAAAGCATAGACATGCCGTTTTTCTATTGTCTTGGCAATTTTGAACGAAAAATTGTATTGGCAACTATTGTTTCTCTTGTGCTTAGCCCTTATCTGAAACCACACTGAGTGTCGCTGATTGCGCTTTCTCATTTACTGTATATTCTTTGGTCACATTTTCTGGCGTTTTTCTTCTTGGGCAAGGGAATGAACATTGATCATAGCCGTTGGTGAGGACAATGGCATGATAGATTTTGTGCAGGACTGCCTTTGCATCAAGGAGTTTGAGTACCTCCGATGGGATTTCATCTGAGTCAGTTACTTTATGGGAGTTTTTATAGTTGGAAAACATTAACTGAACTAATATTACCCATGTCAAAACTGTCCCCTCCCACTTTTTATACCTAAGAAATCTTGTTCTTATAACTGAATTTGCATGCAATAATATAGAAATACACAATATTAATATTAATTTATTTTTAAAATTACAAATGTGTACATTAAATTACAATAAAATGAAAGAAGACAATGTTTATGAGACATACAGACATACTCATGCTGGGCAACCTTTTATAGTTGGACATTATTACCATTGTCTGTGTGTAATAATGTCCAACTATAAAAGGTAGCCCAACATGAGTAATAGTTGTTTTGGTTGTTACCATGACTATCACAACTAAGTAAATAACTCTACATACATTTACCAATTAGCTAACATTGATTGAGTAGTCTAAACTTTTTAGTCAATGCCTATTATATAATCCTATTAAAATCTGATAATTAATATTACTTATTAAATTTTGATGAAGCCCATTTTTGGACACACGACAAACTTGGCAATGGTATATTTAAAGTATACTTCAAATACAGATAGCACTCCTTACTACTCATTTGCCTCAAACTAAATGCCATCGCCAAATCATCATCACTCCAGGCAGTCCTCTTCTGCCCCAACAATATACTTATTTGTGCATCAGTAAACACTTTTGTCAGAACATTCTTGTAATCACCATCCCCTTTGATTTTCCTTCGTAACAATTTGCAATTGTTTTCTAGTTGATTCAGTTTCTTTCTTTTCATACCAATTTTCTGATTTAAACTTTCAAGTTTTAGTTGTAGCTCATCTTCTTCTGCCTTCAACTCTTCTATTTGTCTAAGCAACTGCTCATTTTCATCCACTTGGAGTATTATGTCTTGGTTTGAAGCTGAATTGTCTTTGTCTTCTTGCATTTTTTGTAAATTACAGTTGAGCGAGTTTAATTCAGTATGAAAAGATTGTTGTGTTGCAACACTGGAAGATATTGAAACAGTTATAAGTCTTTTTTTCTCAATCATTTTTTCATACAATAAAGCAAAACTGCTCTTTCATTTTAGGGAGAAACACACTTGTATGTATCCTATTAGAACCATACTCGGGCAATTCTTGATTATTGTACATTCCATTCAAGCTCTCAGAATCTCATTCTGTGGTTGTACCAGTATACATTCTGAACAATACCTTATTTCAAACATGTGATGCCAGGAATTGCACCTCAGGAAATTACATTTATACTAATAACTAAATAATTATAAACAAATTACCTTATTTTGTGCTTTCCCAAGATGAAGTATAAAACATAACCTCATGTAAGTTTCATTTTGAAACACAGAGAAATCAATGTTTTAGGCTGCAATAGTCAAGGGATATATTTTTGATAAAAACTTGATAGGACATGTACTTTATTATTCAGAAAACATGAACAAACATATGTTTAAAACAATACGTATTTAATTAATTAATCTTTGACACATTGAAATGTGCACACAGAGCATTATATGTTTATTTATTATGTGTTTACTTCTTTCCACAGAGCATTATAATATTATATATATATATTCTTTCTCTGTGTTTACTATTCTTAGGGATTATTTTGTCTGTTAGGGATTTGTTAAGACATTTTGTTGGCAAAGCTGTTTATTCTCCAAGCCCATAATCCCATATTCCTTGCCGCATCAGCCAATCAGGGACCAGAAACGCAAGGAAGGAGAGCGGGATTATAGGCTATATTCTTGTTCTCCGATTTTCCCTCAGTGTTCTTGCATCCAACAATCAAAGACGGAGAAGTGAGAACAGCTGATCCAAACCTCGTTATATCATGGATCCAAACTTGGTTTCTGATTGGCTGATGCATTAGCCTGCTCCAGTTGTCTATTGCCTGTTCTTCGTCAGTACGGCTGGTACCACAAAACATACTGCTGGTTCCATACTATATATTTTCTATGGCTGGTACCATATATTTTCTATGGCTGGTACCATATAGTGTCTATGGCTGGTACGGCCAGCTAATCCTGGTTTGGATCAGCTGTTCTCCCATGTAACTTTTATGAGAGTTCTCCCATGTAACTTTTATGAGAGTTGTCTATGGGTAACTTTTATGAGAAGGGAGAACTTCTCATTTCAAAGTCGGTCTCAGATTAGTTGGCGCAGTAACAGAAATTTGAAGTTGGCAGGGCTGCCTAACCGCAGGGCTAAATGGGCCGCAGCCTTTTGGGGGGCACAATTTGATCACTTATTCAATTACACGCTACACATTCTGTGTATTTTCTTATGAAGAGGAGCCCATTGTGTTTAGTAGCCCAAGCAGGAATTCCCAAGGGCACCGAATATCTTAGGACGGCCCTGGATATCGGATAGCAGGAAAGAAACGTAGAAGTGAGAACATGTGATCTAAACTATGTCTCGATTGACTGACGCAACAACGGGATTGCACACGGAGAACTGGAATATGCATTGCGAATTTGGCAGTAAATATTAAAATGTTCGTTCTTTTAAAACTGGCCTGTAGCTCACGGATGAACGCTGACGCGGTAACAGAAGAATGGTCTATAGTAACTTTTATTTTCTTATGTTTTTTACCTGCACATGTGTCATATTGATTTAGACATTTGACAGTTGTGCGTGAAATTAATATCTCATCTTAATTTCCGAATTAAGTAGATGATTATTAATGAAACATTTTTAAAATGTTGTTGAAATTTATATTCTTGTGCTCCACTATTTCGTGGGCGTATGGGGTGAGTATAAAATTCTTAATTACTACTACAATTTCGCTGATTTAAAATAATTCCATAGAGCATCGAGTATGATGGTATGGTGTTTGTAAAACTGGAGCACGCTTTAGGTGGTGTGGACAATTCAGCGTTTAGTGAGCGTGGCAATATAAGTATACCTAGTTTGAGAATAGGCACATCAGTTGTCAATCAGATAATCTCAAACGAGGATCGATTGAAGATTAGACAGCTTGCATTGGAAAATAAATTTTACCAGTTGAAAGCAACTATTGCTACAAATGATGGATCTCATAGCTTCTCATCATTTATTAAAGCAGTAAGTATTAATTCTCCAATAATTGTTGTATATTTTTGTTGTGGGTGGTGATGTAGAAGGGCAGTGAGGGAAATGCCAATAAAGGTCTTTTTTTTAAAATTAATTCTCCAATAATTGTATGTTACAAATTTAGAATATGATTTCTGAATCTTAGTTTGTAATTGATCAGATTTTGCAGCAAAACAGATTATATTGTATTGCAAAGTGAGAATTGTATTGTAAATGAGAATATGTGACTAAAGGTTTTCTAAATAAAAAAACCTTTAATGGCATATTCTCATTTACATTACAATTCTCACTTTGCAATACAATATAAAACACTATGGTTCAAGATGCTCTTAATACAAATCACTACATTCTAAAATAACTGCCCCTCAATTCCCTAAGCTATTGTCTTTCTGAGATAAACAGGCATCTGTTTATTTATCTTTCGGACATCCTTGGATGAGCAAGGGAACTTTGCACCCTGTCCCCATTAAAGGAGTGCCTGGGACTGAGGGACTATGTCTGATTTTGTATTTTCATTGTAGTTATGGGGAATGTTTGTGAGTCAGGTAGCTTCCTGTTGCTTTTAGTCTTGATTCAGCTAATCCTACTTGACGAATTGAGGCTGTCAGAGTACTGCTTCTAACTTGGGTCATATCCTATGGGCCTCAGTTAATCTGTGGGTGTTTATTGGTGTATGCACAACAGTCCTGCATATCTACATGATCTTTCCTTATAAGCACCCTGTCAGAGTTGAGCCCCCTGCTGTGTAGCATCCTGCAGGCTATTTATCTCCTACTTAGTTCAGGACATGTCTCATCTGCAGGCTACTAATATTGATGTGACTGCATAACTACATGTTTTTGTGGTGAAATTTTAGTTACTATAGCAATATTTTATGTTTCAGTGTATGTTGGCTGAAGCTGAATTGAATGATATTATCACAATTACATTAGATTATACTGGCCGAATAATCACAATAACAGAATCAATTGCTTCAACATCAGCATGCCAAGGAAGTGATGTTCAAATTAAAGACTTGAAGGAATTCATTACCAGTGTTCATGTGAGGCATACCTACAGTGGACCTAGGTAAGATTTTAGGGTGATAAGTGATAATATATTTAAAAGTTTGAATAAGATTAAATAATTTATCAGTCTTATATGAAGGTTCTAGCAGGCATGCAATTCATGTGGCCAAAGTGGCATTCACTAATTGAATAATGTTTGTATGTGGGTAGTCTACTACCTAAGAGCAGCCCTGTATGATTTATCAGTTTTAATAGTGACTTCAGAAAATAACTAATTTTTGATAGAACATACCACAGGTATAGATTACAATCATTATGAAAGTATCAGATTTTCATGTGGTGCTTGGAAACATTGTGGTGTATTTAAAAATATTTATATTTAACTAGATTTTTTATTCTTCAAAAGTTGAATATAGACTGCAGTAATACACAATAAAAAACCTTTATTTGGCATACTGCTAAAAAAATACAATCCTCCCCCAATACACAATGCTCATACATCTAGAGCAAGAAACAAAAAAATACATAACAATAAAAATAAAAATAGAGAATATAGGAATAAAGGAATATACATGACTGCATACAATAAATATATACAATTACGAAATACCAAATACCATACTCTATAATACATACTATTTCTAAATATATTACAAACATTATCAATGCCATTCTTGGCTTGTGTTACCTTGCTATGTATTTTTTAACTATGATACTAAAGCTGGCTATTGTGTATGGTACATTGGTGGTTTGATTTCACTGTTAATTGGGAACTTTTCTACAAAGAGAACCCAGCTAGCATATCATGGATGTTGCACAGCCTAGGGGCTGGGGCTGTACGTTAAAATTAAGATTATTTTAGTCCTGATACTGCAACTTATATACAAAAAATTGAACGAGAAAAGGAAGCCAAAGAAAAGGGTGATGTTAAAGATAACAGATCATTCCTTGCTAAATATGTAAGTTTGTATATACAAAACATTACAAATGTTACTAATTCTTTCAATTTTAGTGGATGTACATTTTGCCAGTTGTAGTGGTAATGGTAATATCATCAGCTGCAAATCCTGATGGTGCAGGTGGTGGTAGGTAAATATTACCAACAGAACTGTGTTTAGTAATTTGTTTTTAATTTATGAAATAAACTGTTGTATATAAATAACTCTTTTATTCTTTATTGTAGCATACCAACAAATTGCTTCATTGTAGTTTGAAAATAGCTTCTAATCTTCATCATTCCTAACAATGTTTTGTCTACATTTTTCAATGTAGTGCTGCGGTTTTTTTTAAATCAAATTATTGTCCTTGCACTTTTGTAAAAATGTCCATATGCCAATCAGAAGCCAGATTAAGGGCTGGTTCTACAATTGACTTAACTGGAGAATAAAGCTATTTGCAGAATAAGTTAATATCTCAAACTTATTCCCCGAATAGCCTTATTCTCCAGTTAAATATCACTTGTAGAACCGGCCCTAAATCGGTATTTTTACTCACAACTCAAAACTGATCTCTGATTGGTTAACGGATGAACGCTGATGATTTTCAGTTTACCAAGTTATTTTATCGCCATCTACCGACAAACAGTCCTTATCATATGTAAGCAACTTCACTTTATTTTGTAAAAATTAACCTACAAAGTATATAATCAAAGTAATTAATTCGCATATCTGCTGAATAATGTGATAATATGGAACAGAGTCCACTACAATATTATATTTGTATTTAAAATGAAATTCCATCATGCTGAAATATCGGACATACTCCGATGTTCGCAAAGAGATGAATCCTTTGTAAATGAGTTACAGGAGTATGTTAGTGATGTATTTAAATTGATATGGGGAGGCCGGTATAATGCGATTAGGCACTATATTCCCATTATTGCGAATTCTTGGTATTATTTATTAACATCAGTTTCCAACTTACAAACACTGGGTGAGGAGTATACAGGCACAATACGGATTAGTAGTGATAAAGGAATTCCATCTACTTTGGTATGCATATCTAAATTATAGGTAGCATATTAAGGCCCTCACAGATGCTCAACTTTATACTCTCTACAGTCTGCCTGCTCAAATCAGATTTGTGCAGGCAATTCGGAGCATGTAGGGATGGCCTCTTGCCTGGCCTGAGTGATATCAGAACTTTTTTATATTTGTGCATACCACTGTTATCAATTTTTCAATATTTTTTGTTATTGCAGTAAACATTCAGTTATATTTTGTTTTGTTTTTATTTATTTTAGTAAATGGACAAAATGAAGATGTTTAAAGAGTTTGTTGAATTGTACTATGTTTATGGAAAGTTAAAAGTAAAGAAAGTAGTCAGTCATTTGACCATTGACTATCTTCTCTTTTCTTTTTTAATAATTTATTTTTAAAATTGCACTGGCAAGCAGAAGATAATAAAAGTAGTTGGAAAGCCATTGAACTGGTGGCCAAACTAACTCGAACTGAATAAAATGTCTGCATGATGGCCTGAGTGTGTGTGTGGGGACCAGAAAGGCACAGGCTGGTTTGTACAAAACAGCCTGGCCTGAGTAAAAATTCTGAGCTTTTGTGGTGGCCTTTAGTAGTAGTTACTGTATTTGTTATAATTCTGTAACTGACTAATTACCTTCAGGTCCTTATGCATTCCTTTTTTAATTGCACTGGCAAGCAGAAGATTTTAAGTAGTCAGAAAGGAATTGAACTGATGGACAAACTAACTTGAACTGAATAAAATGTCTGCATGTGTGTGTGTGTGTGTGTGTGGACCAGAAAAGCAGGCTGGTTTGTGCAAAACAGCCTGGCATGGATAAAAAAACCTTAGCTTCTTTGGTGGCTATTAGTTGTAGTTACTGTATTTGTTATAATTCTGTAACTGACTATTGACCTTCAGGTCCTAAATAATTCCTTTTTTAATTGCGATGGCAAGCAGAATATAATAAAAGTAGTTGGAAAGCCATTGAACTGGTGGCCAAACTAACTCAGACTGAATAAAATGTCTGCATGATGGTCTGAGTGTGTGTGTGGGGACCAGAAAGGCACAGGCCAGTTTACGCAAAACAGCCTGGCCTGAGTAAAAAACCTGAGCTTCTGTGGTGGCCTTTAGTAGTAGTTACTGTATTTGTTATAGTTCTGTAACTGACTATTTACCTTTAGGTCCTTAAAACATTTTATTATTTGAATGATTCTTATTTCATAATGCTATTTTGAAATATTTTATTTAAAATTTTCTAATATTTAGTAAGTATTCAAATAATAATAATTTTGTTAGCTCAGTGGCCTAGTAGTTAGAGATGCTATCCAGCTCATTCTGATACATTGGGGAGTGTGAGTTCAAACCCCATTAGGGCAAATTTTCGCATATCACCTTTCACAGGTTTTCATACTTTTCTGTGAATTTAAGGTAAATACTGGGCGATTAAACTCCTCTGAGCATCTCCCTACTGACGGAAAAGCCTCATGGCTGATATAAAGATAGAATTTTAAAATTGAATGGTTTTGGCGTCTACTACGTGGTAATTCATTTTCAATAAAGGATATGAATAAAACTACTATGTTTGTTACCACTTATTTAATTGTTTAAAACAACTAAAAATATCTACAGAATTTTTTTCTACATGTAGTAACACCTATTTTAACAATTTCTATCTAAATTTACTAATTCTGGAGTCAATTTAGATGGAAATTGTTCCTTTTTTGTATTAGTTTTATTTTCATAGGTACAAATAATTTGGTTAATTTTCTATATTGGTGGTGATAAACTGTTTGACAAATTCCTAACAGTCCTTGGCAAAAAGACTTACTTCTCAGAAAGTCTCACAGATGAAGCAAAAAGTGTATTCATATCAGTGATTGATTTTCTTAAAGAAAATAAGTATATTATTTTACGAATCCACACATCTATATTCTACATCTATGGCACTTACCAGAATTTAGCACATAGATGTACAGGATTGCAATATGTAAGTATTATTACTATTACAACATATATATATATATATATATATATATATATATATATATATATATATATATATATATATGTATTTTTTATATGTTAAATCTTTATTATTAATCACATATCTATGTGGAGGATCTTGAAATCTCTGTATGTGGTCAGTTCTCAGACTAATAAATAAACTATTTATTTAATAGTCTGAGGGTGAGCTGATCAAATGAAGCTGACTTTTGTTCAAGTTCAGTTCCACTAGATTGGATTGAAGAAAGCCATTAAGGTTTGAAGTGCTATATAGAAGTAAAACGTTTTCATTGGCATAAAAACACAATACATAAACGAAAACTTAATTTTACAGCAGTATAATTATACTTATACACTAACGTTACATGAAACGTAAATTGAAATTTAGTATAATATAGAAATGAAATATATCATAACATATAACCCTTAAATTATGACCCCTCTACATACAAAAAACTACCAAATAGAAGACAAAAACAATAAAGTACTTGAACTAGTGATTCATAGTAACATTAATCAAAAATATAACTAGCAAATTCCCCCAACTTACCATAGTCTTGTTAGTTATGCAGCAAGTTACATTACATGTTACTGAGATAAACTGATTAGTAACTTTTAAAGTACTCAGATGGATTACATTTAGAATATTATTAATAATATGCATTTATTTTAGGTGTTATTAAGAAAATGGATGCAAGATACTAGTGCAACAATAAGTTTTAACATCCTAGGCAAAATATCTTTAGTGTACCTGATGTACTTACTTGGACAAAAGTTGCTAGTACATCAGAAAATCACATCATCACCCATTAAGAGTGGCGTAAATATTTCCTCTAAAATGTGTGTGATGTGTGTGGAGAATTGTAAGAACATTTCAGTCACACCATGTGGTCATTTGTTCTGCTGGGAATGTATTTTTGATAGCTTGAAGTATCAATCCAGTTGCCCTGTTTGTAGAGAGGATATTCAACCGAGTAGAATTGTACGGTTACAGAATTACTAAGGGAGTGTTGTTGAGTTTTATATGATTATTATTATTAAAAGGTTTTAAGGAGAAAGAAAACTGCATTTATTTTCAAATATATATTTTAATGATATAATATTAGCGACCTTTTTTTACAAGCTATTACAGATACAATCACAATTCGTGTAAATAAGTCGTGTTTCAGTTAGCTGACAAGAAAATGTGCCGTTGTTGCATGCCTCATCGTCACTGGTGAACATGATTATAATTCCTTTAAAATGTTCTGTTAGCGATTAGCCAAAATTTCGCATGGGCACTGCGTTAAAGTACTATTTTCTATAAATGAAAAACTGGCTTATTGCGTAAGGCGATTCAAGCCGGGATGTACTTTAGCTGGTTTGCAGAAAATGAACTACAATTGGTGGGTAACCTCTGTGTTTAGATAAGTAAAGGATGACGCGTGCGGTTTAAATAAGGTGATTATAAAAAGAAAAAACGCCTACACCTTACAGTAGTTAATTTTGTTTTTTTAATCATATGCTTTTGATTAAAAAAAAAACAAAATTAATTCCACACGTTTAAAAAACAAACATGGAAAAAGAAAAAATGGCCATCCAAATATATCAGTTAGGCCCTGATTTCTTAGGAGAGCGACCGCTTTTGACGTAATTGTTACGTCACAAATTTAATTTAATTTTTAAGTGAACCAGAATCTTATAGATTGTGCTTCTATTAATATATCTAAATTTAATTTATGTAACTGTTTTGAAAGTGAATTCTTCTGCAATCGTTGGTTAGATTTATTCACAGTTTATTTATTAGTTCTCAGACGATCGCCCTATACACCACCTTCCATCCTTTACTTATGGATATAATTTTATTGGCTTGTATTACATCTTCTTTTGAAGTTTTTGGCTAATATGGAATTATTTCGGATATCTACTAATAGTGACTATTTTTGATGATGGCCCTGTCCCTACTACTAGTAACTAGTAGTGACATGCTGACGTCACGCTGTAGTATGAGCGTCATGTCAACATGTGTGACTACTAGTCACTAGTAGTAGCCAAACGTACAGGGCCGATATCTACTATTAGTTACTATTTTTGATGACAATATGTCAACTGGGTATATACCTGCTATTGGAAGCCCAAACTGTATTATCAATCTTTATTGCAACAATTGAACTCCATGGTATAACTAAATTATAGCACTACACAATAAATAACAATTTTCGGATTTTTGAGCAGTAATTTTGGAATGATAGTAACGTTATGAATCAGAAAGTACATTCCGGATATAAATTTCAGTATAAAATGTAAACTGAAACATGATATTCCATTTAGCATCCAATGTGAAAGTTTTTTTTTTTTAGATCATTGCATTTTTTAAGCAACTTGTAGCAATGCCTAATAATGTTGTACTTTGCAGTGGCACGTGCGTGGATTCTATTGAGATGTTGTAGTGAGCATATTAGAATTGTGTCTGAAAGGCACACTATATTATCTAGACCTAAAATTTGCACAGTCACACACCAAGGATACTAAACTAGGACGGTATGGCTCAATAATTATGCAGTAATATATGGCACAAATTTAACATTTAACACATTGCGACATCATTTGATTTCTGAATACAGCACTGTGGTTATCGCGAAAAAAATCGAATACTGTATCTGGAAAGTAAAATCGTATTATTTATCCATAAAAAATAACTATCACAAACTAGATTGGCGATTCAAGCCGGCTGATACTCCATCTGGTGGCAGGAAATGAACTACATTTAGTAGGGAATTTGTTTGCATAACAGTTGTTTTTTTTCATCTTACACATGACTATAGAGCCAGGGTTATATTATTTATACCTTAAAAGTACATTAACAATAGTGCATTATTGTATAAGTAACTGAAATCATATGATGTTCATGCAATCAGCTGATCAAACAATAACAAAGATCAGCTGTTTACCTACTACCTTGAAGAAAACCGTTAACGTTTGAATCGCGAATAACTTAACAATCTGTTCCGAATCTAGGACCTAAAGCCCTGGTTTCCTAGGAAAGCGGCCGCTTAAAAACGGCCGCTTTTGACGTCATTTTTACGTCACAAAAATAATTCTACGTGTATATAAACGAATATAGTTTCCTATAAAGTGTAATACCTCAACGTACTGCAAAAACCCAATGAATTACGATGAAAAATTGTGAGTTCTTCTATTACATATACTTAAAACGACCTTTGTGATTTGTGAATGACGTCAAAAGCGGCCGCTTTAAAGCGACCGTTCTACTAGGAAACCAGGGTTTAACTGATATATTTGAGAATTTTACAAATTCACATAAATAGAATTTGTTAAATTCTCAAATATATCAGTAAAGTCCTGGTTTCCTAGAAAGCGGTATCGATTAAAACGGTCGTTTTTGATGTCATTTACACATTACAAGATACCTTTTAAGTACATG
The DNA here is from genome assembly GCA_963942505.1 of Lordithon lunulatus. Taxonomy (NCBI): domain Eukaryota; kingdom Metazoa; phylum Arthropoda; class Insecta; order Coleoptera; family Staphylinidae; genus Lordithon; species Lordithon lunulatus. The sequence goes on from OZ012669.1 coordinate 15,400,627, forward strand.
TAATGAATAACTCCGGTGTAATTCACAACATTTTCCCAATACTTTGAAGTATACCGCTCTCTGGATTACCAGATTTATTTAAATATACGTAAAAGAAATGTGTGATGTCAAAATGACGTTAAATACAGCCGCTTTTGTCGATACTGCTTCCTAGGAAACCAAGGCTTTAGGCTCTGGTTTCATAGGAGAGCGGCCGCTTCTAACGTAATCTTTACCTGATAAATTTAATTTTACGTGTGTATACACGAATATGGTTTCCTATAAAGAGTAATCCCTCAACGTACTGTAAAAACGCAATGGATTACGATGAAAATTTTTGATTTTTTCAATTACGTATACTTAAAACGAGTTGTGTGACAACGTAAATGACGTCAAAAGCGGCCGCTTTTAACCGACCGCTCTCCTAGAATACCAGGACTTTATTGAATTAACTTAATTGCACTAATTAATGTTTTAATATAACAAAAACAGATGCAACAATATCAATGAATTCCCTTGAAAAGAAAGGTTCATGTTTGATGATAATTCAGAGGATTGACGAGTTGTGTGACAACGTATATGACGTCAAAAGCGGCCGCTTTTAACCCACCGCTCTCCTAGAATACCAGGGCTTTATTGAATTAAGTTAATTGCCCTAAGTATTGTTTTAATATAACAAAAACAGATGCAAAAATATCAATGAATTTCCTTGACAAGACAGGTTCATGTTTGATGATAATTCAGAGGATTGACGAGTTGTGTGACAACGAAAATGACGTCATAAGCGGCCGCTTTTAACCGACCGCTCTCCTAGGATACCAGGGCATTATTGAATTAACTTAATTGCACTAATTAATGTTTTAATATAATAAAAACAGATGCAACAATATCAATGAATGCCCTTGACAAGAAAGGTTCATGTTTGATGATAATTAAGAGGAGTGACGAGTTGTGTGACAACGTAAATGACGTCAAAAGCGGCCGCTTTTAACCGACCGCTCTCCTAGGATACTAGAGCTTTATTGAATTAACTTAATTGCACTAATTAATGTTTTAATATAACAAACAGATGCAAGAATATCAATGAAATCCTTGAAAAGAAAGGTTCATGTTTGATGATTATTCAGAGGATTGACGAGTTGTGTGACAACGTAAATGACGTCAAAAGCGGCCGCTTTGAACCGACCGCTCTCCTAGAATACCAGGGCTTTATTGAATTAAGTTAATTGCCCTAAGTATTGTTTTAATATAACAAAAACAGATGCTACAATATCAATGAATTCCCTTGACAAGAAAGGTTTATGTTTGATGATTATTCAGAGGATCGACGAGTTGTGTGACAACGTAAATGACGTCAAAAGCGGCCGCTTTTAACCGACCGCTCTCCTAGGATACCAGGGCTTTATTGAATTAATTATTACTTAATTGCACTAATTAATGTTTTAATATAATAAAAACAAATGCAACAATATCAATGAATTCCCTTGAAAAGAAAAGAGCATGTTTGATGATAATTCAAAGGATTGATTGTGTTTTACGAGTCTCTAGTTTAATATCCTTGGTCACACATAGGTGTTTATTAAAATAATCTATGGATTATTCGATATGCATCTAATGATATTTGTCTATACGTCTATTATCTATTAAAAAAAATTCTTTAACAACATAAATGCAATATTTGACTTTTGTAATTTACGCCAAATTCCCACGGGGTTACACGACATCAACACAACTTGCTAGCATATATTTTTTTAATTAAAAAAAACTTCTTCCTTGATAGGCGAAAGGCTTTTCCGCCGGTAGAGGGAGAAGCTCATTGAAGTTTAGTCACCAGGTACTTACTTTAATTGCTATAACTTCGGAAATACTTTGAATTTTGAAATGGTTAAACGTTTAAACGTTTAACCATTTCAAAATTTTAAATATTTTATATTTTAAAATATAGACAAACAAAAGAGTTGTTTTAAGGAAAAGATATTAAGATACGCTTGTTAGAATATAAGATCTTGGAATGGGAGAGAACAGGACGTTCTTCTATAGATGGAAACACACAAAATAGATATATGTGCATTATCAGAAACCAAACGTAGAGGAAAAGGCGATGTTACATATAAAGGATCAATACTCAACTATTGTGGGACTGAAAAATACAAACGAGCCACAGCCGGAGTAGGTCTGCTAATCAGTGATAAATTCACACAGAATATAGAAGATACATTCTACGTCAATGAAAGAATCCTCTGAGTAGTCCTAGACACCAGCAGGGACAAAATACATATTATCAGCGTTTACGCTCCCGACACTAGCAAAAGCAAAGAGGAAATTGACACCTTCTACGAGCATCTGCAGACCGAAGTCAACAAAATACGTACCGAACAGAAGATTCTAATCATCGGCGATTTGAATGCCAGAATTGGTAATGCAATCGTAGATGGCGTAAAACAATGTTTCTATAAGGCACCCTACACGATCAATATTACTGTCAATATTTTAGAATAATGACAGTAGTACTGTACGATAATATGTTTAAAATCTGCATTATTCTAAAATGTTTCTAGTACTACTCATCGTGTAAGGTATAGTAATGATGTAATGAAGAGAATACTGATCTTTATCGGGATAATTGATTACTTGATAAATATAAAAGGAGGATTGAAGCAAATATTGACAGTACTAGTATTGACAGTATTATTGACCGTGTAGGGTGCCTTAATGAAACACACGTCAACAACAGCGGAGAAACTCTCACCCCATTGTGTGCACAGATGAGAATAAACAATACGTATTTCAATCACAAGCCACAACACAAGATAACCTGGTCCAACACGCAAGGACATTCATCCACGATCGATTATATAATCTCGAATAGAGCAGTACACCCGAGTCAGATAATCGACTTACGTTCGCTAACGTCAGCGAACATTGGATCAGATCACCAACTAGTCATGACAAAACTTCGACTCACAACACAATTGAAAAAGAAGCTACCATCTATCTACGTAGACAAACTGAACATCGAATCCATTAGTGACCCCACCGTGAAGGACTTGTACGAAAAAAGAGTAGCCCAAAAGATCAGAGAACAGCCAATTCTGGACGAGGACGACGTGGAAACCAGTTGGAAAGAAGTAAAATCACACATCGAGAAAGCCGCCAATGAAGCACTAGGCAGAAGGAGGATAAACAAAAACCCAAAGAAACACTACACGCCATGGTTCACGTCAGAAGTAAAATAATTGGCAAGAGAAAAACCAGAAACCTACCTGAGGTAGCTTAATAACAGAACGCTGGAAGAGTGGCTACGTTACAGGGATACAAGGAACAGAGTACAAGCAAAAAATACGAAGATACTGGGAAACCTTCACTGCGGACATGGAACATGATCTCTACGGCAGCCAAAAGAAGATATGGGGAATGATCCGTCGAAGAAAACACGTACAACATCAGGAGGCGGCACCAACGGCAGAAACAACTACCTGCATCCACCAGGAACTGGTAAAAAATACATCAAGGAGCTAAAAAATAGCAACGCTCCAGGTATTGACGAACTGAGGTAAACCACTAAGCGAACAACTGGTTAGCCTTTACCAGAAGATCCTCAATGAAACAACCATACCAATTGACTGGAAGAAAAGCGTCACTATCCCTATCTTCAAAAAGGCGACAAAAAGCAACCAGCAAATTACAGAGGAATAACTCTCCTGAGTGCCGTTATGAAACTATTCACGAAAATCATCTGCAAGATCATCTCAGAATGCATACCCATGCGAGAAGAACAACAGGGTCCCGAAAAAATCGGTCCACAACAGACGCCATATTCGTCATCCGACAAATAGTAGAGAAATCAATAGAATACGAGAAACCGTCATATATGTGTTTCATAGATTTAACCAAAGCGTTCGACCGAGTGAGGCTAAGTGACATTACAACCATATTGAGGCTGGGAAATACCCCGGAAGAAATCGTTAGAAACGTTGAAAACATGAACACCAATACAACGACCAGACTACTTGTTAACAACAGCTTGTCCAAGGAAGTGCCGATCTCTACCGGAATAAGACAGGGACACTCTTCAACCTAATTATGGACAAAATAATAGTAGACGTAAAAAGCGCGGGGCATGGATTCAGAACTAGTAAAGGAGAAATATCAATACTATGCTACGCAGATGACGCAGTAATCATATCCGAGAACGAGGATGAACTACAGAGGCCACTACATCAATTTTACCTAGTCTCGAAACGCTACAATATGCTGATTGCGGCACAGAAGACAAAAACACTAGTTGTAGCAAAAGAGCCCACAAGATGCAAACTGGCAATTAACGACGTAATAATATAGCAGGTAATGTCCTTTAGGTACTTAGGGGTAGAAATAACCGCCCATCAAGGCAGGACGTCGGAAGTAAAGAACCAAACCGATAAAGCATCTAGAATTTCCGGGTGCTCAAGGGACATAATATGGAAGAACCCATTTCTGAAACTGGAATTAAAGACCCGAATATATAAATCATGCGTTAGATCAATAATCGCATACGCCGCCGAATCTAGAGCAGACAACAGCAGAACCCGAATGGCAGAGATGAGAACGCTCCGAAGTATCACGGGACACACACTACATAACAGAATACCTAACCAAAACATAAGACAAATGTGCGACGTGCTGGACATAGTAAGGTGGATGAGGCAGAGACGACGAGAATAGAACCAACACATTAACAGAATGGAAGACATCAGCATTGCAAAAATCGCCAGAGACGGAAATCCACACTCTAAAAGTCTCCCCAGGCTGACTACCAAAGAGATGGAGGGTTAGCTGGGTGTCGACATCACAAGCTGGAAAAACAGGCTGTAATCCTATTTCAAGAAGAAGAAATTTAAAATATTCTTAAATGTATAAAAAATTTATTTGGGCAAAAAAAGATTTTTTTGGAAACCCCTTAACTTCACAGAACCTCTCTGGAAAAACTGTGAAACGTGGGTTTAACATGAGGTCCTCAATCCTCAGTCCTAGATGGCTGACCCTTCTAACCACTGGTCTACTGAGTTTTTAATTCCATTTTACTGTATTTATTTTTTCTTTATTATATATTTTTGTTGATTTTGTTTATTCTATATATCGTCGCCTAGGCAGCAACACCACACATCTCAAATTTTATTTGAAGTTGACAGGAAAGAGAAAGACTGACCAAAGTAGGTTAAGCCATGTGTTAGGCCATCTTTCTCATGCCATCCTTTGTACGTGGCTGTTATTATCGTGTAATCCGTGGTATTATACATTCTTCTCCTCTTCCTTCTTATGGTTTAATTTCTTACACCATGAATTTTATGTGTAACTTATTTAGTTTTATCTTATTTTATAACTTTTGTTTTATATGTAATCATCATAATTTGTCCTTGTAATTGGATATTATTGTGTCTGTTGGAAAACTCTTAAGGTCGTTTTAGACAAGACAATTTCTTAGCTCAAAAGTTGTACAAGAAATTAATTCATATATCCTCCTTCCATACAATTTGTCCTTGACAAATAGAACGCGTTATATTTTTCCATTCGATCTATCGTCCAATTCAATATTTCAAATAATTTGCTGTATGATATGAGACCATTTAAATTGACTAACTTTTGAGTCAAGAAATTGTCTTGTCTAAAACGACCTTTAAAGACATAAATGGTGGACACATTTTTATGTCTCTACCATATGCATGTTGTGCTAATCTCGTGCAACTTCCTGGGAATAGGGCCTTAGTTACAAAATTAAACTAGATTTTATGTTACAACTTAAAAAAAAATCGCAAAAGAACTATATCACAAACCGCTAATAGAAATTAAATAATCATTCTACCTATTTGGGTGTCTATAAACAAAAAATAAAAACTACTAGAATAAATAATATTTTATTTTAAAATACACGACGAAAACAATTCGGTGATGTACTATTTGGAGTTGCTCTCTCTCTCTCTCTTTCTTTTTTGATTCGTAATATCCTAAAACCTGATTATAACATCAACATATATAAAAAGTGTTCATCTTAATCGCTACTGATAAAATCACAATACTGTCAATATTGTTTCATACGAACCGAATACATTTACACACCATACGATCAAAATGATTACCACAAGTATTCAAAATATACTCAAGTAATACTGATTTACATAGTTGCCATTTGACTTTTTGATCGTATATATTATATAGTATTGATCATATAAGCGTGTCGTTCGTTGCTGCTTAATTACTATTGCTTGTAATAAACTCTACATAAATAAAATATACAAAAAAAATTTGTAAAATATTATATACAAAACATATCTATATCTTGAGATCTATATTCTAAAAAATATATATTATAAATATAAAAGAGAGAAAAAAATCATTTTCATTCAAAATAAAAGTAAATGAGTTTTATTCAGTTGATCACATATGAAGTCAGTGGGTTGAAATCCCGTAGATTATATTCGTTTTTTGTTTTTACATACCCCCAGAGCTTCATGGCTTCATCACAGTTTTCTTCAATGTATTGGATCTCGGTGAGGTTGAGGTCGGTGCGCCAGTGGAACGGGGCGCTTTTTGAGTCGCGGAACGTGCTCGACACGCCGCCCAGATTCGATTTCGTATGCGAATCGAGGAATGTGCGCACATTGGGATGAAAGTCCAGTCCGAAGAAGTCAAACAGGTCGCGGACTGTTTCGTGTGGGTGTAAAGAGAGGTCTTCGTATCTTATTGCCCTGTAATAAGATTCAAATGATAATATCTTCTGAGGATGATTATGTATATGATTTTCTAAAGAGCGGTATACCTCACTCTAACGTTATCTCCTCTGTCAGCTGAGTTTTTGTTTTTATTTATTTAAATAAGTTATAGTTGCGGGATTTAAATGCAGCAAGGATTTTATTAAATTGGAATGCAGTTTCGTATCCTTATTTTTAGCCAATAATAAAAAATCGAACATAACAATTCTGATATTCAATTAAAAAACAACCATTCAGTGCCCATCCCTAAGACCTCTGTATTGTCTTGACTTTGATAGTGATGAAATTGAAGAAACGATTGTTGATGATTAGAGCATAGAAGGTATTTCATATAAACCAAACAAGATTTTGGAGGAAAAAAGTAAAATCTTTATAGAACCTGAAAATGTTTGTTTCAATCTACTCAAATAAATGTAATATGAGAATTTAAGCTAAATTTTCTCAGATTTTTTTTTAATCTGTGAAAAAGTCGTAGTTTTCAAAAATTTGTAAAAAAAAAACTACTACTACCAACCAAACTATGCCCATCCACTATTACAAACGACTTGAACTATGCACTATACTGTTATCCATTACTTCCTATGATTAAATTAATGTCATTTATTAATTTAAGATTAGTTAAAGAAATATATGTGAAAATAATGTAATGCATAGTTCAAGTTGTTTGTAATAGTGGATGGGCATAGTTTGGTTGGTAGGGGCCGCCCGCCCACCCCACCTTTGTTTGCATAGTTTTTTCCATAGGATAACACTCTTTTTCATTATTATCCCAAAGTACACTAATCAGGCTAAAAAATGGTGGCTGTAATATTTCATAGTTTGTAAAAAATGTAATTTAACAGCAGCACTGTCTGCAGCCGCCCCCTATTTCGGCATGCCCAGCCCGTGTTAGCCTCCCCCACCAAGTCCGGCTCTATATGTATGTTATATGTATTACATGCAAACATTATTGATATAAATAAAACCCTGTTCCAGGAAAAAAATAATCAATATAGATTTGTATCAAACATGTAATGACTGTTTTAGATTACATAATCCCCTTGCTAATACTGTAATCATTATTGACATCAAACTGAATATTTAGCTTTTGTGGGACAAATCAAATAATTTCCATAGAATAGCATACCATGCATACTAATATGGGAACTAGACACATTCATCCACTGTAACGAAGCATAACTTTCTGCATTTATAATGATTATTTAATCCACCATACAAACACATGTATAAACACAACCAAGAAGTTACATAATAAAATTAATTACACAAAATAATTATATATTAATAATAAACCTTGATTTTTAAATTATACACCACACACATGAGTTATTTATAATTACACAATTACCTGAAAGTACTTGGGTATTTGAGCTGCAACTGAACAGCTGCACTGTAGTCGGAAACCATATCGGCACATAACAAATTAGGATTATCACAATCAGGAGATCCTGGACACCAGTCTCTATGTTTACGTGATTGTAGAGTTCCCCGGGGATCCCGCACCAGTAGCAAAACTTTAATATTTAATCTAAAAAATAAAATAAAAATTATTACAATTATATGTAGTGCAGGTAACCAGGGTTTCAATCCTTACAATGGATTACAATTAATTCTAAATAACAAATTAATCTTTATTATTAAGGTTTAAAAATATAAAAAATCACTACTTTTGATACAAATTCTCATACATACATAACTTTAACTTTTGCAAAGATAGATAATACAATAATGTTAATGACAAGTCAGTTGGCTTCACTTTTATATATAGAAATTGTAGCTAATTATAGAAATCACTTACAACTCATCCCTAAGCAGCTCCTCAGCTAACTTAAGTCTTAATCGTACAATCTTCATTGACTGGAATGGAAACAATTTGCAGAACTCATTTAAAAAAGTAGGATTCCAGCACAGGTTATTCGGTTCACACTGACTCCAGAGCCGATTGTTATGTGTAAAAAGGTACTCGTGCATCCTACCATACTCTAAATATCTCCACAAATTACTATAATCGCAGTTAAGTAGCTGTTTGAGTGTAGTTAAAGCTGCCTCCAAGTAAGGGGGGCCTCGTATTTGTACTATTCCATAATCTAATAATGGCTCATAATGATAATAATTGGCAGGAATTGCATTTAAAACATCACCAAGAAATGTAGATCCTGATCTCCATGTGGTCACTATAACACTCCGAACTGGTTTTCCGTTTGTAGCTGGTGTATAATTCATAAGTTTTGTGCCATCAGGGAATTTGTAGTCCCTTGTCTCTTGCTCAATCAAATACTTTTCACGACGAATCACCTCCCTCAAAGGGGAATGCAGTAAAGTATCATTTATAAAATAATCATTCTCTATTAATTCAGTGTAGTGGACACTTCTATGGTAGTCGGGCAGTTCAGCCTTATGATTATATGATATGAGTAGTAATAGGCAAAAGATTATTAAAATACCAAATCCGATAAGATTCACTCTTCTCACCATCTTGGCCCTGGATGAACATTTATTCTTGTTGCAACATTTCTTTTGTTTTGATTATCAATTAGGCACTTCCATCTGGTTTTGATCACGAAACATTCATTGTCACAATCTGTAATAAATCATAATTAGTTAGTTAATAGTTAGTTAAAAAGGGTGTATCTAACTTTCTAATATATATTTATTTAAAAATTAAATAATGGTAGGGGTGTGAAAAGAATTTATTTAACTGCAGGCAATACATAAATGCCGTTATACTTACATATTCATTCCATAGATAGGTCGCGTCGTGTGTTATTAATTAATTCGTGTTAAATTGTTTATCGACGTGTGGGAACACATTCTGACACAGTTACTGGAAGCGGAGTAAATTTATTTATTTTCCAATGTGTTTTTAATCCCCACTTTTGTGTCAATTCGCGTTGCCGCGATTATAATCCATCTCCCTCGAAGCAACCGGATCCGAATACTCCCCGATACTCCAGTGCTCGCCTCACAAAGCGTGAATTGTAGAGCCGGCAACATGCAGCGTCAGTGGCGCAAGGGTGCTGGGCATCATGCATGAGGGGGGCATTTTTGTTGTGCAGAGCAATTACCGCAAGCTATAATATAATTGCGAGTTATTAAGCGCGGTTGTGTTCTAATTGCTAGTACACGAGAGGTTTAATGGATTTTAATATTTTATAGCTGAAGAAAATCGATAATAAATTGCCTCATAAATAATTTAAAGATGTATGTATCATATTTGTTAAAATAATGACGGAAAATGTTGCATACTTTCGATCTGCAATTGAGTAGCGGTCATTAGATTTGCACACTTTTATTAATTATTCAGTTATGAATTATTTAATCAATAATGATTATAGTAAAGCATATTATTCAGTGATGGTGAGGCATATATAAATAATGCTAAATAATTAAAAAGCGAGGTTTGAAAGTGAACTGCATTGTACTGGATTCGTAGAGAAACTTGAACAAGTTTCTAGTTTCAAATATTCGTGTCACAAATAGGTACTATCCCTATAAATGGATACACAAATATACTTGGATACAAGAAGCTGGAATCATAAAATCAATAATTGATTATATATACCATCGTAAAACAGAAAACGAAACTACATGTACAAGATGTGAGGGTATGTAGAGGAATATGTGTGGTAGCGACCATTATTACTGAAAGCGAAAATCCTTTTCCCATTATATGTACCTGTGCACAAAATCTGTAGAAGACAAACTGGACTACAAATAATCAAAAGCTAGAATAAAGATCTGTCAAGCAAAAAAAGAAAGCTACTTTTTTATTGTTCTGTGAGGAGGATTTATTCAAGACACCCATGCCTCACTATCACCCCATGGTTTAGAAGCATAGGTAGTGTCGGATTCTCCCCGGGGCACCTATCGACAAAACCATTCTCACCTTCTGTCACTAGCGACTAGACTAGTACCGTCTCCCCGACCCATTCTGATGCTGCATAGAGGAGTTGGGCGCGTGACACCGTCGTCAGCAACATCATCTTCTTCTCACTCGGAGCTTTCACGTTGGGCAGCCTCGCCTTCCGGAAGGCCTCCATCACCTACTGAGTATTGTTGACGTTTGACATAGGGTCATCTCCAGAAACTTTAGCCGTCTCTAGATTTCATATTCTTCCCCCATAATCTGAATGGTGTTGTTTGATCCCGTTCCTATTCTTTTAAGGGAGAGAAGCGCCACCTCAGTTTTCCCACTTGCAATAATGAGCCCCGCGGGGTTAGTCATCAATCCTCTGATTTTGATTGTCTGTAGCTCCCGTCCTCAGGCCTCCAGTGCCATGTCGTGGCTAAAAGCAATTGCCATTTCATTCTCCGGCAGCTGCAGCCTCACAGCGTCGTCGTAGGCGATATTCCACAACAGGGGTCCAAGGACGGATCATTGTGGAACCGTTGTCACCTCGAATATCGACGTGCCTGCGATGCATTCATAGGTTATTGATTTGTCAGTCAGATAATTTGCCACAATTCTGCACAGGTCCCCAGCATTTTTCTCTTGCGCAGAGCCTCCATGATGGTCACCCATCAGGCAGAATTTGCGCCTCCTCCACGTGCCGGTGTTTGCCACCGTTATCATATTGTGGACCTCTAGTATGGCGTATGTAGTCAACCTTCCCTTGCCCTACTTCCGTTCGTGTAGCCCTCCGGTTGACTCGAGGGCTCCGGCTAGGCTATCCGCAATAGGTCTTTCCATGACTTTGACCGTCCCGTCAAGGAGGAGCAGTGGTATGCCCTCGGGTCGGTTGGTGGCTTCCTTTGTTTGGGAATCACCACTAAGCGCGCTGCCTTCCAGCGTCCCGGGATGGTTCCCTCCTCCAGGCACTTATTTGCGATATTCTTAATATGGCCCGCTATTGTGGGTCCAGCTCCCTTAATAATCTCGTTGGAAAGGTCATCTGGACCCGGGGCATGTTGTTCGGTAATTTGTTTATTGTTTCGAGCACTTCCTTTTCACCCCAGTTGACTGTCATTGTTGCTGTGTCGTCGTCTTCGTATGTTTCCAGTTTAGCTTTGTCCCCGGGCGAGAAAAGGGCTGTGACTACCGCCCGTATACCTTCGGGCACCTTAGAGTCTCGTCCAGGTGGGCGAGCTCCTATATTCTTCAATATTATCTTATCCGAGAGGCCCAAAGGGTTCTCGTCGAACTCCTCGCATAATTCCTTCCAGCATCGGGATTGACTTTTCTCGATCGACCTCCTGAACTCCTTCCTTTTGGACCAGTACTGAATCTGGAGTAGTTCGATTAGCGCCCGCGAGTAGTGCAGAGAGCTATGAACTACTCGACTGGCCCTGTTGGAGTCGCTCCGCCTTTGCGTGACTTTCTGACACGTCGAGTAACCACTCCGCTAGGTTGTGTAGTGAAAGCATTATAGCGGTGGTCACTGAGGATCTCCAGCCGTCTACTCTCCCCATCAGCTTCGCGAACGTGAGGGTTATGTAAATGTGGGATGCCGACGCTCCTCTAACAAAGGTCAGCTTCCCCCACGTTGCATTCTGACAGGTCGAGTACTGCCGCTAGTTCTGTGAACGCCTCTCCTCGCGCGTCCGTAGTCCTCGAGCCCCAGGCTGCGGATTTCGCGTTCAGGTCGCCTGCCACGACGACCTGTCCGCTTGTTCTCCTTACTGCGTGCTCCAACTTGTTCAGCCACGCCCTTGCTTGTTCCCGGGTGCAATCGTAGCAACCGCAAATGCTTACCTGCTTTAGCGCGCGATTCCCCTCGTGGGTGATCCGTCGAATGTCCAAGGCGGTCTTTCATAATCTTAATGGCGACATCCCCATGGGCCCATCTGTCACCACACACGAGCAGTCGGTCATTTTGTAGTTAGGCTCGCTGAGGACAGTTGCGATGGCGAGCAGCTGTTGTATCGCTGTCCTCCCCCTCCCGACGCTGGCCAGTAGTGTGCTGGTCATTTATTCTCTGTGTGGCTTCCTCTACACCTGAGGCACTGCCTTAGTCTGTCCAAGCCTTGGCACGTATCTGTGCGATGCCCGTAATCCACAGTCATAGGGCCATCCGTAGGGCCTTGCACATCACAAGGCCAAACTGTAGTTTGGTTGCCGTTATCGTTTCCGCTACCCTTTCGGTTGCCATTGCCTTTGTCGTGTTCCTGGCCGATCTTGGTTCTCATACCCTGTAGGTCTCTCCCGATCCATCTGTAGTGGCTCTGATGGCCTCATTCACCTCTAGTTTCGTAGTTAGGGTATCTAGCCCACCCGATGTGAAGGGCTACTCCTGACCTTCTCACCTTAGCTTCCGGAGCCTTCGCCTTTATGGTTCCACACAGGGCTTCCAATTTTTCCTCGCTCCCCGGACCCTGATCCGCAGGTGTCCGTTCTCCGTGCAGTTTATTCTTGTAACGTTGTTGCTTGTGTAATCGACTTCGCGGATCCAGGTTCGCATAGGTTTTTCGTTATCGTATTATCGTTAATTCCCTAACGATTTCTTTGTTATCGTTTGTCGGGTGTCGTCTGGTCTTCTTACCTTCGTTGTCTTTTAATGTGATTATTACTTGCGATTCCGCAAACCGGTACTCCAGTATTTTGCGTCCTTCGTTGGTCGACAGTTTCGATATCTCTACTCTGACGATGTTTGTAGCCTTGTCCTCTACGATTCGCATAGCTCTCTTCTATAGTGAGCACCTCGCGCTTTCGATGCTTGTGGCGTCGCATACGACGTAATGTATTTTCCACTCCGTTTTCCTATGTGGCCCTCTACAAATTGTCACTTCTACTGTCCGGGTTATCGTCGCCACTTCTCCTTCTATCAGTTCTTGGCCCATGAGTTGCTGCACCGCGCTTCCCATTTACCGCGCACCCCTGTTTTGTTAGTGCCCGACACGTTGTGTCTAACAGGCAGATTACCGGTATGTCCGCATTAGGAGTCTTTGGGCAGTGTCACGTTTAGGAAGATGCCCCCCCACTCCACGTTTAGTACTACTTCGGCTTCCTCATAGTTAGCTTGTTGATCAAATGCTTCTCTTATTTTTCTTACGGTTTCTTTAACGGTTGTTGTTTTGTGGTTATCTAGTTGGGCAGTTTCTGCTCGCGAGTGGCCTGTTGAAGTTTGAGTGGGGTTTTAAGCCTCTCCAGTAGGCCTCAGGATTTCTGCGTCCACTGTTACCTCCTTTGATACGTTCTGCGTTCCCACTGCCGTGTCCGTTTGTCGTAGGTCAACATGCTTCAACTAGTTGCAAAAGTGAGTCACGTTATCGTTTCTCTTCCTCTCGTACTTCATTTGTAGCCAGCCTCTTCCTCCCCTTCGGGGCTTCAATCACTTGCTCCGGTGGCGAGGTTGCCTTTGTCTTCGTGTGGACTTTCCTCATCTCCAGACGATTCTTGCGCCCGTCTGTCTACAGGTCTGCGTTAATCTCACATAGGTTAAGTTACGGCTGGTATGAGACTGCGAGCAGAGCCTTGGCGAGCTAGGTAGACAAATCAGGTTCTGCCAAGAAGAGGAAGAGCCCGTAGATCATATATTATGCTACTGCGAGACGCTATGCACTGTGCGGTTCAACGAACTCGGGAACGGCAAACAACAACCATCCCTATATATGAAAGAAACGACATCGAGCTTTATCAATATTTTAGTTTATCAGTAACCCATCTGGTGAGACTTTCTTATTTTCTTTCTTATTTATTCTTATTTTTTTCTGGCTAGATATACTCAGCCTCATCTTCGCTCTTAATAAAATGCGATCTGTATCCACATCCACCCCTCTCAGGCATCCGACATCCGGGACATTGCTAACATGTCTCGCCTCCACAATTATATCTGGTTCTTTGTGATTCTCTCGTTTGATATACAGGTTTGTTTGTGGATTCTTCTATGTTCAAACGTCGTAGATTTATATACGTTTGAAATCACCTCTTAGCAATCTACATCTAGATTCGGTCTTATTAGATCTCATCAGTATAGCACAACCATACCATATGGCTATGCATTGTTAATTGATGTGTTGTTGCCAGATGCCGTTACGCTTTCTTTCTGTAGGGACAGTTACATTAATCTTAGATTTAATTTCCATGTTCTTGTATGCATGAATCTCATGCTATTGTCGTTGCTGAGTTCTATTGCTGGTCTAAACGATTGTTCTTATCCAATTTTTTCATTGAAACCTTCATATGAACGATTGCCCGATTGTTTTCTCTTACCGGTGTAAGAACGCATCTTTCTGGTGGAAGAACGCATCTTTCACTTCATCCTTTTCTTCAGTAGGACATGCGCAGATTTTACTGAGTAGTTGTATGGCCCTCGTTTTAGCCAGATATAGCAAATGCGTTCGCTACTTGGCTTAAAGCGTATTACCCAGCTAAGCAGATTTTCTGATATTATAAGTGCCTTTCGTTTATCACTCTGGGCTGGTACGGGCTTATTGTTTCTTGTTCTATTTGCCGCTACCGATGCGCTAAACGAAAGTGCATATAGGCGCTTTCGTTTAGCATGGTTTATCATTGCTAGTCGCCCCCGTGGCGTGCAGTATCGCTCATACACTTACACTTACATACACATCACTAATACACGGCAGAAGGACCTGAACTGCCGTGTGTTAGTGTGTATGTAAGTGCAAGGACATCATATTTATTATTTTCTGAGCAAACTGTTTATTTCTGAAGTACCTATGTAACTACATCCGGAAATATTACTCATCCATAAAATTCATGAAGAGTACACGCTATGCTTAAAATATCGGCATTGATTTACTTTATGCATAAAGAGGACATAATTATAAGGTTTGCATCTACTATTACGCGTAACTGCTGTTTATCGACGCTTCGGTCGTTTTACAAATTACAGACTGGTCTGTTTGAATTTTCATTATGAATTACTCATACAATGATTAGTTTGATAGAAGAGAGTACATACTGTAAAGTTAAGATTACGATATTGGATATTTTAAATTTCTGGGCCCCTTAGATAACATAACTGTGTATTATCCTTTGATTAAATCAAGGAACAATAATTTAGAGGTTTTCTTTTAAGTTATGTTTAGCAGAAAAGTCCTCTGACTGATAGCTATAAAGATAGTTTTTTTTTATGAGAATAATGAATATATAAACAATTATAATTTTTATTTATAGTAACATAAACTCGCTTCGAGAAAAAAAAACAGGTAATTAATTATTGTGCACGTTCAAATAGTAGTATCAATTTTAAAGGATTATTTCCCATAATATTATGACAAAATAAGATCTCTAAGTATTCTATTTTGTATAATAAATGCAAAATTATCCTTATTTAAACGGATTTGTTCTGTTTTATTTATTATTTATTATTTTATGTCAGTATAATCCTAGCTGAATGCTTTTAATGTTTTACTACGCGATCAGTATAATACTTACAACTATATTGTACACTAAAAAAGTACACATCATTATTTACAGCTGCATTGCTTGAAAGTGGCAAAATGCCGTTAGAATATTTGTGAATTCAACTGTGAAATTAATTGGAATGACCGGAAGATTGTTGATGATCGTAGCGAACTTGTCATCATGTGCATGAAATACGTGTTCCTCTTTTTCTGAGGATGTATTATGTAGGGCATTGCTATTACGTTTAAAATGTTACAACATTAAGGCACATAATATTCTGATATTATGTAGCAGTTGAAAATAATAAAATAATTAGTATTACTTGTACTACCGGTCAGAGGTCATATTTTAATTGATATGAACTCAATGCGAAATGATGGCATAAATAATTGTTTTAACCCTTCCGTTCCTACTGGTTTCAACTTATTAATAAATAATTTCCTGTGGCAGCGTTTAGAATACCAAATATACCAAATTGTAAATGTGGTGCCATTTTTTTTGGCTCCTAACTGTAAATTACGTTAACCTTTGTCGGCAAAAAAGATTTTCTTGATAATATTCGTTTGAATTTTTAAATTTTTTTTGATAATATTTATTTTGGGCCTCAAACTATGGTATGTGTATTCTTTGTTATATGTGAAGAATTTCAATAGGTACACACACACACACGTAAAGGGCTATTGACCCGCGGACTTTCTGCCCTAGGTACACATTTCAACAATTTAGTCTTGATTATTATTGTTTTTATATTCCCTTAATTATGTTTACTATCGTCAAAATGATTTAGGTGTATTATTATTAAAATATGATAATAAACCCACCTTAGTGGTCTAGTTGTTAGAGGGAACGGTCTCTAGCATTGGGGAGCAAGAGCTCACGCCGCTGTGGGCGAAATTTCGTAAAATATCTATCATAGAATTTAGAGGTTTTCTTTGACGTTAAAGTTAGCAGAAAAGCCCTCTGACTGATAGCTATAATATAGAAGTTTTTTTATGAGAATAATGAATATATAAATAATTCTAATTCATATTTATAGTAACATAAACTCGTTTCGAGAAAAAAAAACACAGGTAATTAATTATTGTGCACGTACAACTAGTAGTAAAACGTTTTTATTGAGGTATCTTACACGGTCAATAATACTGTCATTCCTAATACTATCAACGTTTGTTTCAATTCTTCAATATTTATCAAGTAATCAATTATCTGGATAAACATTCTCTTCATTCCATCATTACTATACCTTACATGATCAATAATACCTCACACGAATAAATAATTTTTTTTAATTTAAAAACCCGTATGACATTATCTAGTTTCTTATATCGTTTTCGATGTAGACACAAACTGCATAGTGTCATACACACGTGTAGAAAATGATATAGCGGCGGAATAATAATAAATTTACTTAACAATAACAACACCGTAATACACAATGTTAATTTTCCATTTAGAAATAGTTATACAGTTTAATATATTAATTCTTATATATAAAACGATATAGGAAACTCGATAATGTCATACGGGCTTTAGTCTGAGAGTAATACAGTCAATATTTTAGAATAATGATTTTTTTTAAACATGTTATCGTATAGTAATACTGTCATTATTCTAAAATATTGACAGTATTATTGACTTATCGGTGCCTAGTAGGTATAAACAATACAGTAAAAAAATCTTACAGCTTATACAATTATACTTCTATATAACACATGAATGGAGTTATACACTTACAAATAATCGATTTAATAAGACATTTCTACGGATTATCCGACGCAGTGATATGATACTATATAAACAAAAGAATAACTGATCTTAATGATTTGCAATCGTATGATAATCTTAATGTGGAAACTACTATGTGTTTGTATAAGTGGTGATTATGCCATCGTAATCCTAATTTTTAGTGTCTAGGTATTTCAATAACAAAATACTGTGAATCAACGGCGGCCTAGACGTTTGCGGTAATTCTGAAAAGGATTACGAAATATATAGTTTTTTGTAAAAATAATCAACTCTTTTAACCAGAAAATTATACAAGCGTAGAGGTGATTTGGACATGTATGTTGAATGCAAGATGAATGTCTACCAATAGGAGTATACAAAACAATTAGTTGTGGGACAAAACCACAAGATTGAGAAAAACATGGGAGGTCAGAATAAGAGAAGAAGCGGACAGAAAAGACATAAAATGGGAAGAAATTAAATAATCAACACAAAACAGGAAATATTGGATTCTTAAGGCGTCTACTTTGTGATAATTCATTTTAAAGGATAAATAAAACGATTTTTTACTTTGTTTTTTATCACACTTCAGTTACACTTTGCAACTAGCTCATTCAATGACTCAGTCATCGGAGGAGCTCGAAAATGGCTATAGCTTAGCCGAAACTAGTTGAAAAGTGTAACTGAAGTGTGATAAAAAACAAAGTAAAAATCGTTTAATTTATGCTTTAAAGGGAAAATGATTTGGAGAAATCTGCACACGAACCAGATAAATGTATAAGCTTATACCTAACGCTAGAAAAGGGTTAAATAAATAAAACAATACCTTCCTTTACATCAGTGATGTATTCGGAAAGTAATAAATATATTGAAATATTTATATTGTGTTGTGTTCAATTTACACTGGTTGATAATGAGAACAGTATGCGTCAATTCTGCGCTACTAGTCGAGCGAATCGTCCATTTCTTACACAAAGATAGTCCACTAACTCTAACAAATTTTCTGTTTTCTTTTATATAGATCCACACACGTGTTTTGCGATATGGACTTAAAAGGTCATTAATCAAATAAATAATTAAACCGTATGGCGAGTGTTTTATAAATTTGAAAAGTATATAATTGGTAAAAACTGATATAAATAAGATATAACGATCCTTATGCTTGTATTGTTTATTGCGATTAAATAAAACCTAATGGTAAGTGCGGATATTTATTTAGTTACCATAAACAGTCCAACATAATACTTATTTCCATGCATTTATTATATTAGCATAATCTCAATTGTAGACAATAACAGCAATTTTGCACGATTCATTCTTCAATTATCGGCGGTTTCGTATTATCATATCATATGTTTTTTTATTATAAAAATACACGACATTCCGAATTAATTAATATTAAACCTTAGAAAAACTGTGAAATAGATTCGCGCAATTTCGCCCACAGCGGAGAGAAATCTTGCTCCGTCAATGCTCTTAAAACATTTTGAAAACTTCATTCGTTTTAAATAAATATTCCGTAATTAAATTTTATTTGCGATTCATGCCTGATACACCTACCTACTTGCTTACTCCTAACAAAATTAGTGCACACACTATGTGCCTGCGATTTTTTTAATTTTTTTATTTTTTCGCAAAAATGATGAAAGTTGTTCAGAATCAAATTATACAATGATTATAAATCTATACAACTTTCGTACAAATCGACGCTTACTAAGCTATACGCACAAGATGCTTTGTGTTTGATCTATGAGGGTACTTCTGCAAGAAGCGAAACGGATTAGGATGTTGTAGGAGTCGTGTGGGAGGGTAGTTCGAGAAAAAATTGCAGTTGTTGGGCGAAGAGAGGCTGGTTCGGAAGGCGTGGATGAAATGTAGAAGTAGGGCAGAGAGCGGATGAAGAAAGTGTAGAGGAAGGATTTATGAAAGAAGGGGTATGTGGATTGAAAGCTGAGCGGAATGGGAATTTTAGGAACTAAGGCCAGGGTGAGAATGAGGAATATTTAGTGGCAAGAAAGGCAGGAGAGAATGACTGAGACCTTTACAATCCTGGTTATGTGGGGTGGCAAGTGTGGGGGAAATGATGTAGCAGAGGGGACAAAGTATGCATGGCAAGAGCGAAATGGGGTTCGGAAAAGAGATGAAGGAAAGTATGAATGGGCCAAAGATACAGGAGAGAATGAGGAGTATTTAGTGGCAAGAAAGGCAGAAGAGAATGACTGAGAGCTTGTACAATCCTGGTTATGTGGGGTGGCAAGTGTGGGGGAAATGATGTAGCAGAGGGGACAAAGTATGCATGGCAAGAGCGAAATGGGGTTCGGAAAAGAGAGGAAGGAAAGTATGGATGGGCCAAAGATACACCGTGTGTGTACTGTGTAGTAAGATGAGTGATACGTGGTGGCACTTCGACGAATGTGAGGGTTTGAAAGCATAGTGTGTGGGAGATTGCAGAAAGGCGAGTGAATGGTTAAAAGAATTGTAAAGACGTTGAAATTTGCAAAAGGCAGGAGTGATAGAGGAAGTGGGCGAGGGTAGATAGTGAATAGTGCAAGAGAGGAGGATTTTATATCTAGTTGTATTCGATATTATATTGAGTTAATTTTTCTGTAATGGTTATGTTAAATAAAGGTTTATTCTTACAAATATGAAGTTAAAAAAAAACAAGGAAATGAATGATTTTAATTCTATTTTCACCAATTTCACGCCTTGTATTTCATTATCTACAATTACACGTCGTAAAATTCACACACATTGGCTATCATTTTAGTTTTGTGTGTGATTACAATAACAGTAGTTGGTAATATAGGGGAGTTTTTTTTCGAAAAACAATGTCCTACTTTAAACTGACTAATGATAAGTGGTCAGTTTTAACTGTAGACCTTATATTTATAGACCAATTTCAATTTAAATTTGATTGCTAGTGATTGAAGTTCGAAAATTAATTAATATAAATTAATTTAAAAACTAACTCTATTATCACCTTTCACAGAGGGTTTTTGTGAAGTTAAGGTAAATACCGGGTGATTATACTCCTTTGAGCTTCTCCCTTGACCGGCGGAAAAGCCTCACGGCTGATAGCCCTATAAAGATAGAAGGTGTTTTTAACTGTATTTAAAGTTCGCTTTAACTATTAATAGAGTTATTTTTTAAATTAATTTTAATTCATAATAATAGTTAATTTAATAGGCGCAATAATAATGCAAATGTTGTAAATTATTTCCTGAAGGTATAATATAGGCAGCATTATGAGCAGGTCGACTATAAAGTTATATATCTACATTCTCTACCCCGGAACAAATTTCTCTATGGTCTACTTATATCTATACTAACACACCCAATACACCCGTATTTATTCCCACTCGGGTATGAATTTGCATATTACTTTCTGAATACAGCACTGATGAGAATGTATAGCGAAAAAAATCGTATCTCTAATTTTGACTTTTATTCACGTTTCATGACTAATATGTATAGTCGAAATAGATATTTTTGGAAAATGTCTATCAGGCACATAGACATTTTCCAAAAATAGTCTATTTCGACTTTTTGTGTATGTGTCTCTGTGAGCAAAATTGTGTAAAACGGCTAAATTTATTGAACCTAAATTTGAAAACTAATAAACAAAAACGCCAAAACGATTATAAAAACAAGCATCCAAATTAAATCAAAAACAGAGACACACAACCACCAAACCAGAAGAAAAGCCGAACTAAGAACCCGGAGACAATACACACAAGCACTGACAACAGACATAACAAAACAGTACAACCAAATCCCACAACGCATATATATATATATATATATATATATATATATATATATATATATATATATATATGTATATATATATATATATATATATATATATATATATATATATATATATATATATATGTATATATATATATATATATATATATATATATATATATATATATATATATATATACATTTCCTTCCAGTCCTTCCTATTGCTCGCCATTCCCCTTGCATCCTGCCATTCAATGCCATTCGTTGTTAGTATTTCATGTATGTTGTCTTTCCATGTTTTGTGTCGTCTACCTCTTTTTATCTTTCCTTGTATTCTTGTGTCTCATACTCTTTTTGTCTGTCTCTCTTCTGGCATGCGATGTGTCCATACCATCCCAGTTGTTTCCTTCCTATGGTTGTCTGTATACTTTCTATCTGTAGAGTTGTTCGAATTTGCTCATTTCGTATTCTGTCAATTCTTGTGAAACATTCTATCCTCCTTAAGTACTTCATTTCTGCTGCTTGTATTTTCCTTTTAAGTCTCTTGTCCAATGTCCATGTTTCGTTTCCGTATATTAGTGTTGGTCTATATATTGTTTTGAACATTATGAGTTTTGTTTTCTTCGATACCTGCGTATTATTAAGTATTATTTTGTTTAGCATATGGTAGCTTTTGTTTGCTGCCCGTATTCTGTTGTTTATTTCTGGTTCCCTTGTTATTTATATTTATACCCAAGTATTTAAAATTTTGCACCTGCTCGATACTTTTTCCCGCCATTTTGATATTTGTTTCCACTTTCCACCTTCATGTTTGGCGATCACCATAATTTTTGTTTTATTGTGTTTATTGTCATGTGTTTATTAAGTTCTTCGTTTCATATATTAATGTTCTCTTGTAGGGTTTCTTCGGATTTGGCTGGTATTACAATATCATCAGCAAAAGCACACTCAGCTATCATAGTCGTAGTTTATAATATCCTGTCCATTTTCCTTGTTTTCTCCGTTATATTTTTTAATATATTATAAGGGAATATTATAAACAGTAGAGATGCTCCACCTTGTCTTAGTCCTTGTTTGGTTGTAAATTCCTGTGATATCTGATTTCCTGTCCTTATATAATCGTATGTCTTTGTATATATACCTTGTAATTGCTCTTTGTAGTTGTTTGCTTATTTGCCTCTTTTGTAATATATTCTACATCGCTTTTCTCGGTACTCTGTCGAACGCTTTTTCCAGGTCTATAAATACTATGAATAATTTACTGTCCTGGCCCATTCTTTTCTCCATCAGTTTTCTTAATGTAAATGGTCCTGCGTTGAGTGGCCCTTCCTGAAGCCACTTCCATCGTTGGTTTTGTTTATTGTCTTAGTTCACTTTCTAGTATAACCTTATAAATTTTAGCAGTTGTACATATTAGTGATATTCCTCTGTAATTATTGCAGTTTTTGTTGTCTCCTTGTTTTAATATTGGGAATATCACTGTTTTCTCCCAGCCATTGGGAATTTTTCCTCTTTTCCATATAGTGTTTAGAAGCTGTTTTAACAAATTTACACCTTCCTCGCCCATATTTTTAAGTTATTCAGCTTTTATGTTATCATGGCCTGCTGCTTTACCATTTCTTAATTTTATAAGTCCTTCTCATCGTTTTCTTCTGCAAAAGCTCTTCGTAGTGTTCTTTCCATCGTTTCATTATATCATGATCTTGTTATATTATTGTTACCTGTTTATCCTTTAGTGTTATTTGTACTTTCCAATTCTTGCTTTTCTTTAGTGTTCTATAAAACAACTTTTTATTTTCGTTCAAACTGTATTCTAGTGTTTTCCTAAATTCCTTTCCCTTGATTCTTTTATTATTTGTTTCGTTGCTTTCTCTGTATTTTATACCCTTCGTAGTCTTCTTCTTTCTTGGAGTTGATGTACTTTATACACTTTTGCTGCTTCTTTATTTCATCTTTTATTTCTTTAGTCCACCATCGTGTTTGCTTTCTACTGTTTGCCTGTGTGATTGTTCAGCATGCTGTATTTTATACCCTTCGTAGTCTTCTTCTTTCTTCTAGTTGATGTACTTTATACACTTTTGCTTCTTCTTTATTTCCTCTTTTATTTCTTTAGTCCACCATCGTGTTTGCTTTCTACTGTTTGCCTGTGTGATTGTTCAGTATGCTGTATTTTATACCCTTCGTAGTCTTCTTCTTTCTTGGAGTTGATGTACTTTATACACTTTTGCTGCTTCTTTATTTCCTCTTTTATTTCTTTAGTCCACAATCGTGTTTGCTTTCTACTGTTTGCCTGTGTGATTGTTCAGTATGCTGTATTTTATACCCTTCGTAGTCTTCTTCTTTCTTGAAGTTGATGTACTTTATACACTTTTGCTTCTTCTTTATTTCCTCTTTTATTTCTTTAGTCCACCATCGTGTTTGCTTTCTGTTGTTTGCCTGTGTGATTGTTCAGCATGCGCGTTTTGTAGCCTCCATATTTCCTCCACATCATTAGATTTTGAAAAACATGTGAGTTTCTTAATATACTTCTGGTACTTAGCCTTTGTTTCTTTATATTTTAGTTTGTCTATTCTGAATTTCTCAGTTGCAGTTTCTTTCTTGTACTTATCCGTTTTAGTTTCAACCTCGTTTCCGTTTGTCATCGTTTTTGTTTGTATTTCTTCCTAAATTGTGATGTTTGCTACCACTAGATAGTGATCACTTCCTATCTCGCTTCCTCTTTTCACCCGTACATCATTAACTAGCTTCCTTTGTTATGTGTTTGTTAAAAAAGTAGTCTATTTTGGACTTTTCATTTCAACTCTTTACTTCTCTGGTAGATTTGTGTATTTCTTTATGGGCGAATATTGAGTTTAGTATTACGACGTCGTTTAAGATGTCAATTAATCTGTTTCCATTATTGTTTCTCGTCGGTTCTCCATGAATCTCCATTATATGTTCTATCCCTGTATTTATATTTCCTATTCTTGCATTTATGTCTCCTGTATTGTAAGTATTTTCTCCTGCCTTCTCGTATAATATTTGTAGCTCTTCCCAAAATTTGTCTTTTTATGTTTTACTTTCGCCTTCTGTTGGTCTATACTTGATAAATATAAAAGGATTGAAGCAAATATTGACAGTACTAGGATTGAGAGTATTATTGATCGTGTAAGGTGCCTTATAGATTCATAATACATTGTCAGTGTATATTTTGATTAAGCACATGCCCGGTAATGGTCGCATGTTAAATGTGCACATTTTATAAACGTTTAAAATAAATTAGCAATTTTTATATAAAATGTGTAATCGGATAATAAACAACCCCCCCTCTAACTTAGCTAATTATTAAATTCTTATAGTCCCTAAGAATTTAATAATTAGCTAAGTTAGAGGGGGGGGGGGGGGGTTATTACCCGATTACACATTTTATATAAAAATTACTAGTTTATTTTAAACGTTTATAAAATGTGCACATTTAACATGCGACCAATTACCGATATTCCAAACAATGTTTCAAAATCACCCCCGCTAGACGAGTAACCAACGCCCCTGACAGCTAGTTACAGTTTTGAGTTCTCTACAGTTCTTTGTGTGCTCCCTGTATTTATAAATTAGCAAACATCATTAGTTACATTATATTTGTATAAGTAGTTTGATTATAAAAGTTCACACAGCAATAACTCCTTTAATTGCTTATTAAATGTAATCCTTGGGAACTATTTAGTCTGCATAAAATTGAATGAGCAGTTTAAGTTATGAATTTACATGTATTATCTCATATTCCCATGTGAACTCCAAAAAGCAAATGTGCACTCATTTTTTTCCGCGTATAAACTAAAATCAGCATCACTTGCCATAATTCCTGAATTTGTATTTTTAAGTCTACACATATGAAGAAAAATCACATAACGATTTTTCTCGGATCAGGAAATGTAAGCAGCATTAACTTAATAATAATAATGAATTATTACATTAATCGTGTGTGAAAGAGTTGTATTTTATATGCTGTTTTATTGAGCCGTAACTGATGAGATATGAGGTTTTCTATATTGTTTGCAAGAGGTTTTTATAATACTCATACATAAATATTCGTCAACGACTTTAATAGACACATACGACTATTCTATCAATATTTGCATTTTTTTCAAATTGTGTCTAATAATGCTGTGTAGATGTTTATATGAAACATTTCAGTAATTATTATCCCGTATTCTTCCTTTAGATTAGATTATTCCTTGTTAACAGATAGAAAGTAGAATCAATCAGTGGATATAAGGTTTATTAGATGTTTTTACGAAACATGTCAGTAATTATTATCCTATATTCTTCCCTCAGATTAGATTATTCCTTGTTAACCGATATAAAGTAGAATAAATCGGTGGATATAAGGTTTATTAGATGTTTTTACGAAACATGTCAGTAATTATTATCCTATATTCTTGCTTAGATTAGATTATTCCATTTTAACAGATAGAAAGTAGACTAAATCAATGGATATAAGGTTTATTAGATGTTTTTACGAAATATGTCAGTAATTACTATCCCATATTTTCCCCTTAGATTAGATTATTCCTTGTTAACAGATGGAAAGCAGAATAAATCAGTGGATATAAGGTTTAGTAGATATTTTTACGAAGCATGTCAGTAATTATTATCCCATATTCTTCCCTTAGATTAGATTATTCCTTGTTAACAGATAGAAAGTAGAATGTCAGTAATTATTATCCTATATTCTTCCCTCAGATTAGATTATTCCTTGTTAACCGATATAAAGTAGAATAAATCGGTGGATATAAGGTTTATTAGATGTTTTTACGAAACATGTCAGTAATTATTATCCCATATTCTTGCCTTAGATTAGATTATTCCTTTTTAACAGATAGAAAGTAGACTAAATCAGTGGATATAAGGTTTATTAGATGTTTTTACGAAATATGTCAGTAATTACTATCCCATATTTTCCCCTTAGATTAGATTATTCCTTGTTAACAGATGGAAAGCAGAATAAATCAGTGGATATAAGGTTTATTAGATATTTTTACGAAACATGTCAGTAATTATTATCCCATATTCTTCCCTTAGATTAGATTATTCCTTGTAAACAGATAGAAAGTAGAATAAATCAGTGGATACAAGGTTTCTTAATAGGAATAAAACACGTTTTCATCAAAATACATCGATTTTACTGGGTTTATATATGGCGACGCGTACATATATCCTTGATGTTTATTGTATCTTGCTAAAATTTCTTAATAAGAATAAAATCCATGTTTTCTGAAATTTTCATCAAAATACTTTGACGGACGTTTACTGGGTGTTCATTTATTTACGGCGGCGAGTATATTTATTATATTATTATTCTTGGGATATAGAATTCATTACATGTATACTTAGGGTATCTCTTTAAACACATCGCTGTGTGTGTATTTCTAAAGCCTATTCCAGATCTACATACACTTACACGCAAAAAAATAACTATAAACACGTGCCTGTAAACAAAGCACATGCATTTTTTGTGCAAGATAGCTTTACTTTCACAAACATTTACTATACATCTTCAACTATATTGCAGTTACATCCAGCTCAAAGACAGAAACATGTCGCTTACAATGAAGAATGCTATAATCTGGTGCTTTACTGCTGCCACTTCGAGACAAATGCTTGAACATTTGCCCTCGACCGTGTCCCAGACATACTTGTTTACGCGTATAAAAACAGGTGTTTTCGATCCTCGATGGAAAAACGAGAACATTGGTGCATTTGTTTTTATTTAAACAAATATTGACAATAGATTATTTTACAATATTTTTTAAACAGCATTTATAGTTTCTATAAGGCACCTTACACGGTCAATAATACTGTCAATCCTAGTACTGTCAGTATTTGTTTCAATCCTCCATTTATATTTATCAAGTAATCTATTATCCGAATATACATCAGTATTCTCTTAATTCCATCATTACTATACCTTACATATATATCTATCTACCTTACTAGATATATCTATCGAAGTCATTTTGATTTTACAATTTACATTTTATATAATTATGATTCTTTTGTGTGTAAGGACAAAAACTAAATAATTTAAAAAAAAAGAGAAAATAAAAGTTATGAATGTTAGAGAAGTGCTAATATTAGACGGGTATAAAATAAACATTAAAACCCGTTTTCCAGTTGATCTTGAGTTCGCGAAAAATACAATTATCTTATTCAATCTTAATTTTCAAAATTGATTAGCATTGATTTTATAACTACCGACTTGGCGCCAACGTTTGTTGGGACTATGCAGAACGCCCTCCAGATGGATTCCGTGTCTTCGTGTCTTTGTCTCGAAGAGTGAGAGCGGTCGTATTGGATCGACAGAAGCAAAAGAGCCGATGCGCGTTGGTGCCAAGTGCTGCCAGTCGGTTTGCGCCAGCGGTGGGCTTCGCGTTGCCCGGTGCTCTCAGTCATGAGTGATATTAATAGATAACTCACTAAAATTCAAAACGCGGTTTAATCAGTACATGTAAAAGACTCCACCAGTGCAAATTAGTGCGTGTTCTGTGTTCCCCCGTGCAACCACATTGATAACGACGTCTTCAGCTCGCAGCAGTTACATTACATTAATAAGGTAAATGTCATTTTTGCAATTCAAACGAGAGGAAATGTGTGTAAGTGTGTCTGATGCCCACGAAGAATTCACACCTACGAGCTATTATCGCGTATCGGCCAGGCCGCATCCTTTTCCTCTTGAACTAATTAATTGTTAGTGAAATTTGTGTGTTAATCTTAATTTATGTGTGGCAATAAATTAATTAGAATGCCGGTTTCGGTAAAAATGAAAGCAAGCGCGTTCGTTATTAATGTCACGATTTATATCAATTTGAATTAACTAGAGTAATCGGTCTGAATGAATGCCAGGTGCAGTTTGTAAAAATGTGCTAGACTAGACTAGACGTGTCCTTGTTTATGGCTGTATTGTTTCCATACAGGAGTGTTTAATTAGTTTGAGGACATGTCTGTCTACTTAACACATTTGGGGAATTGAATATGTCAATAAGAATCAGATTTATAATGTCTATTTATGCATTATTCAAATTAAAAAAAAAAATTAGAATGCTTCTTTTTAGAAAATATACACTGACTATATCACGTTTAAAGATTTCTTGAAAATTATGGCAATGTTTCTTAAAACTTATGGCTTGTGAAAAATACCGATTGCACTTATATAGTAGTCAGGGTGTATATTTTCTAAAAAGTAGCAGTATATTAAATGTTTTTAAATTTGAATAATGCATAAATAGACATTGAACTACATTATAAAACTGATTCTTATTGACATATTCAATTCCACAAATGTGTTAAGTAGACAGACATGTCCTCAAACGAATTAAACACTAATGTATGGTAACAATAAAACTTTTGGTTCCTGGATTTTTAATGTTTTTTAGGTAATTTTTGGGTGTAAAATTCAAAATTTAGTCTATCAAATCTGGTTCATAATAAACACACACAAAAAAGTAGTAATAAATTCAATTCCTTATTTTTTGTGGGTTATTTTTGAGTGCAGAATCCAAAAATAACCCCCAGATTTAATCCAATCCAGTTTTCGTAATATACAAAAAAAAAGTCGTATTAAAACTGAATTCCTGAAATTATAAATAAATGATATAATTATTTGGCACATATTTAGCTTCAAAACTAATTATCATTAGTTTATTTTAGTCCATCAATAAATCTTAATGCGGTAATGGTTGTGGCGTCCATTATGTAGTAATTCATTTTCAATGAAGGAGATGAATCAAACTATTGTCTTTTACCACTTTCTTTATTTTTTAAAACAAGTAATTCCGTCTAAGCTCTAGGCATTGTCAAGTTTTCCCGATGTCCTTTTTTAAACCATAATACATTTTATACTTGAAATTACAATTTTTTAAAACAAGTAATTTCACCTAAGCTCTAGACATTGTCAAGTTTCTCCGATGACCTATTTTTAAATCATAATACATTTTATACTTGAAATTATAACTAATTGATGTTATATTTATGTTTGGCACTTATTTAGCTTCAGTATGAAGTAGGAAAAACGGGGGAAATATTTAATATGTTGTAAAAGACGTTCTTTAGTAGGAAGGACATTCCGAAAAACATCAAAACGAACATTGTTAATCAAATTAAAAGACCAACGAGAATGCACAGCAGTCAATCGTGGAACATACCTAAACGGTACAAAACTAAAATAGACGCTATAGATATGTGATTTCTAAGAAAAATAGACAACAAGACAATAATGGACAAAATAGATAACAAGACAAGAATGGACAAAATAAATAACAAGACAAGAATGGACAAAATAGATAACAAGACATGAATGGACAAAATTAAAAACGATACACGTAGACAAAACCTCCGAATAATAATATACGACAAAATAATAGAAGGAAGATCAGATGGTTAGGGCATATATGTCGGATGCCAAAAGAAAGACTACCACGATTGATTACGAGAGCAGATCAACAGAAAGCAACTACATAGGGAGACCAAAATAACATGGGACGACATATTGAGAGAAGAAGCAGAAAGAAAAAACATAAAATGGAAAGAGATTAAACAATTAACACAAGACAGGAAAAGATAGAGGGAAACAAGACACAAACACAAGACATATTGTTCAATGTCTATTTATGCATTATGCAAATATAAAAAAATAGGCTGCTACGTTATAGAAAATATAATAATAATAATAATAATATATTATATATTACCTTTTACCTTTCGGTGTAGGCTAAATAATAATAATAATAATGATTTTTTGACGGAAAACTCCATTTCAAAATCAATTCAGACACTTGTACCCGGACGAGATATAGAAGAAAGGAAAGGAGACATATGTAAAAATGTATATAATGTATAATACAGCCTTATACCAATAATACGGTAGATAGGCATTCCATTAAATAAATAAAATAATAATAATAATAAACATATAATGAAGTATTATGTGTTTATTTTTATTAATTAGTAACGTCTCAATGTGGGACAATTGAAAAACATGTGGATACAAACTTTTTGTTTAAAAAATCTTCTTTTACGTTGCCTGTACGTACATATTCCTTCAATACGACCCTGTAAAGTTGGCGTTCCATCTTTATCTTGGTCGTCCTGGAGACTAACTCTTGGCCCCTTGCCATTCTCACTATCCTGTCTCTATCCATCATCTCAATATGTGTGATCCATTTCGCCCTCCTGCTTCTTGTCCACTCACTGACTTTGTGCACTCCGAATGATCTTATTTCGTCATTGCATACTTTGTCCAGTATTGTTGTTCCCTCAATGCATCGACGTGCTTTAATTTATATTGCTGTAATAAGTTTGTTTGTGTAAGTCGTTTCTCGTTTCAATCGTGTATGTTTGGGTGGACCTTTTCTATTTTTTGACTGGCTCATGATGATGATGATGATGATGATAGTTATTGTTCGATTATACATTCTATTTGCCTTTTACCTTTCGGTGTAGGCTATTACATTTACATTACTTAACATTATACTTTACAATTATTGTTGTTCTTTATACATTTGTAAATTCTTTCCACTCTTTTTTGTTCTTCGCCAGATCTGTTTAACTGTTTTTCCCTTCTTGATTATTATTTCCTCTATTCTGTTATCCCACTCTTTTCTTGGTCTACCTCTTCTTCTTTTATGTCCAGTTCTTGCTTCCCATACCTGTTTTGTTTGATTCTTTTTGTCCATCCTAATTAAATGTCCCCGCCAGTTTAGTTGTTTCTTTTCTATAGCTTCAATTCCCAATTCTTCTCTGATGTCATCATTTCTTATTCTGTCTCTTCTCGTAACTTGTTTTACTCCTCTGAGTTATTGCCTGTATTCTATTTTTGTCCCTCTTCGTTAGTTTCCACGTTTCGCTTCCATATGTCAGTATAGGTCTATATATGCTTTTGTATATATTTATTTTTGTCTTTCTGCTGATCTCTTTTTGTTAATTAGTATATTGCTCAATGCGTGGTATGTTTTAACTGTGTTATTAATTCTGTTACTAAGTTCACCTTCCATTTTCCGTCTTCTGTCTACTGCTACTGCTACTTCTAGCTATTTTAATTGTTATATTGCTCTATTTTGTGTTCTATCTTTATATTTATTTGTTCTTTCCGGTTTCCTATTATCATCACTTTTGTTTTGTTATAATCCATTTTCATATTATACTTTTCTAGATGCCTATTCCATACACTCAGGTTGAGCTGCAGATTAGCTTCATTTTCTGCAATATGACATCATCAGCGAATGCTCCTTTCGATATTTTTACCTCTTGCATGTTTTTGTAACCTATATTTCCTTTTTTGATTTCTGGTTTCATGCTCTTCATTATTTCATCCATGTATATGATAAATAACTTAGGGCTGAGCCCGCCTCCTTGTCTTAGTCCAGTGGTTGTCTTAAATGTTCTTGATGTTTGTCCCTTGTGTATTATTGCATGGGAGTTGTTGTTATATATGTTTTGTATGAATTCGACTGTCTTTCTTTCTACACCTCTCTCTTCCAGGATTTTCCATAATTTATTTCTTGGGATCATGTCGAACGCTTTTTCTAGGTCTATGAATCCTAAATATGTGTTTTTATTATTTGTAGTTCTTTTTTCTGTGATTTGTTTTATTGTGAAGATGTTGTCCTGTGTGGATCTTCGTTTCCTAAAACCGCATTGCGATTATTCTAGTGTCTGTTCTATTCTTGCTATTATTCTCTTGTTTATTGTCTTTTCTAATATTTTCATCCCTATACTTATTAGTGTTATGCCTCTATAATTTCAGCATTTCGTCTTATCCCCTTTCTTGTATATCGGTACGATTAGTGCTGTTTGCCAGTCTTTTGGTATGATATTTGTGCTCCATATGTTGTTTAGTAGTTTCCGTAGTTTTTCTTTACCTACCGGGCCTAGGTGCTTGATCATTTCCGCTGTAATTTGGTCTTGTCCTGGTGCTCCTATTTTTGATTCCCTTATTATTTCTAGTAGTTCTTGTTTCTTGATACTCTCTCTATCTGCTTCTGTGTTGTTCTTGTCTCCAATTCTTCTCTTTTGTTCTTTGAGGTTAGTAATTCTTCAAAATATTCTTTCCATCTTTCTAATGTTTCTTCGTTTTCCTTTAGCGTTCTTCCTTGTTTGTCTTGTATGTATCTCATTTTTTGCCCTTTTTCTTTCCTGCAATCTTGTAGGGTTTTATAAAGTAGCTTTTGGTTTTCCCTTGCGTTTTTTTCCATTGTCTCCCCGAACTTTTCCCATTCCCTGGTTATTTCTATTCTAACCTCGTCTTTTACTGTTTTTCTCTTGTCTCTGTATTTTTTGTAGTTTTCGCTATTTTTGTCGTTAAGTATCTTTGCCATGCTTTTTTCTTTTCTTTTATTTTCTCTTGTATGTCCTCCGACCACCAGGCTGTCTATTGTTTCTTGTTTGTGCTTTTCTTTCTACCACATGTCACTTTTGCTGTCTCACGCATATTTTTCTTTAGGTTATTCCTCATTCCCTCTACTTCTTCTCTATCGTTGGTCACTTCTATCTTCGTCTCCATTTTCTCCATATATTGTATTGCTGTTTCTTTTTCTCTAAGTTTGTATGATCTTATCTTGTTGTAATTTATTGCTATATTTGGTCGCTGTATCCTTCTGTCAGTATCTTGGCAGTCTTCCTTAATTGTCGTCACAACTAGATAGTGGTTACTTCCAATTTCGTAGCTTCTCTTTATCCTTGTGTCTATTATTTTGTTCCTTTTTCCTTGTTCTATTAAAACGTAATCTATTATAGATTGTTCGTTCCTGCTTACCACTTCCCTTGTGTATTTGTGTATGCCCTTGTGTTTGAATAGTGTGTTCATTATTACTAGGTTGTTCATTCTACAGTAATCTAGCATTTTCTTCCTATGTTCGTTTAGTACGTCTTCGCCATATCTTCCTCTCATCAAGTCGTTATCTTTTACTTCCTTACCAATTCTGCTGTTGAAGTCACCCGCAACGAAACTTCTCCTTTGGCTGTTTCGGTTGTTTCGCTGAGTTGCTCCCAAAATACTTCTTTGTTGCTCACTACATCATCTTCATTATGCCCATATACTATAATTATTGTTCTGGTTCTGTTAGTTTCTTTTAGTGTTATGGTTAGTATCCTTGGTGATATTTCTTGCCATGTTTCTATTTGGTGTTCGATGTCTTTGTGTATAATGCATCCTACACCTTCGGCTGCCCTTTTATCCTTTTCTACTCCGCTATATATTATTATATGTTTGTTATTGGTTGTGTATATTTCTTTTTCCTTTTCTTTTTGTCTCCGTTATTGCCAATATGTCTACCATTATTTAAACCTCTTTTTCCAGTTCTTCCTCTTTTCCGTACATACTCCTTATGTTCCAGGTTGCTATTCTTCATATTTTGTCTTTTTTTTTTTTGATTTTTTTTTTACCTATTGTGTATCTTTCGTTTTTTCTAGTTTCTGTCTGTGTATGGTTTGTTTTGATTACATTATTTGTTTTACATTTTATTACATTTATTTTATTTACATAGCCTAGTTCTGTCTTATTTCCCTCTTTCCTTAGTTTTTTGTACTCGGTACTAATTTTTCTTGTTCTTCGTTCCAATTGTACCATTTTTCATTTATGCACATCTTGTTCGATTATTCGCTATATAAATATAAACCATTGTGCAGTCAAGTTTTAGTCCGTAATAGTTTTGTCAAATTTTCTGGATATCAAAATATTCTCCTTTTTAAAACAAAACAAATGTGACTTACACCACTTTTATTCTCACAGGCTCATGAATGCAGCCTGTGAGAATGAAAGTGGTGTAAGTCACATTTGTTTTGTTTTGAAAAGGAGAATATTTTGCGTTTGGTATTTATGTAAAACGACGTAAGTAGTTACATTTTATTTACGAATAAATTGATTTCATGTCTGTAACTGCGCACGTCTATTTACATAAATACCAAACGCAAAATCTCCTCATTTTCAAAACAATTCAAATGTGACTTACACCATTTTCAATCTCACAGGCTCATATGATGATGATTCATTAAGGTTTGGCAAAAAAACAAGGGTGTTATTTTAATTCCTTTGTTTTCAACCAAAGGGATATAAACTTACGTTATGAATATAAATATGAATGCCGTTACTTATTAAAGTAGATTCCGCTTTATTGGGACCAAAGCATTTAGTCCCCATTAAGCGACTGTCCCACTAATACTAAGTTAGGATTTGAATATTTTTATTAATTATAATTAATAAAAATATTAAAATCCTAACTTACTATTAGTGTATAGTAATGAAAAATGAAAATTAGTAATGTAGTATTGGTCCCACTAATACTAAGTTAGGATTTGAATATTTTTATTAATTATAATTAATAAAAATATTAAAATCCTAACTTAGTATTAGTGGGACAGTCGCTTAATTGGGACAAATACATTGGTCCCAATAAAGCGGAATCTACTGCAATTCATATGTAACGCTTTCATATTTACATTCAAAACGTAAGTTTATATCCCTTTGGTTGTTTATAAGCAAATATTCAATGCTTCCCGTTTTTTGTCATTTTTCAGCCATTAAATTTAATGAACTGAAAACATTCTCTATGAATAATTTCTTATGCAAAATATAATTTCAATATAATTAACACCCACATCAAATGTTGTTATTTTTTTGTATCGGCATCTTACAAATAAGGTACGTTCATGTTGATTGACTCTTATACAATGCATAATCTTATAATTCAAATTAATGCAATTACATTCTCTTTGCGAACCCTTGTATGTGATTCATTCGCCTTGCTTCACTTAAATTGTTGCATACATATTAATGAACTTGATTGCATATCGTTGTAAAGGTGCTTAGTTTAAATGCAGCAATTTGTTAATTAAAACTAAATAAAACAAATATGCATGTGTGTATATCCAGTCTCTAAATCACTTTTAAAATAGTTACAATGTTTTTAATAACGGTGCCTATATTAAAAATACATTCAAATCATTTTTTACAGTTTTTTGCTTATATTTTCTAAACCATGGGGTTTTGAGGAAAATGTTTTTATACAAAGTTGTAGAGCATTAAATTGCCTTCAAATTTCATTGGTCAACGTTATTTTTTTTTTATCCAATACTTACATAGTATGCAATAATTAAGGAGCAGTAACATGCATTTTTCTCGTATTTTTCACAAGTTGAGAAATGTGTCCTGTTTTTGAACTGCTGTAGCTCGGTACAGCAGTTCAAAAACAGGACACATTTCTCAACTTGTGAAAAATACGAGAAAAATGCATGTTACTGCTCCTTAATTATTGCATACTATGTATGTAATAATTGAGAGCATCAGCTGTGGCAGGATGCATATTGCACAAGGATATAAAAACAATCGGCTGAGCAAATGGATAACTATCAGTCCTTTGTAATCTTATCAATGTAAAAACTGTACGTAAAATAATGAAATAGGCTAATCACACAACTCCATAAATAAAATTTGCTCTGTCCTAAAAACCTTGCCCATCCCTATTGTATTAGATTAATTTATTTGCATTAACGCAAGCGATGTATATTTTAAGTAAATACAGTATTTGTTGATGGAATGCTATTATGCATTATGCCACATTATGAATCTTTATGAGGTCTCTACAATTTCACACTCGGCGAGGTCTATCCATGTGCGAAATGATGGGCAGGTCATACCATATGCGAATGTTCGCGGTTCGCCGAACGTATTTATAGTCGTTGAACCCACTTAAAAACACAACACCACTCTTGTTTGATTGCTTTATTACCATATGCGTATGAGTATTTAGTGTTTCTATATGTTTGTACATCACTGACGAAGAACACTCAGTTAAGTTGTAAGAAATTTTAATGGGAATATTTAGTCTTATTAGAGGCTAAGCGAATAATTATATATTACAGCGATAATAGTAAAATAATCGAAATATAACATCACGAAAATATTATTATCTCATAACATTACTAAAATCTGCTTGTGAAAACATATACAGTTATATCACACTGTATAAGAGGGAACTCTCTGTAACTTCTTTATTTCACGATTGACGAAAAAACGGTTAAATATGTCAAGAAAGGAGATGAGTGAAACTACTATGTTTTTTACCACTTGTCAAAGTGGTAAAAAACATAGTAGTTTTATTCATCTCCGTTATTGAAAATGAATTACCACGTAATAGACGCCAAAACCATTCAATTTCTGGTTAAATATGTTTTAATTCAGTATCACGTAAACTATTTTGTGGCATATTTAAAAAATAAATGTGGCATGTTTAAAAAATAAAATTCATTTCCGGTTTGGCAGGAAGTATATACAACTTTCGTTTCTCAAATGACCCAAGATACTTTTTTTTACAGTTTTTATTTTATTCGGTTAATTCTCTTTACGTTCTTATAAAATTTTTATATTATTGTATGTTATATAAACCTATTTTCATGGAAATTGCGTTTCAATATTTGAAAAGCATCACATTGACTGTTTTAAAGTAAAAGTAGCGATATGGAAACAAAAGAAAATGGAATTTATGTTTAGAATTTCAAATTTATTAGTTACATGTAACCACTGCGTGTTGATTAGTCAATGTGTAATTAAAGCATACTGCAACTTGAATTATTGTGGAAACCTATTGAATTATTAATATAATTTACAAGTTTGGTCGTTATATTGTAATGAAATATTATTTATAAGAATACATCCAGTTACAATCAATATCACATAAATAGTAATTTTATATTAGTAAATGGATCTAGACTCTTTCTATAGTGCACTTAACAAAATATTTATTAATATATGCTTTTATAGTAGCAGTAAAAGTTCAGAAGCAATCATCGTCATCGTTATGCGGCAAAGGGTGGAATTTTATTGTACAATTGGTGTAATTTGATTGTCCTTTCCTGGGTTGCTTACCCGCATAAATGTAGGCACCACCAAACTAGCGATCGTGCTTCGCATGCATTAATTATTCGTGACTCATAACTTTGGGGTGGTAAATAATATTATGTGGTCTTGAAAATTACTGTAGACCGTCGTGTATTTGCTCTAGTTACTGGTTGTCATGCGATGCGGGGTACTAATTAAATGATTACCATGATTATATCATACAATTTCAATTCTAATATTAGTTTTTCGTGTAATATTTAGTTTCCACTTTCCATCGCAATAGTATTGCGTAAAAAATCCTATAAACAGACATGATAGTGGTACGTTTTTATGCAGTGATATATATAAGTGTGCAACTCGACTGTCATCTAGTCATCGAAAAGGGTTAAAATTGTCACAGTTGTCTTCAGATGCTAGATTAAGACTCTTCTCGGCTATTTTGCATCAACATTGGTCCAATGTTTGACTTTTAGTTTTATATATGGTGGCAGAGAAGTCTTTTAAGGATAGATTATATATTTAATGTTATTATTCCTAGATTATCCTTTAACTTTAATATTTCATTTTCCATTCGAGTGCCTTTCGACGTACTTTCATGTTACCATTTGTCTCTATGGTTCTTCTGGTCAGTTCTGTGTTATAACTTCTTATGTCTCGTTTTAGATCTTTGATGCTTCTTTATTTAAGTCTCTAACGCCCGGTTTCTACAACGAATCTCTAGAGCTCGTCTTACATAAGCTCGTCTTATATAAACTCGTCTTATATATAAACTCGTCTTATATATAACCACGTCTTAAATTTTTATTTTGTTGCAGCAAACATATGTAGATCTTACTTAGTCATGTGAAGTGGGTTAAGAAGACACCCATGCCTACCTATCACCACTAGGTGTTAGAGGCATGTCTTGTCCTTGGACAGCCAACGCCATATCATCTGTAAATGTCACTGATGTGACGTCCTGTGTTCAATGTTCAATGCGCCTCATATGTAACTTTCCATAGCAGGGGCCCAAGACCGCAGCCCTGTGGGACCCCTGCTGTCACCTCAAATCGCGTCGTTTCTACGGCGCCATGGTACTTAATCTCTCTGCCTGATAGGTAGCTATTAGTCTATGTAGAACCCCCGGTACTCTCCTCTTCCGTAATGACGCTAAGATGACCACCCATGGTATCATGCATTTGTTACGTTCAGGATGGTCATCAGGCAGTATCTGCGCCTCCTCCAAGTGTCGATGTTTGCCTCCGTTATCAGACTATGGACCGTCAGTATATCCGTAGTCGACCTCCTCTTGCGGAAGCCATATTGGCTGTCGTGTAGCCCTCCTGTCGCTTCGAGGGTCTCGGCTAGGCGGTCCGTAATCATTCCCTCCATCACCTTAGCTAACCGAGCCTCCACTTCCGTACATGAGGTAAAGGGGCTGTCCCTGGGGCTGGGGTTGAGCGACCACTCTGCTGGTTTGTATGCAGTAGAGGTATTATAGTGGTGGTCGCTTAGTGACGCACCAGCCTTTAACTTTCCCCATCAGTTACGCCGACGAGAGAATTATGTTGATGTGGTATGTCGATTCTCTTCTATTGAATCGGCATCCCGGCACGTAGCAAACTGACAGGTCCAGTACTGCAGCCAGTTCTATCACCGCCTCGCCTCGCGCATCTGTGGATGTACCCCATGCTGCGGTGTTCGCGTTGAGGTCGAAGACCTAGCCGCTTGCTGCCCGGACCGCCTCTTCTAACTTCCACCCATGTTTTTGCGTAGCACCTACTACAATCCGGTGATAAGTAGCATCAGAATATTGCTATGTCCCATATATTAACCCAAGCATCGTGTAAAATTTCACATCCTCCCTCCCGTTTGGCATCATCCATGGCGTCTTCGGACAGCGGAGGCTTCCCGCAATACGCTGCTAAGTGAGCAGTATAGCGTTGTTCTTTTACTGTCCCTCGTCCCCGCACCTGAGACATAGCTTGCTTCTGTCTTGGCTGGTGCTTGTGTCTGGGCGGTCACCGTCTTCCCAGCACCTGCTGCACCCATAGGGTATTTCTTCTCTGCGGGTTGCCCTACTGGACTAGGCTGACCCACAGTTTGGTCGCCGTGAGTGTCTCGGCTCCTCGTTCTGATGTTATAACTGTGACTATTTTTGTGCTATTTCTCGCCGGTCCGGGTTCTCCAATTATGTCTCTTTTTGGCCCTCTGGCTCTCTTCTGCCTGTTCCACCTCTTCCTTGGTGGTCAGAATATCTAATCCCCGGATATGGAGGCTGACCTCCTGTCACCTCACCATAGCCTCTGCCCGTAGAACCTTCGCAGTTATGGCCTTACACAATGTGTTTGACTTGGCTCCATTCCCCTTGACCCTGATTCACAGGTGTCCACTTTCGGTTCGGACCATCGTGCGATGTTGCTGTTGTTGGGTGGATGATCCTGCAAACTGATTCTCGAGTATTTTTCCGTCCTGGGTAGTTACCCTCGATAGCTCTACTCGAATGTTATTTTACGCCATCTTCTGTTGTTAGCTTTGGGAGTCGTCTTCCCCCTCTGAAGAGTGAGTTTTTCGTTCTGTTTGCGTCTGTAATTTCGCATATCTCGTGATGGGTTATCTACTCGGTTCTTTTGGGCGGCTCATTGCTGTTTCTGCATATGGTAACCACTTCTCCTTCCTTCAGGTTCTGGTCCACAAGTTCATGAATTACTCGACCGTTTTTCTTGGATCCTTGGCCGATTATCGGACTCCGTATTCAACACGCGCACTACCGTTTGTCCGGGACAGGCCTGGCTTCAGGGCCCTTTGCTAGGGTTACCTTGATGAACGTTGTTTTTGGTCATTCTTCTTCTATTACTTTCATGGCTTCTGCAAAAGTGGATTGTTCGTTGAAAAAGCCTCTGATTCTGGTCACAGTTTCTTCCTGTTTCGCCGATCTTCGTTTGCCCAGTTGCGTCTTCTAGATGTCAGTGTTCTTATCATGCAGGATCTCTCTTCGTCCCATTATGCTTTATATGCCTCTACTGCCTCTAGTTTTTAGATCCCTGGGGGCCTGGTAGTCTCAGTGGTTTGCTTATTCTTCCGTGGAGCCTCTCAAATATCTCTCTGTGAATTGCAGCGTTGCGGGTACCTACTGCCGTATCTGCTAGTCTCGATGACGAATCTAGTATAATGCAGTTCATGACTAATAGAATAACTTACCCAGCATGTGCTGTTTTTTGTAAACGCTATGTGGCTTTAAAGTTAAAGGCGCAGTCTATCTCGTACTGAGCATCGGGGAGAGAAATTTCAAACCCCATCACGGACGAATGTTCGTGAATATCTTTCCCAGTTTCATAGCGGATTTCTGTGAAGTAAAATACCGGGTGATTAAACATTAAGAACCTTTTGAGCTGTTCGCTTTACCGGCGGAAAAGCCATTAGGCTGATACTCGATATAAGATATCCTAATAAATAAATAAATGTATTTATTTATGCGTCTAAGGGTTGATAGAAGTTTTCAGCATAAATTGATTTATTGCTTTGTCAGCGCTGACTCAAAGCGCAAGTTGAATCACCGCATGAACGAAAATCTCAACAATGCAGCTACCTGCGAAACCGGAAGTGACTAAAATAACATTCTTCTTGATTTGAAAAGAGTGGAAGTAATTTCTCAAAATAATCACATTTATTATTAAGCTGATATATGATCCTCGTTCATACATCAAGTATAAGGAATAACGTATAAGATAAATAGTTCGGTTTATGGCGAAAGATATATGCGTTCATAGAAGGAATAATATCTAATATTGTATTTATCCTTAGGCGTTATTTTGACGTTTATACTGTCAGGTAACCTGCAGCTTTCAATATTGAAATTTAGTGTTCTGTCCGTTATTTACGTAGATGGCGGTGCGACAATAATTTGAAAGCACGCTGAGTCGTATATATTTTTGTACGCCATAAATAAAAACAATATATTAAATTTTATTCCTTCCCGTGCGCGCTTACGTATGTGTAGTCATTAAACTTAATCTGAAGCGTTTATGTTATGCCTTATGGGTTTATAGTATCTGCTTTCGTTTATTGTTTCGGGACCGTTCGTCTCGTGTTCGATTATCCAAGCGAGCCACTCCAGAAACGTGTGATTTTACCTCGCCCCTTACTGCGTTTGCAAATATTTTTCATCATATTAACACCTAGTCATCACTTTATTTTGTAGATAATATTATATTATGTAAATTATACATTCTACAATTTTCCTCGAAAATTCACAGTTGTGACGACCGTGCGTTGCTCGGTTCGAAACGTTCGGGGCAGCTAGAAACGATAAATGAAAGCAGCTATAGTATGAACAGCTGATTTTATTATTCCTTACACGTTATTTCTTACACCTTATACCTTATTTCTTATTCGTAGTGTATGAACAAAGCATTATTATAAAATAATATGTTTGTATTTTAATTGTCAATGTCACTAAAGCATTGGTGTCCTAGTTAGCGGTGTTGACAAAAGCGGCCCTATTTCACGTCATTTTGACGTTACACATTTCTTTTATATATATTTAAATAAATCTGGTAATCCAGAGAGCGGTATACTTCAAAGTATTGAAAACATGAATTACACTAGAATCTGGTGAGTTATTCAATGACATATACTTAAAACATATCTTGTAATGTGTAAATGACGTCAATAACGGCCGTATTTATCGACACCGCTTGCTAGGAAACCAAGACTTAACATATAGAAACAAAAGTCCCTAATTGGCCTAAAATAAACTTTATTCCTTACTGGGTGAAATTCTCGTCGTCCGACGGCGTATGATGAATCAACTATCTCGCTAATTCATCTTAGCCCGTGTGTACTTATACTTGTACTTTGTGTACTTTTCTCAAAACATTATCAAACATAATATTGTCCTCCTTGCACCTTCTGAAGTTGCAACTTCTAAAATAACAATAGACGCAACTAGACTAATATCGTTTTTGTCCCCATTTGACGAACAAAACTATCAATAATTAATATTTGTCAAGTATTTGTCACAATATGCCTGCTCTGCTGTTGCTCCATCCACTCCCTACTATATTCTTATATTCCAGTCTCTCTTTCCCAACACGGTCAATATTTTCTCAAACTATGCTAACATCCCTCATGCTCATCATTAATTTCCCGTAGGAACGCCGTCAAAGGACTATGGCGGTGTTCCTACTCCTGATTCTTCTCTAATTAGGCATACAATGTCTATGTTTCGTTTATCGGTTTCATCTATCACTTCCCACGTTTTTTTGCTAATGCCTGCACGTTCCACGTGCCTACAATTATAGTTCTTTTCCGTTGCATGAGTCCTTCCTTTATGTTTCTTTCCGTTTTCCGAGGCCTGTTATAAGGATTTTGAGTAAGTTAATTCTTTACGAGTTCCGACCTGTCATTTATGACTTTTATGCTATAATAATTCACTAGCCACTAGCGATCATGTCGGTTGGCTTCATAATATTGTCTTCGTTTTTATATTATATCGATAGGGATAGAATTTTCTGGTGTATGAACGCTCAATTTTTTATTATTCCTTCAGCGTTATTCTTTAGGCCTTAGGGCTATCCTGTTTTCTTGGAGTATGAACGTTGCGTTAAAATTGAATTGAAAATTCGTAAAATACATAAAAATGTCAAGCATTCTAATTTGAATTTAATTTTGCAACTACACCTTTAGATAATGTATAATTGCTATATCACCACACACCATTCTTAGTATAATTGTCGCTAATGTACAATAATTATTCAGGGTGCACGCTGTATTGGTTCCATCTGCGGTTGTCTAATTGAATAGACGCGCAATCGCTGCCTAATTAGCGCATGTATTTATCGGTGTTAATTGAGAATGCAAATCATCTCAGGTTTTCACAATCTAGCGCGCGCACACACATGTATATTACTTGTGCAGCAGTTGATATTTAAAAGCAACTTGGGCAACAACAAGACTGGCCGTCCGGTGCATCCATGATAATACCGTAATTGTCCTACAATTGTATTAGGTAAATGTTACGGGCACATTGGAATAATGATGGATTCTTAACGACCGTTAGAGGGGAAAACGATGGCTCGGTTGAAATTAAGAAATTGAAAAGAATTTGGAGAAATTTTCTTTTTTTGCAGTGTTATTATTGTTGATTGCGTTTTCTAATTATTCTGTCTATGGAGCGTAATAATTGGTGTGAGATAATAGACATAATTATTAATTTGTTATATTTTATGGTTTCACTTTTGGTTGTGTTTAATTATACCAAATATAGAGTATCGTTAGCCACACACCATTATATTAGGTATTTATTTAAGCATTTTCATTACCATTTGATGTAGTGTGCAATATAGTAAGTAGCAAATACTATATTACTAACTAGCTATATAATTATACATACAATTATTACCAAATACAGTATACATAGAAAAATGTTTTAATTACAAAATATATACAATAATTAATACTTTTTTTTATTTCTCCATTTTTATTTACATTATGTCTCTATTGAGTCAATAAGTAAATGATTTAACCCTCTAATGCCCAAGTTTTTTTATCGTCGCGAAAAAATGTTCTTCATATAATTGAAGACCGCTTATATATGTATGAATGAATCTGTATTCAAATATTGGCTATCGGTATATCGTCACTTAGTACACCTGCTAAAGGTATGTCCGCCTTGAGACATTGGGTATAGAAGCTATAAATATATTTAAATTCATCATTATATGCGATTAAGCGTGGTCCGCCTTGAGACGGAGTCGAGCAGTAGAGGCTATGATAATATGTTTACGTTATTATGGATTCTGTTTTCATATTTGCAAAATCAGTCTTTGTGAATGTCAAATCATCATCAAATTTCACACCTATTTATT
Organism: Lordithon lunulatus; assembly: GCA_963942505.1. Classification (NCBI taxonomy): domain Eukaryota; kingdom Metazoa; phylum Arthropoda; class Insecta; order Coleoptera; family Staphylinidae; genus Lordithon; species Lordithon lunulatus. The sequence goes on from OZ012669.1 coordinate 15,444,853, forward strand.
CGTTGTGTAGTTATCAGCCCCTTGCAATACAAATACTGAGTTCCGAAGGCTCCACTCTGCAAATTGACAATTCGTGTTTGTGAAATGTCGTAAAGGCTAAGAGTATTCGAAACTTTGTATCGATATTTTGACCCCATCACAGTAGTTTAGAACAAACAATGTTTCAAATAGTTTGTTTCCAATTAAAGGGTATAAGAAAATAACGTGCTGTGGCCATATATGGTAATTTATACTGCCCATTCCACATTTTATTTATTTTAGGTCTGAAACTATTTTCCAATTTAATATCACTTGTATGTCTTATAAACGATTCATTTATTAAAAATGATACAACTAACCCCCTAGGAGGAAAGTTAAACGCCATCTGGCGGCACCACATCAATTAGTTGTATCATGTTTGTATATAACCACTCGAGATATTGTGTAAATTCACCCTAACTACACTGATGAAATATAATAAGATCGAAATCTAGATATGTAGATTGATAAGGGGTGGATTCACACTTATATATGATTCATTTATTGGAAATAAAGATTACTATTATTATTATTAATATAACTGCAGCATAAAAAGGAAATATCATACAGCATTGACTTCAAATCGAAAGCAGGAAAACGCGCTGGACAATATCAACTCAACATAATCTCGAATAGAATGGAAATATAACCCTCCTCCCTTGCACTATTCGCTTGCTATACTCAACCACCTCCTGGCGTTGGCGAGCCAGGCTTTTGCAGATTATAACGCCTTTCCCATTATTCCTTAACCATTCATTTACCTTTCTGCAATCACCCACCAACTCTACTTTCACTTCCCCACATTTGTTGCCGATGTGTCACTATGTGCCACTCCCCTTACTACACAGCACACACGTATCCTTGCGCCATCCATACTTTCCTACCTCTACCTTCCGAACCGCACCTCGCTTATGCCATGCACACTTTGTCCTCTATCCTTGTTTAAGTAGCTCGGAGGATTCGCCCGCACTTGCCACTTCATATAACCAAAGTAGTGCTAGCTATCAGTCATTCGGTCCTACCTTTTAGGCCACTTATATGTAGGCCCGGACCTCGGTTTCTAAATTTCCCATTCTTCTCAGTTTTTTATCCACCCGCACCTTTATATATGCTTCCTCTCAACTGTATACTTTCCTACCTCTACCTTCCGAACCGCATCTCGCTTATGCCATGCACACTTTGTCCTCTATCCTTGTTTAAGTAGCTCGGAGGATTCGCCCGCACTTGCCACTTCATATAATCAAAGTAGTACTAGCTCTCAGTCATTCGGTCCTACCTTTTAGGCCACTTATATTTAGGCCCGGACCTCGGTTTCTAAATTTCCCATTTTTCTCAGCTTTTTATCCACCCGCACCTTTATATATGCTTCCTCTCAACTGTATAATTAAGACGCCTAAACATACATTTTTGAAATTAACTGGCACTCGAGGAGGTCAACAACATATACGTTAGTAGACAATAGAGGCCAAATATAAACAAGTTTGGAGGAAAAACTGGACGTATGAATGGAATACTTACAGGAATTGGAATTCCATTAGATTGGTTCATATCTACCTTTGTAACAATTCCCAAAACAGCAAATGCAAAAGAATGGCTACTTACACAACAAAACGATATAAAAATCAGGCCCAAGTATCTCAGTACTTGGGTCCTAGATTGATATTAGAGGACAAAAAAGACCTTATTTTGGCATGACAACTCAACAAAATACAAAAACCCTCGAATATACAATACTAATTAAGAACAACCACAACAAAATTATATATATTAAAAATAAAAATTAAAGTAACAATCAGCAAAATACACATTAACAGCATAAATAAGGGTGTGAAAGCAGAGTGGGTTGGAAATTGCAGAAAGCTGAATGAATGGTTAGGAGAGGATGGGAAAGGCGTGAAAATCTGCAGGAGGCTGATGTGGGAAAGGAAAGTGGCGAGGGTAGAGGGCCCTACACTCCCTCTGCCCACGCCACTTTCCTTCATTGCTAAGGTGCCACCACGTGTCACTACCCTCACTACACAGCGCACACGCGGTGTACCCCAGCCCCATTCACACTTTCCTTCCTCTCTGGTCTGACCCACACCTCGCTCTTGCCATGCACACTTTATCCTCCCTGCTCCACTCACCTCTGGCTAAGTATCTCGGGAGTTTCCCAAGTACTTGCCACTCTACGTATCCAGGGTTGTAAGAGCTCACCTGCCTGATATTAGAGACATACACACACGCATAAGGAAATAAAAAGAGATAGTAATAATTATTGTATACTTTTTGTAGTATATATAAATTTTTCATTAAAAGCACTATACATATAAAGTACTCGATAACATTTTTATTTTGCTTGATATATTGCGCGATATTGCAACAGTCTGCTGCAGGTCACATCAGATTTTTCAAACGCCAATTTAAATTCCCATGCAAATTTCACAAATTGCATTCACCTTGATGCGTACATCCTCCATTAACCCTAGATATTAGATACCTCCGGATGCGCATATCTAAGCGATGTGGTGCACTATTAACTCCTCGCATAGAACTGCATGTAATATCGGGGCATTTTGCAAATTAAATTATCTCCACGCTTATTAAAATAAATTCTCTTTCCGGAACCTTGTAATTCATACGAATAATTTACGATGAGCTAAGATTTTTTTTGTGCCAAGATTAGCAATGAGAAAACATGATTTAATTGTGTTATCTATCTCTGAGTCACCTGCGCGCAGAACGAGGGACGAATTACTTCATTCAAACGTGTTGTTTTTGCGTAGAATTTTTATTTCCGGGTTCTGCGTATCCAATGAACATTAATTACCGTCAATTGATTCATGCATATGGAAATGTACGGAGAATAACGTCTGGAGAGTATTAAAAGTAACATGAACTTGGTTATTAATTTGAAAATTTAGCGCATATACGAATTTCTAATCGGTAGCATCGGTACCGTATGTCGTTAGAATACAATGAACTAGATTTTGGAGATATATATATATATATATATATATATATATATATATATATATATATATATATCTAGACTACCGGTTAGAGACGAAAATCAGTAAACTTCAACCGTATGAAGCAACTCACTCAAAACTGATACATGTATATAAATGATACAAGTAAAATTTATTTGAGTAGTGATTTTAGCTTCTAAAGTCGTGGTTTCCTAGCAAGCGGTGTCGATAAAAACGGCCGTTTTCACGTCATTTACACATTACAAGATACGTTTTAAGTACATGTAATTAACTCACCAGATTCCAGTGTAATTCATGACATTTTTCCAATCTTTGAAGTATACCGCTCTCTGGATTACCAGATTTATTTAAATATATATACGTAAAAGAAATGCGTGACGTCAAATACAGCCGCTTTTATTGACACCGCTTCCTTGGAAACAAAGGTTTAAAGTCCTGGTTTCCCAGCAAGCGGTGTCGATAAAAACGGCCGTTTTTGACGTCATTTACATATTACAAAATGCGTTTTAAGTACATGTAATTGAATAACGCACCAGATTCAAGTGTAATTCATGACATTTTCCCAATACTTTGAAGTCTACCGCTCTCTGGATTACCAGATTTATTTAAATATACGCAAAAGAAATGTGTGACGTCAAAAAACGTGAAATACGACCGCTTTTGTCGACACCGCTTCCTAGGAAACCAAGGCTTAACCCCCGTATTCACCGACGTTCCATAAATTTATCAATAGCTATTGAACCCATAAGTATTCGTTGATATAACAACAATATCTAGGGAATGTAGTTACTTTAGATTCTCTCTATTGGAAACACTGAATAATTAAACACAAGGTGTTATCAAATCTTCAATCGCAAGCACTACTCAAGGTGTTTGACATTTGTTTTGGCATATTCTGTCACAATGACGTTGCCAATGTATCCATTCAATAGCTTATGGGACCTATAAAGTGGTTGGGATGTTGATGAATACGGGCATAAGTAAATAAAAAAATACGTTTTACTGATCTATAAAATTATAATATTTCCTTTGTTTTCTGTCCTGTCCTGGTTTCCTAAAAGGGGTACCGTAAAATCGGCCGTTTCTGACGACATTTGTACATCACAAAAAATGTTTTACGTATATATAATTAAATAACTTACCATAATTCACTGTAATTCATTGCGCCTTTTTGTTTTGTTAAGATAAACCTTCGCCCTGGGAGCCGATTTTCATTTATATACAGATAAGTTTTTTCTGACGCAACAAGGGCCGCTTTAACGACACCGCTTCCCTTTTAGTCCTGTGAATCTTCTAAAGACACCCATGCTTCACTATCACCACTTGGTATTAGAGACATTGGTAGTGTCGGATTCACCTCGCATTCTGGCCGGGACGCCTACTGTCTAAAACCAAAACTCACGTTCTGTCGCTCAGGCCTTCAAGGCACTCTAAGGCCCAATTCACACACAAGCGGCGTCGAGCGCAGGCGCGGTGTAGGCGAGGCGCAGGCGCGACTTCGCACAGGTGATTGTGATGTCCATATGCAGCGAAGGGGCGGACATTGCACCTTATGTTTACATAGAGGCGACGTGGAAGAGTTATGCCTTTCGCCTCTTCGCCTACGGTGTCTTAGGCGAAGAGTTAGGCTTATGTTTGAATTGGGCCTTAGACCCAATTCACACATAAGCGGCGTCGGGCGGAGGCGAGGTGCAGGCGCGACTTCGCACAGGCGAATGTGATGTCCATTTGCAGTGAAGGGGTGGACTTTGCACCATATGTTTACATAGAGGCGTCGTGGAAAAGTTGTGCCTCTCGCCTCGCAGCCACCGTGTCTCAGGCGCAGAGGCTAAGGCGCGGTGCGGGCACGACGAGAGGCACGAGGCAAATGCCCGCGCCTCCGCACCTAAGTGGGTATTGCACCATATGTTTATATAGAGGTGGCGTCTCCTATGTGTGAATTGGGAATTAGTCTCTCGCGTCGGTCAGTTAGTCCTGTCTCCTGTCCTGCCTAGCCTTGCGTTAGTCCAGAGTTATTATCGTAGATCGTCCGTATACTTCTGCTTCATTGCAGTATACGCGAATTTGTTCACTGCTTTCCACATCGTGTTGCTCTCCAGCATCGTTACTTTCAGTTTTCTCGGAGTGGCTTCTCCGATCTCAAGCCACAGAGTTGCCCGTTTGCGGTACTAGCGTTGACATCGAAGAAGTGTGTGAGCTAGATCATTTGTTCCACGACAGCAACGGCATATGAGCAGGTATGTTTGAAATACTCCATGCCTGGATAGTATGTGTGTGGTCCAGTGACTCAGATCTCCGTGTGTCCGGTTCTCTCATGGTTCGATTTTTGGGATGATTGTCCATTCGGTATTAGTCTCATTCATCTGCGTTTTCTGGCTTCCTTATGGCTAGCACCTCTCTTGGTTGCCGTTTAGATTTCTGCCCGCTCTTCCACCAGTAGGTCGGCTGGTGTTGCCACGGCCAACAGTTCCATCGCGTCCGCCGAGGTGCTATGGTAGCCCCGGGTGATTCAAAGAGCGCTGGTGCGCAGCCTGTCTGCATTGCGCTTGCCTTGATTGCCTCGACCTAGGCTGGTGCTACATACATGAGTAGGGCGCGTGCCACCGTCGCTAGCAAACCCTCTTCTTCCTCCCCGGGCCCCCGATGAGCAGCCTTCTTTTGTCCCGCCTCCCTTTCGCGGCGCTTCCAGTATTTTTTGGGTATGTTGGTATTCGACTCTAGCGTAGTCCCCAGGTAGATCCTTCTTTTTATGGTGAAATTCTCGCCCATCAGTTGGATGGTGGTGGCATCATGGATTCCTGCTCTCTTAGTCGAAAGCAGGGCCACCTCTGTCTTGTGTATTACGATCCTACGCTCGTTATCCATGTTGCCATTGTGAAATTCTCCCCATCAGTTGGAGGGTGGTGGCGTCATGGATTCCTGCTTTCTTAGTCGAAAGCAGGGCCACCTCTGTCTTGTATATTGCGGTCCTACGCTCGTCATCCATGTTGCCATTGTTTCTATGGCTTCTTTCATCTTATTCTGCGTCTTTTGTAGGTCTTCTCATTGGGCTACCAATTCCATATCATCTGCAAATGCCGCTGATGTGATGGTGAAATTCTCCCCCATCAGTTGGAGGGTGGTGGCATCATGAATTTCTGCTCTCTTAGTCGAAAGCATGGCCACCTCTGTCTTATATATTGCGATCCTATGCTCGTCATCCATGTTGCCTCTGTTTGTATGGCCTCTTTCTTCTTGTTTTGCGTCTCTTGTAGGTCTCCTCATTGGGCTACCAATTCCATATCATCTGCCAATGCCGCTGATGTGATGGTGAAATTCTTCCCCATTAGTTGGAGGGTGGTGGCGTCATGGATTCCTGCTCTCTTTATCGAAAGCAGGGCCACCTCTGTTTTGTATAATGCGGTCCTACGCTCGCCATCCATGTTGCCATTGTTTCTATAGCTTCTTTCATCTTGTTCTGCGTCTCTTGTAGGTCTCGTCCTCAGGCTACCAATTCCTTATCATCTGCAAATGCAGCGGATGTGATGGTGATATTCTCCCCATCAGTTGGAGGGTGGTGGCGTCATGGATTCCTGCTCTCTTAGTCGAAAGCAGGGCCACCTCTGTCTTGTGTATTACGATCCTACGCTCGTTATCCATGTTGCCATTGTTTCTATGGCCTCTTTCATCTTGTTCTGCATCTCTTGTAGGTCTCGTCCTCGGGATACCAATTCCATATCATCTGCAAATGCTGCTGATGTGATGTCCTCCGGTAGTTCTAGTCTCAATGCGTTGTTATATGCAACGTTCCAGAGCAGGGACCCAAGGACGAAATCCTGTGAGAGCACACTAGCTATTGAACCCATAAGTATTCGTTGTTATAGTAACAATAAATACATTCTTTAGGGAATGTAGTTACTTTAGATTCTCTCTATTGGAAACACTGTCCTGTCTCTTATTCTGTCCAGTCTTGCGTTAGTCCAGAGTTTTTGTCGCAGATCGTCCGTATACTTGTGCTTCATTCTAGTCTCAATGCGTTGTTATATGCAACGTTCCAGAGCAGGGACCCAAGGACGAAATCCTGTGAGAGCACTGCTGTCACCTGATGTCGCGTCGTATCTGTGGCACCCTCGTACTTAATCTCTCTGTCTGATATCTACGCAATTATTATTCTGTTTAGATCCACTGGTACCTTCCTCTTCCGCAATGCCGCTAAGATGACTACTCTTGTGGAAGCCATATTGCCTGTCATGTAGCCGTCCTGGTCGCTTTGAGGGCCTCGGCTAGGCGGTTCGCATTCAATCATCTTGGCCAACCTGTCTAGGAGGCACAGTGGGTGGTTTAATGGGAGGTCGGTGGCTGGCTTCCCTCGTTTGGGGATAGCCACCAGCCGTGCCGACTTCCGTCGGGCGGAAAGATTATCAAAAAAAGTACAACTAACCCCCCTAGGAGGAAAGTTAAGCGCCATCTAGCGGCACCACATCAATTAGCAATGCACACTCATATGGTAATAACCCTCAACATACTCATGCCATCAGGATCACCGGGTAGTGCCCTTTAGGGAATAATATTCCAACAGAGTGCTTCAGATATCAGCACAACGTTATCCTCTTCCATGCATTTGTGGTTCGGCGGCCTTCAGGACTTCGTTTGCAAGGTTCTGGGGCCTTCTTGATGGGCAACCTCTAGCTCTAGGTCTTTTTCCTCTTACCGCTGTTTGCGGACCTAAATGGTACTGCCAGCAGACACGCCTCTTGTAGTCTCTTATTAAGTTATTCTACTATCTGGTCCGGGTTAGTCGTTCTTAGTCTTCCAATGTATACCAATGTTTGCCTAAGGAGGTCCGGGTCCATGGCGTCCAGCTACTACTTCCTTGTAGTATTGTATGAGAAGGGGGCTGGGACTGGAGCTGAGCTATCACTATGCTGGATTGTATGCAGTAGGTAATATAGTGGTGGTCGCTCAGCAATTCTTCTTTCAGGACGCACCAGCCGTTAGGGTTATGTTGATGTGGGATGTTGATTCTCTTCTATTGAAGGGCAGCATCCCCCCACGTTGCCGACTGACAGGTCGAGTACTGCAGCCAGTTTTATCATCGCCTCGCCTCACGCATCTGTGGTTGCTGAACCCTATGTTACGTATTTCGCGTTTAGTTCGCCCGCCACGATAACCAGTTCGCTTGCTGTCCGGACCGCCTGCTCTAACTTGTCCATCCATGTTTTTGTGTAGTTTCTGCAACCGCAACGTAACGCAGCTGCGCCAATGCTAACAGGGACATCCACCTTTTTACGGTGGGATGCCTTGGTCTACTTCATTTCACCGAAGTGTTCAGTTCCTGCCTTATGACTTATCTAGGCGTACAGGTAAATCATAAGGCAGAAAGCAGTGCTTTACAGATCACAGAATAAACTTGAAATTATATATGTATATGTATATGTATATGTATATGTATATGTATATGTATATGTATATGTATATGTATATGTATATGTATATGTATATGTATATGTATATGTATATGTATATGTATATGTATATGTATATGTATATGTATATGTATATGTATATGTATATGTATATGTATATGTATATGTATATGTATATGTATATGTATATGTATATGTATATGTATATGTATATGTATATGTATATGTATATGTATATGTATATGTATATATTTTACATTTACATAAACTTACGTGTTATCATTTCGCCTTCCGTCTTCATCAAAACAATATTGATTCCCCATTAATAAAACAAAACAAATATATAGATTTCCAAGTTTAATTTAGTTTGGAATTAACAATGTTATTGGCTGCCTTCTCTATTCACCAAAATACAAATTTTCCAGCAGTAATGAAAAAAATCTTTAAATATATTGCCTAATCTTTTCAATTCAATTGTCTGATACATGTCACGTCATATGTATAATAATGTTAGTACCCATTTCCTTTAAAAGTTCAGTATAGTTGTTACTAGCTATATGTATATATATTTTGTTATATTGCAATTCTGATTCAATTGCCTGTTATTCATGTTGATTATAAAATATTTAGGACCCTGATTATATAGTAAATGTATTAATTCATCCGTCCTTGCTTACATTTAGTAAAATTCTGACTACATAATCTTCGCCACTTCTGCAACGAGCATCTGCCTCAAGGTTGAAATAATTTCATTATAGGTAAATGAAGATTATATCACATCATTATTACAAATAACTTATTAACGTCCATCAATTTTCAACCACCAACCATTACAAAATAAAACACTTGTAAATTCAACGCGTAGACAGCGCTCTCCTCGTACCAAATAACGCACGACAGGGTCATTACTACAAGACAATAATAATTTCCTAAGCACAAGGCCTATACAACCCTCAACAGCCTTCAAAAAATTCGAGTTCAAATGTAATTGCGATGATACATCGAAATCGATGATGCAACGTAACCCGAAAAAAGCCCCTTTATGCGGGTGATCTGTTGCAACACTAACTACCGTGCTGGTGCATAGTTTAATCATGTTCGCATTCGAAATAATTCCAGCAGTATTATCGATTCGATTTCAGGCTGGGCGGAATAAACTGCGCTGACCTACACGGTCGCGGTTTCGCAGGAATAATATTCAGCACAGCAGCGACGCGGCCGATTTTGTTAACACACACACTTTAATAAAATATGCATACCGCAAAACCAGTAATAAATCCGCACAAAAGATGTGCCTCCTGCAATGTCGGTTGCTTAGCTACGCGCCGAGCTAGCTTCCAAATCCAATTTGCAGAAACAACGAATTGGATTCAGTTTTAAATCGTGTTTAATTGAAACAACCGCGGAAAGAGCAAGGTTGCGACAATATTACCACTCCTTTTTGGTGGCTGTATTAATTAACTTCTTCAAGAAAAAAATGTATAAGAACTGTTTCTTCTGTTAATTTGTAACGCTGGCTTTGATGCGAGCGACGAAATATGATACGTTTTTAACAAATGGAGCATCCGGGGGCGCTTAATTACAGAGACGGCAATTGAAAAAAATGCACCATAAAAACTCTCCTGTTGGTCAACAATTCTTTGGAATTACACGTAGTAGTGGCGATCTGACGCAACACGTTTTAAAAACCCATTCACGTGTGATTAACTGTTATTTTAGAAATAAGTGGATTTTAATTCAGCGGAATTGATTCTTTTAAAGTGGGATTCGATTCGCTACGGTTAATAGAAATATTTCATCATTTTATGTACAACAAATTTCTGGCGGCTAGTGGTTTGTACATAAAAAATATTATGTCCGTAATGCGTATAATTGAGTTTTAAACGTGCATTACATTCTATTATATTCGCCTGATGCGGCATCAACATGACCTACCGCAATTATCGAGGATTTGCAAGAAAAAGGAGAGTGTAGAGAGGTTTCTTCATGAAGTTACATTTTGTCATATAAAGTTTATTGGTATGGGTAATAAATGTTGCAAACATGTTTTCGCATAAAGAGGGTATTGAACATTTAATTAAATTCATTAATATGACAACGGACCCAGCTCAGTGGCCGAGTTGTTAGAGACGTCGCCCGAAAGGTGATTCGCTTAATTCGCCCCGATGGGGTTCGAGCTCAGGTTCCCCAATGCTCAGGGGAGCCTGAGCTCGAACCCCATCGGGACGAATTTTCGCGAATCACATTTCACAGTTATTAACAGGTTTTCTGTGAAGTTAAGGTAAATACTGGGTGATTAAACTCCTCTAAGCTTCTCCCTTGATCGGTGGAAAAGCCTCACGACTGATAGGCCTACAAAGAAAGACGTTTTTTTATGACAACGATTCGTATATTTAAACCAATATGTGTAAAAAAAGAGAAATCAGTTACATTTTTTATAAAAACTGTTACTAAACACTGTATAAGTTAATATTCTTTAAATGTAACCGACAATAAAATGAGGAAAACAACGGTTAACATTGATTTTACTTGTAATAAAATAGTTTATTTTAATTCCTGTTCAGTGCCTCTTTTTATTTGAAGCACTTAGTGTAACAACTATTACAAATCATTACTAAACTGCAGTTTCCAATCACCATTTCCGATCTAATAATATTCAAGGATGCAATGCAAAATTTATAAGCGTCGATACTAAACGATTAATAGATAAATGCATACTTTAGAGAAAGATACCAAGACCATTTCTGGTAATAAATTAAACCGCAGGAATGTTTACTTATCAACAAGATTGGTTTTGTAGAATATTTTATTCTAGAATTATAATCCTAAATATGTGATATATGTATAGCTGTTTTCATTTATAACTAGCAGCTCCGGGTTTAGTGTCTCGTGTTCTATTTATCATGCAAGCCTCTTCGGATGCGCACAATACTACGTAAAACCGGCTCACAACCGCAGAACTTGGAGCGATACAGCACGCCACGGGGCGACTAGTAATGTTGAACAAAAACATCTTATATATCGTAGTTTATAACTGGATAACAAAATCCTCAATATATGACATATTAGAGAAACATGTGATATATTTATATCCTAAATATGTGATATATTAGAGAAATATGTGATATATGTATAGCTGTTTTCGTTTATCACTGTGTGTAGCTCCGGGTTTATTGTCTTGTGTTCTATTTGTCGTGCAAGCCGCTTCCGTTGCACACAATACTACTTAAAACCGGCACACAACCGTAAAACTTGGAGCGATACAACACGCCACGGGGCGACTAGTAATGTTGAACGAAAGCTTCTTACATAATTCTGGTACTTAGCTTTTGTTTTCTTTATATTTTGGTTTATTTATTCTGAATTTCTCAGTTGCAGTTTCTTTCTTGTGCTTATGCTTTTTAGTTTCAACCTCGTTTCCGCTTGTCATCGTTTTTGTTTTTATTTCTTCCTTAATTGTGATGTTTGCTACCACTAGATAGTGATCACTTCCTATCTCGCTTTCCCTTTTTACCCGTAGATCATTAACTACCTTCCTTTGTTGTGTGTATATTATAGACTTTTCATTTGTACTCTTTACTTCTCTGGTATATTTGTGTATTTCTTTATGGGCGAATGTTGAGTTTAGTATTACGACGTCGTTTAAGATGCAGAAGTCAATTAATCTGTTTCCGTTATTGTTTTTGTCGGTTCTCCATGAATCCCCTTCTTTTTCTGTTTTACTTTCGTCTCCTGTTGGTCCATAACTATGATTAGGTTTCTCTTCCATCCATCTGCCTCTTCAATTTTTACTGTCATTAACCTTTCGTTTACGCATTCCCATTCCGTTATTGACTGTTCTAGCCTTTTTTTTTTATTATACAACGCTCTCGCTCTTTCACTTTCTTCAACTCCACTATATATTTGTACGTGGTTGTTTATGGCCCTTTCTAAAAATCTCCCTCTCTTTTTTGTTTCTGTTATCGCCATTATATCCAATTTTGTATTGTCAAATTCTTCTATTAGTTCAAGTTCTTTGCCGTTCAGGCTGCGTATGTTCCAGTTTCCAATTCTCATCGTCCTTTTTGTTTGCGCTTTTGTTATATCTATTATTTCTTTTTTGTTGAGGCTGCCTATTCTCCCTTTATTTTTTCCAATCGTGTTCTTTTCCCTTGCTAGTTTCGTTATCATATAATTCTTTTCTGTATTTTTTTGCAGTTCGTTTTTTTGTCTGCACTAATTCTAGTTTTTCCAGTATCCTATTCCATTTCCATAGCTTTTGTCTACAGTTAATTTATTATATCCATTTTTCACCTCTTCTCCTTTATTTTTTTCTTCCTTGGCCATTTTTCTTATTAGTATGTTTCACTCTCTTTCCTTTTTGTCTCATCCTCGTTTTTATAATGTTTTCCTTGTTTGTTATTTTTAAATTTATATTTATACTTCATTATTTTTTCTTTGTATTCTTCCTTCTCTAACTCAATCAGGCAGGTTTTCTCTCCTAGTTTTTGAGCTCTTTTTACCTGAATTGTCACTTCCATTTTGTCAAAAACAAGCGGCATCTTTTAATATTTTTGTGTCTTCTGTATCAATATTTAACCCATTAACCCATGCTTTTCTAGCCATTCCACCGATTGGTTTAGTTTTTCGAGTTTTTGTTTAATTTCTAAATTCTCTCTTTTTATTTCTTGGTTTTCTTGCCATAGCATTTTATTTTCTAATATTGGATTGAATCGTCATTTACTTTGTGATAATTCATTATAATAATAAATAAGACAAAAATTATAAAAAAACAATGAAACATTCGTTTTATTTATTTATTTTATTTTCTTGAAATCTACATATCTACATTCTTCTTTTTCTATTTTAATTTGATTCAAGTTCAAACATGCTAAAATTGAAAGTTAGTTTTCGTTAATTGCCGAAGTTGAACAAAAATTGACAGTTTTAAATGAAGCCTTAAACAAAATTCCCGTATCCGCGCCTGCCTCATTTTGCAAAGGAGAAAATCAATGTAAATTTAAATTTTAAACAAGAGCCCGTATATTTCGAAGGTGTTGCTGAATTTAAAGTTTAAAAGAATGGTTTGTAAAAATGCTGCCACGTTTATAAAATAGAAAATGTTCTTATTGTCCCCAATAAATTAATATTTACCCCATTTGGGGTAATTTATCCCGGTTCTCCGACCGCTGATTTAAATGGACTTATATCTTGACTAACTTTTGGTTCAAGTAATTATCTTTTTTAAAACTAGCTTTACGCCCGGTTTCTCCAACGAATCTTAAAGCTCGTCTTATATATAACCACGTCTTAAATTTTTATTCTAATGCACCAAACATATGTAGATCTTACTTACGCCCGGGTTCTCCAACGAATCTTAACTAGTCTTAAGGCGTTGTACCAAACAAACATCGGATCTTAAAACGATAAGACTCTCTTACATTGTAAGACTAAGTAAGATCTGCTGATGTTTGGTGCAACAGAATAAAAATTTAAGACGTGGTTATATATAAAACGAGTTTATATAAGACGATCTTATATAAGACGAGCTGTAAGATTCGTTGGAGAAACCGGGCGTTAAGGTCGTTTTAGACAAGACAATTTATTGGCTCAAAAGAAATTAATTCATATATCCTCCTCCCATACAATTTGTCATTGACAAATAGAACGCGTTATATTTTTCCATTCGATCTACCATCCAATTCAATATTTCAAATAATTTTCTGTTTGATATGAGACAATTTAAATTGTCTTGCATCTTGACTAACTTTTGAGTCAAGAAATTGTCTTGTCTAAAACGACCTTTAGTCTTACAATGTAAGACCGTCTTATCGTTTTAAGATTTTTTAGATACATACAAATATAATCTGAAAACACTATATGGGCATGTACATATATGTCTAAATTGGCATTTCAAATTATTATTGGCTTATACAGATGTATTATAAAGTAATAAATACTAACTAATAAATTATTAGAATTTTTTCATAATATTTATTAATTTTAATTCAGATGAATTAATTTTTTAAACATACCCCACAGGTATGTGACAAGTTGTATTTTATCAATAATTTATAAAGAAAGCTGAGCCAATTAAACGACTATTTTCGTCGAAGTAAATGGGCCGTTATTAATCCGCGTGATTTGGCCCGTGCCGACCGTATATTTCCTGTGACAAAAACTGTTTTTAATGTTGGGAACAAAACATATGAAAATCATGCACACCTATTTTATATCATTAATTTGGTTATAAAATAATAAATTAACCCAGCTCAGTGGCTTAGTGTTTAGAGGAGTCGTCCATCTGGTACTGACCATTGGGGAGAGTTCAAACCCCGTTATGGACGAAATTTTACGAATTACCTTTCACAGTTTTTCATAGGTTTTCTGTGAACTTAATGTAAATCCGACTGTTTACACTCCTTTGAGCTTCTCTCTTCACTAGCAGCCTGTAGCGTAGAATTCGGTACGCTTTACTCTAGCTCCTGTCGTTTTGGAGCTGTAGCGCTGAGAATATGAGAAGTTCATGTTGCTCCCCTGTATCAACTTTGTAGCGTCTCTATTTCAAATACTAGAGAGATGGTTTATAACTGGAAATGCAGAGTATTCCAAGCCTTACAAATTGATGATAGACGCTTTTCTCTAGCTTCTACCATTCTCGCATTGTAGCGCTGAGAATATGTGAATTACATCATTTCATGTTTTTCTCTCCTGTTTCAACGTTGTAGCGTCTTTCATAAATATGTGATAAATAAATAGATATATGGTTTATACGTGAAAATGTAGAGTATTCCTATCCCTACAAACTGATGATAGATCTTACCCTACAAAAAGAATTGGGTACGCTTAACTCTAGCTCCTGTCGTTTACGAGCTGTAGGGCTGAGAACATGAGAATTTCATATTGTTCCCCTGTATCAATGCTGTAGCGTCTCTATTTCAAATACTAGAGAGATGGTTTATAAGTGCAAATGCAGAGTATTGCTAGCCTTACAGATTGATGATAGACGTTTTTCTCTAGCTTCTACCATTCTCGCTTTGTAGCGCTGAGAATATGTGAATTTGCTGTAATTTCATGTTTTTTTCTCCTGTTTCAACGTTGTAGCGTCTTTATTTCATAAATACTAGAGAGATGGTTTATACGTGAAAATGTAGAGTATTCCTATCCCTATAAACTGATGATAGACGCGTTTCTCTAGCTTCTACCGTTTTCGCGCTGTAGCGCTGAGAAATGTGAATCTAATGAAATTTAATGTTTGTTCTCCCGTTTCAACTGTAGCGTCTTTATATGAAATACTAGAGTGATGGTTTATATATGAAAATGGAGAGTATTCCTAGCCCTACAGATTGATGATAGAGTCCTCGGGCTAATTTAATTTTTAATAAATTAATAATATATTAAACACCAAGGTTTTGAAGCCAATTATAGATATTATAGACCGTGCGCCAGTAGTACCTCTAAGTTAATAATTAATCCATTATGGAACGCTAGAGTAGGCGGTAGTAAATAACAATTTTACGCCTCAAAAATAAGTTAATAATGGTGTTTTTTAGACTAGCAGTAGTGGAAAAATATTTTATGCATTAGTAATTCATATTTTATTAAGAAAAGTCTACTAGCATGTCCGGAACAGATTACAAATGCTACAACTATTAATTATAACGATCCTCTCTCAATAATTGCTTTGTGCATAAAATGCTTTCTCTATCCTTTGCACAATGGTTGCTTTCTCTGCTAATTCACAGACGCTATGTATCCAGATGCACTTCATTTATGTAACCATTACTACATTTCATTTAAAATAATTAATTACATTGTCTTGCTACAGCTGGTATGTACGTGCACGCCCATTACACTTCATTCCGATTACATTTTGAAATATTTTGTAATTTTATATGTGCAACTTGGGGAATGTGGGCACGTGTTACAAAAGCATTTATTTCACGTACAATTACTCACAAAGATATAATATATTATTTATTTCTATTCTATCAAATAAATTAATGAATAATTAATTTTAATAATAGTAGGTACTGTATTTGTTACTATTGGTAACTGGGTGTTACTTTCGGAGCTCCTTCTGCTGTTTTAATAATATATTATAGTATTTATAACACAATTTATTACTAACATATTGCTGTGCATATAATTTACACTAACAATAATAATAAATTCCAATTTAACGAAACGTAAACGTAACAAATAGATAAATAAGAAAATAAATAAATAATAAAAATTTATTTCATGGTATCTTAATAATAAATTAAATTATTTGGATACTTGAATTTTCTCTAAGCTACGATAGCTTCTTGATAAGATACAGGAACTATCATTTTATACTTATTATAAACTTAATAACCATATATACAAAACAAAGTAGAGTATAATCTAACAAGTGTAAAATCTAAATAACATTTATATAATAAGCATTTGATCTACTACAATCTATATCCCGGGTATAAGACTTATATCTGTATGTTTCACTTGGAAAACCTTTATCGGTATATTTTCTCTTACATTGCAAATCCAATATACAATATACAATATACAATATACAATATACAATATACAATATACAATATACAATATACAATATACAATATACAATATACAATATACAATATACAATATACAATATACAATATACAATATACAATATACAATATACAATATACAATATACAATATACAATATACAATATACAATATACAATATACAATATACAATATACAATATACAATATACAATATACAATATACAATATACAATATACAATATACAATATACAATATACAATATACAATATACAATATACAATATACAATATACAATATACAATATACAATATACAATATACAATATACAATATACAATATACAATATACAATATACAATATACAATATACAATATACAATATACAATATACAATATACAATATACAATATACAATATACAATATACAATATATATTATTTTAATTTTTACACATATTCTTAATATTTATATAGTTCTTTAATTTTGTAATTTATTTCTACATTCTTACTCGTTTCCTTTTGTACCCGATGATGTGCCGTAAATTTATTTAACAACATTTATATTGCATTCTGAAGTGGCTAATATATCTCGAAAAAAAAAATTATTCAAGCACAATAACTAATTATAACAAATTTCTAAATTTTAGATTATACACAATAAAATGTCTTTGAAAGGTGCCAAATGATCCTTGCTGGCATAACAAAAAATCTGATGTTGCCAGTGCACCTTACTTTATCATTGCATCTTATATACGAGGCATATCCAGAAAGTAAGAGTACTGAATTTTTGTAGGTGTTCAAATTTTTTAGTTAAACAAAAAAATTACGTGAAACTTTAGTACATAATAAAAGATATTTTTCGACATAGTGGCCATTCCTCTCTATGCAGGTGGTGTAGCGAGGTATCAATTTTTTGATGCCTTCCTCGAAGTAGTTTCTCGCCAACTCCTTCGTCCACTTCTCCAACTCCTCCTTTACCTCCTCGTCGGTTAAAAACCTTTGTCCACCCATGTGCAGCTTCAGGGAGGTAAAGAGATAGTAATCTGAAGGTGCTAGATCAGGGGAATGCGCGGGATGGTTCAGGACATCGCATTTAAACGAGGCGAGCAGTTCCTTCGTGGCGTTGGCCGTGCGTGGTCTGGCATTGTCGTGCAGCACTCCTTTTGTCAGCATGCCTCTCCTCTTGTTCTGAATCGCCCTCTGCAATTTTTTAAGGTCTCCAAGTAACTTGCAGAGTTGATGGTCTCCCCTTGAGGCAGATATTCGATTAAAATTATGCCTTGATAGTCAGACACGGATGCCATGACTTTCTTGGCTGAAATTGTGATTTTGAACTTTTTGGCGGAGGGTGAAGAGGTGTGACGCCACTGTTGAGACTGTCTTTTGGTTTCGGGCGTGTGGTGTGCTACCCAAGTTTCATCTCCAGTTACGATGGAGCGGAGAAATTCATCTCCATGGAGTTTCCAGCGCCTCAAAAACTCTTGCCCGGCCTCCACTCGATTCAACTTGTGCTGGTCTATCAGTTGTTTTGGGACCCACCTCGCGGACAGTTTCCGATATCCGAGGGTTTCTGTGATTGTTTCGTGTAGTAGAGATCTGGAGATTTGCGGAAACATCGCAGAAAGTTCATCCACAGTCAATCTGCGATCGTCACGGAGCGCATTTTCAATTTTTTCCACAATTTCGTCAGTCACAATTGAAGGTCTTCCGCTCCTCTGATCATCATGCACAGACGTACGACCGTTTTTAAACTCGCGACACCACTTGTACACATTCGTACGATTCATAGCTTTATCACCATATGCAGTTTTCACCTCATTATAAATCTCAAATGGAGGTTTTCCCTTCCAAACGAGATAACGGATGACGCCGCGTATTTCGCACTTGGCGGGAGATTGGATTGACTTTATTCACGAAACTTGTTGTCGTGTCAACAGTTCTCAACGTACTGACCTCGAACCGGTCTCGGTGCAAAGGGGAGGAGTCAGGCTACACTGCCGTGTGGCCAACATGATGAAAATAAAATCCCTCCGACCGTGAGAGCCTCAGTACTCTTACTTTCTGGATATGCCTCGTATATTTATATTCATCATAAATGCAAGAGCCGGACTGGGCGAATGACCGCAAATCAGTTCTATGCAATTTTTTGAGATTTTCTTTTGTACATATGCCCAATTGGGTTTCAATTGAAAGTCCCGAAGGTAAACACTTTCAATTATTTTGTTGAAAATTGACTCATTCTAAAAAGTTTTGATTCTTTTAAAACTCACTTTCTTATTCTCAGCGTATCATTGCCAGTCTCAATCGTTGGCTATCATATTTACCATCAAACAAAATAAACCTTTATTTGGGATGTATTATCAAAAAGTACAGTATACCCTCAAACTTAAAAAAGGTTGGCGTGAGAGAGAATAGTAGGATGGCTACCTCTTGCTATTCACGCCAACCTTTTGCAGTTTTCCACGCCTTTTTCATCCACTCTTAACTATTCACACACCTTTCTGTAATCTCCCATCCACTCTGCTTTCACATCCTCACATTTGTTGCTGAGATACCACCACGTGTCACTAGCCTTACTACATACTACACACCCAGTGTATCCTTGCCACATCCGCATTTTCCTTCCTCTCTTTTGAACCGTACCTCGCTCTTGCCATACATATGGTCCATGCTTCATCCTCCCCTGTGTATGTAGCTCGGGGGGTTCTCGTGCACTTTCCACTCCACATAACCAAGATTGCACAAGCTCTTAGTCATTCTCACCGTCATTTCCTGCTATTCCACATTTCCTTATTTGGACCTCAGTTCCTAGACTTCCTATTCATTTCAGCTGTTTCTCTACCCACACTTCAGTGATATCATACCTCCTTCCTCTACGTTTTCTCTATCCGCCCAATGGACTACTCTTACATTTCATCCATACCTCGCGCACCAGTCCGTATTCTGCCAACTCCTGTAATCTTTCCTCAAACTTCACCACCCGACACAACACCACATACTCATCCGATTAGTTTCCTTCAGTATTATCGTCATAGGCGTCGATTTTTGCGTCCTAACAGATTCTACAGAAATGAGCCTTGTTCCCTTTCAACTAATCCCATTCTTGCAAACCCCACACTTCCACTATATACAACAATATTGGCTTCACACATGCATCCTAGATCTTACACGCTAGGTGACCATTCCACCATTCCATTTTCTCTTCGTCATTCTCGCTTTTTTTGCCCCCACTCTAACTCCACCTTTGTAGTCGAACCAAAAGCCTAAATACTTAAAGCAATTCACTCTCTCAATTATTCTTCCCTTCACTTTCAACACATCTATTTTCTTTTTCTATACAACATCCATTTGTTTTTTTTTTCAGATTCACTACTAACCCCCTCTCATCAAGGTGTCTCTCCATTCTTTTCAACATCTCTTTCACTCTCCTGGCCACAAACACTACATCATACCTTGGTTCTTCTTACAACAAACCACAACCCCTTTCAGATTCAAAAACGCATACATTCTCCATTTGCACTCTAACACTACCTCCACCTTTCTCAATAGCGACCTTGACTTTCCGGCAGCAATCATCTTCTGTCCACTTTTTCTTCCTGTCTGTTTTCACCATTGTCATCATTAGCTTGTATAATAGTTTCGATTGCGGTTTCATTTTCATATTGAAGTACTTATAAGCCGTTGAAAAATGTCTACATTATTTTTTACCACTAATCTACTTTGGACGCAGCCCTCCGACCCATTGTCCCTGGCAATTACAGGTCCGATAGGCCAGTTTGACCCTGATGTGCTATATGCTAGTATGCAACTTTAATGTTATTAATGTTAGTAACCAAATATTACTATTAAACGAATAACACTATCTGTGATGATAGCAATCCTCCGATAGGAGATACACTGCAAGAAGAAGAAGTATAACACTACAACAATCTTATGTCTATATAGAACTTATTTGAATATGACAAAACTGAGAAATTTTAAGAATCATTTCTTAAAATTTCTCAGTTTGAATATGACATTCAAATAAGTTCTGTCGCATGTTCCTTAAAGTCGCGTGGAAATTCCTCTGGAAATGCCGCAACCGTACAGTTTTATTAAATCAGCTCGTTACAAATTGTAATAAAGAATTTGTAATGTGCTCTCTTGTCTTCATAAATAATTCACATTAATAACAAATAGCGTAACATACACGGTCACGTTTCAAACGCGCTATCCGCTGTGCAGTGACCAACCATGTGTGTTTATATCGTTATTAATATCACACATGTTTAAACCAAGAGAAAACGACATTAAATGTAATTAGTTGGCGCGGTGTCCATGCAAATGCGATAAATATTTGTATTAACCATTTAAACGGTAAAAACGGGCCCACACACATCTTCTGTTTTATTAGTGTTGTGTATGTGTAAACCATTTTACTGTATGAATAAATAGGTGCGGGTTTTAAAGACCGGTATAATCAAGAATTATAGTAGATCTATTAAATCGGTTAGAATATACTAGTTTTGATGTAAGCTATACAAATTAATTTCTAATACACATACATTCTGAACTTGAAAATGGTTGGTAATAGTTATAGATGAATAAATTTATATATTCCATTTTTACATGTATAATCAGAATTTGCCAGTGAAAATTGATTCGATCGCCAAAGTATACAAAATATCGTATACAAAATTCATTATATTCTCAATTAATTGTTGTTTTATAGAGTAAAATGCAGTAACATAGTGTTTCTTTGTAAAACAAACAAACAAACAAAAAACGTGAAGAAAAGTCAAAATTAGCAATTCGAATTTTTTTAAAAGTAATTAAATATTAACCTAAGTAATTCAGCATCAATGCGAATGTACATTAAAAGTGAAGTAACTTACGAACTTAAACAAATTAAAAAAATATACACAATGTGTAACAATTGTGTATATTTTTTTAATTTGTTTAAGTTCGTAAGTGACTTCACTTTTAATGCACGTTCGCATTGATGCTGAATTACTGAGGTTAATATTTAATTTACTTTCCAAATGTAGCAATGCTGTATAAGGAAGGTATTGTTTTCGCGAAAAATTTGAATTGCTAATTTTGACTTTTCTTCACGTTTTTTTTTTTGTATGTTTTACAAAGAGACACTATGTTACTGCATTTTACTCTATAAAACAACTTTGCAACTAGTTTCGGCTAAGCTCTAGGCATTTTCGACCTCCTCCGATGACTCATCGAAGGAGCTCAAAAATGGCTAGAGCTTAGCCAAAACTAGTTGTAACTAGTTGTAACTGGAGTGTGATGAAAAACAAAGTAAAAAATCGTATTATTTATCCTTTAAAATGAATTATCACAAAGTAGACGCCTTAATAATCCATTATTTGAAGTAATTGAGAATTTACAGAAGTCATACAAATACGATAGCTCAATGTTGAGTTTTAATCCTAAACTAGAGAGAGAAACTATCTTTATTCGGCTATCGACCGATGGCCTTTCCGTCTGAAACATTAAACGTATTATTAAATTTTCAATTGGCAGCAGTTCCATACAATATAAAAGTAGTATTTATGAATCAATTGTTACGTTTCTATATAACGTAGATTATACTCGAGAAAAAAAAACTGCATGTGGGGAGATTTTTCAATAAAATTTTATTGCTCCAATTAAAACTGTTACATTTTCCTTCGTTGAAATTGTGCACGCATTATTAATTCGAAAAGGTTAAATCGAACTGTTCATTGTTGTTTGGCATATGGATATTACTTCCGCGGCAGAGGGGAACGAAGCGGCGGGAAAAATGCGGCTTATCCGAATAAGGAACAAAATTGCGCGTGACTCTTCTGAAAAGAACCATTACGGGCTTTATTGGAATTACAGCAATAAATATATTAACTTGGCTACCTTATCAAATTGAATGCATGTAATTTGCTATAAAATACCGATATTTTATTTCCTGGTTTTATTTCAACGATAATGAAGACAACTGATTTCGACGCGCAAAACATTTAACCGTGCTGTATATTTGTAGTGCAAAGCAAAAAAAATGTTGCATGCGAGTAACGCATAACTAATAGCCCCTCAATGAGTAATATCCCATTGAGGGGTTATTATTAGTTATCCGTTACAACTCGCATGCAAAATTCGACGCTTATTTATGTGAAATGACAGGGCTTCTTAATCACATCGTAAGATTCTAATTATAAGGCGCCATGAATCATTGAGGTTCAATTACAGCATACACACCGGTGTTTAAAAAAAATCTTCTTCGCTCCATCGGCAAGGTCGCGGCGAAGGCCGTCTGTTACTATTGCTTGACGTAGTTTTATTTTAACGATTCACGCAGGAAACTCAAGTCTTTTAGTTTTTTTAGCATTTCCTTGAATAAAATCAAATTGTAAATTTATATTTATTCTATACACTAAACTAACAATGTAGTGACAGATATATGCAAATTGTACATGTATACCTATAGTATAATTAACGAAGACAATGTTTTGAAGCCGATCGACCTGTCATTTATGACTTGTGCTGTTAGTACATGTCATGATAAATATTTTTATTACTGACAGTTTTGTTCATTAAATGGAGACATACACAACACGATAGTAGGATAATTGCGTCTATTGTTATCTTGGAACTTGTAACTGCATAGTAAGAAGCAAAAAAAGGTGCAATGCGAACAGTATTATGTACACACAGTATCTCCAATTACACGTTGTTAGTGTCGAAAATATCTCTGTTTTCCATTAGTAGACTCATATAATTGTTCTCCCATTCATACATATTTATTAGTTCTAAGTTAAAAGCCTTATCATAAACAACTCATTGGAATATAACAAGCTACCGAAATATATTAAAGACATCAAGGACATCAAAAAATTTAAAAGTGAGCACAAAGAACATATAAAAAGTGAAAGGACGTAACAATTGACCATCTAACCAAACATCTAAGACAACGGACAATGGAAGCAGTTTTCTAAACCAAGCAGACGGACGAGCCCTTCACCGAGGAAGCTATGGTCCATTTGCTTGCAGGAAACATGTTTTTTTAACAATCTGTATTATTTTTGTGTATATTATTATATTTTAGTCTTATTTAAAAAAAAAGAAAAGTTATTTTGCTTTTTTCCTTCTTTCCTAATATTCTTAATCGAAGCCTGGTACTTCCGATGCCTTCCCTCGCATGTCTATCTATCTCGTCGCATTTTTGCCCACATTTTTTTTTTCTCCTCTGCTACTTGTTTTTTACCTGTCGATTCCAGTGTGCATATTTGTTCCTATCCTCCTTTTTCGGGTTTGTAGCCATGTTTGGTAAGCTTTCTTTTCTGTTTCTACTATTTTTCCTATTTCTTCGGACCACCACGGCCGATTTTTGTTATTTTTCTGGCTTGATGTCTTATAGCTTCTTCCGCTGCCTGTTTGATGCACTTTTAGTTGGTAGAGTTTCTCCGATGTCTTGTTTCCTTTTTCTTTTTGTACACATTCTAGTTTGGTGGCCAATCTTAGTTTATACAGGAACTTCGTGGATTAATTTTCGAAGCTCTGTATTTTGTATATAACTTCCTTCGCATTTTGCTTTCTGTTTCACTCGCTCGTTGATTTATTTGCATTTAATTTTCAATAGTTTATTATGACTTTGGCTACTAACAAATGATGGTCCGATCCACATTCTACACCCCGATGTACCCTTACGTCCGTACTGGTTATTTTTGCATTTTTTTTAATAATATAGTCAATTATCGATTTCAATACTTTGCTAGGTTAAGTTCATGTATATTAAAGGAAGTCTGTGTGCAGAAAAAAGCCATTAATATCAGTAAGGGACATAGTTTGACATAGTTGTATTAGGCGTCTACCGTTATCATTTACTATTTGTTCTCCATACCTGCTTTTTATTGGATTCTTATCTTCTCGCTCTGTACGTCAATTTAAGTCAGATAAGAGTAGTATTTCATTGTCTTTCTAATAATACATTATATACTTTTTTTGTAGAATATGTCTTTGGTACTTTGATTTGTGTCCTCGCTGGGGGAATTTACTCCTAATATAACAATTCTCATACCATTTTTTAACAGTTCTAATTTTATTATCTGCTCGTCTACTTGTTCGTGGTCTTTTATGTATTTCCTGTATATTCTGTGTATAGCTATTGCTATTCCTCTGTCTGCTCTTGCGTCTTTTTAGCACCACTGCATACATCTATATATTCCCCTACTACCTCATCTCCGTTTCCTTTCCCTTTGGTTTCTGTAAGTACACATATATCCATTTTCATCTTGGCCAATTCATGAAAGACTTCTGCCTTCTTGTTTTTAGTCCTTGTATATTCCATGTGGCAACTTGCATAACAAATTTCCTTTGCGTAGTTCGTCATCCAGTTTTCGAGTCGTTTTTAAGAAAAACATTTATAATTTTTTTTCCGTATGGTGAGGTTTTAACCTATCGATTCAGCCTTCAGGCTTGAAGGACCAGGATTTTCTGTTGGGGTTTCTTCCCTTAGCCGATCTGTTCTAGTATTGAGGTGCCGGAGGCTTGTCTTTCATCTCCTTCCGCCTGCTGCACCACGTCCACTCATAGCACGCCATGCTTCCAGAGATCACGACGAGGATCTGGAAGTGGGATTTGTTAGACTTGTCTCTTCTAGATTATGGGCCTTTCTAACTTTTTATGTCCACATATATTATTTAACCTAATGTATTTGGTGTATGTAGTTATTTCTTAAGGAAAATAAATATGTATTGTATCATATTACTAGGTTATCACAAAATCGTAGAAATTGTGTCTTCTTTGGTATATGAGGTCTGTTCTATTGATTTTTTTCTTTTCGTATTGCAACTTCCAACACAATGCTAAATAAGACTGATGACAGAGGATCATCCTGATGTACTCTCCCATTGACTTCGAACTTATTTGACATTCCATTGTTTACTCTGACCATGATCTTAATTCTATATAGTGTTAATTTTTTGTCATCTTTGTTAGCTTATCGTTTACATTCAGAATCTTCAGGCTTTGTATATCTCGTTTATCTTTACCTTATCATAGACCTGTTTGAAATCGATAAGTAGAGCTATGGTTGAGACAGTTCCCTGCTTGTATATCCCTTAGTATGATTGATTTGTAGTGCTTCTGCTCTTTCTAAAACCACATTACGATCATTTCCATCCTTTGTCCTATTGTAATCTTGATGAAGGTTATATTTTATATGCTACATTAGACGCTTTCGTTTAGCATGGTTTATCATTGCTAGTCGCCCTTGAGACGTGCAGTATCGCTCAGGTCTTGCGGTCAAGCGCCACCGGTTGTATGGGCCGAAGTAGAATTATGCGCAGCAAATAGAACAAGAAACAATAAGCCCGTACCAGCCCAGAGTGATAAACGAAAGGCACTATTAAGAAATGCTATGGCCCTGTAGTTATTACAATTGTCTCCTTTCTTATAGATGAGGTAAAGTATTGCCTCTGTTCGATTCTCTGGGAACTTTACTGCTCACATATTTCGTTTACTAAGAGCATTCTATTAGTGCTTTTACCCCGTGCTTAGTCATTTCTGATGTTATATTGTCGCTGCCCGGCGTTTTGTCATTCTTAAGGTTTGAAATTATTTAAACTCCTTGCTTGGGAGTCGTTCGCCTGCTTCGTTTGGCCCCATGGGTGTTGTTTGGTCTCCATCTACAGCCTCCGATGTTTTTGTTTCGTTCAACAAGTTGTCAAACTATTCTATTTAGCACTTCCTCGTCTGCAGCTAGTATTTTGCCATATATGTCTGTGTAGCTTGTTTGTTATGGTAGCCTCTTTCTAGTTTTCTTATACCTTGGTATAGATTCCTAGGGTGGTTATTTTTATAGCTTGCTTCTATTTCTTCTAGTAATTGTTTGTTGTATTTCCGTTTTTTTTCTTTTAATTTTTTTTTAGTCTTCTTTGTTCTATGTGTCTGTGTTTTATCTCCTCAGTTTCGTCCGTTAACATCTTCAGTCGTAATTTGTCTCGTTTCATAAGCTCTGCGTTGCACGCGTTGTCGAACCAAGATGCACTTATCGTCCTTTCTTCTAAATTATTACTTTTAGCTGCTTTTTCCAATATTGTTCTTCTTCGCTTCCACGTTTCTTCTATATTCTTATTTTGCTCAGTATTGCCTAAGACTTGCTTAACCTCTTTCTCATAGCTTGATTGTTTTAGTAAGTTTCACAGCGTCTCGATGAGTATCCCACACGGGAGAGAGTTGAAGGTGTTGATTAGACGTCATCAATACCTTCAACTTTTCTGTGACTATCAGGCATTGTCTCCGCCTCCTTCGTGGTCTGCTATTTGCATCGTCTACTAGTCTTCTGACAGCCAGAATGGCCCCTTTGCAGAAGCCATACTAGGATGGTGCCAGTCCACCCGTTTCTGCTACCACCTCCTCCAGCCAGTTCGCCGCCAGCTGCTCTAGGACTTTGGCCATGCCGTCTAATAGGCATAGTGGCCTATAGGCCGTAGGCTCCGCTTTTCGGAATGAGTACTAATTTGTCTTCCTTCTATTTGGTGGGAAATGTGCCATCCGTCAGGCACTGGTTGAATGTTTTTGACGTTCAGGCTTATGGTAGCCGCTGTTGCCTTCAGGATCTCGTTCGACAGGGCGTAGGGGCCCGGTGTTTTCCTGTTCGGTAGATTTCCTAGGGCCTTTAACATCTCCTGCGCTAAGTCTGGCCGCTCTGGGTGCTACCTGCTTTTTCCTTCCTTGATTTCTGCGCCGGGTTATTTCTTGGTTTCTTTTTAATTACCACTAAAAAGTGACCGGAGTCTGCATTTGGTCCTCTATATGTTCTTATGTGTTTAATGCATTTTCTAAATCTTTTTCGATTAATACGTGATCAACTTGGTTTACAATTCTTACATCGGGCGATCTTCAAGTTCCCTTGTGGATTTCTTGCCTTTCTAAGTACGTACTTATAACAGTAATGTACTTTTTTATCATTTACGAAGTCTATTATGAATTGTCCTTTTTGTCTATGTTTCCTATGTCTTCGTATTGTGATCCTGAGCACCTCCGCTGTGCCAATTTTCGCGTTAGCATCTCCAAAAATTATTTTGAGGGGGATTTTCATGTTCCCTTATGGATTTATTTCCTTTCTAAGTACGTACTTTTAACTGTAATGTTTTTTTTCATTTACGAAGTCTATTACGAAATGTCCTTTTTGTCTATCTTTGCTTTGTCTTCGTATTGTAATCCTGAGCACCTCCGCACTGCCAATTTTCGCGTTAGCATCTTTAAAAATTATTTTGAGGGGGATTTTCATGTTCCCTTATGGACTTCTTTCCTTTCTAAGTACGTACTTTTAACTGTAATAATTTTTTTTTCATTTACGATGTCTATTATGAATTGTCCTTTTTGTCTATGTTTGCAATGTCTTCGTATTGTTGTCCTAAACACCTTCGCTATGCCAATTTTCGCGTTAGCATCACCAAAAATAATTCTGAGGGTGATCTTCATGTTCCCCGATGGAATACTTTCCTTTCTAAGTACGTACTTTTAATTGTAATGTATTTTTTTTTCATTCAGGAAGTTATGAATTCTTTTTTTCTATGTGTGCTATGTTTTCGTATTGTGATTCTGAACACCTCCGCTCTGCCAATTTTCGCGTTAGCATCTCCAAATATTATTTTGAGGGGGATATTCATGTTCCCTTATGGATTTCTTTCCTTTCTAAGTACGTACTTTTAACTGTAATGTTTTTGTTTCATTTACGAAGTCTATTATGAATTGTCCTTTTTGCCTATGTTTACTATGTCTTCGTAATGTGATTCTAAACACCTCCGCTCTCCCAATTTTCGCTTTATCATCTCCAAAATTATTTTGAGGTGGTATTTTTGTATCTCATTTATTCCTAAACATCTCAACTCTGCTAATATTCGCATTAGTATCTCCTAAAATTATTCTGAGGTGGTATTTTTCTAATCTATTCTATTTAGTTCGATATAGAAGTCTTTTCTTTCGTCGTTTTTTCTTTGGTTGGAGCGTGTATATTGATGAGCGTTATTTTTTGGAATCGTCCTATCATTCTAAGACATATATTCTGTCTGATGTGGTTCAAAATTAATTGTTTTAGTTATTTCTTTACTAAGTATCCTATGCTGAGTATTCTATTTTTCTCACCGCTATTAAGTAGTAAATTACTTGAATTAATACTACATTCTATCCTAGTTTTGTTTCCTGTAGTCACAGTATGTAAGATTTAAGTTTATTGATTTCGTTAACTAGCTGGTTGCCTGCTGGTATAACCTTATATTCTATATTTTCATCAATATGTGTTTTTGTATGCCCAACAAGGCAGTAGAATCTGAGAAAATATGAGAAAATGTCAGAAAATGTCAGAAAATGTTAGAAAATGTCAGAAAATGTGGAATAATGTGAGAAGAGGGGAGAAAATATGGAAAATGTGCGAAAATGAGGGAAAATGTGTGAAAATGTTTAAAAATGTGGGATAATGTAGACAATGTGAAAAAGGAGGAAAAAGCTTAGAAAAATTAAGAAAATGTCCGAAAATGTGAAGAAATGTAATAAAATTCGTGGATAATATAGAAACTGTAGGAAAACACGGGAAAATGTGGGCACGTCTGAAAAACGTGAGAAAATATGTCAAAATGTGTCAAAACATGTAAAAAGAAATCAAAACTTGCCAAAACGTGTAAAAATGTATAAAAACTTGTCAAAATGTGTGAGAATGTGTCAAAACGTGACAAAGTGTGTCAAAACATGATAAAGTGTGTCACAACGTATCCAAATGAAGGAAAATATGTCAAAACTTGTCAAAATGTATCCAAATGAAGGAAATCATGTCAAAACTTGTCAAAATGTGCCAAGACGTTAAATAAAGTGTTAACATGTGCAAAGCGTTTCAAAATGTGAAATGTTAATGTAATTTAGAAAGTGCCCACACTAAATATTTTAGTTTGTGTTTACTCATAATATTAATTACTTAAGTTTTTATTACTAAATTAGAATGATTTCATAATGAGTACAAACATATTTCCTTTTATTAATTTTAATGATACGATACATTGAGGAAGATAATGATTATATCTATCTTATTTTATTCATTTAAAACTACAATTCATTATAGGGCCAGTTTATTCAGGTGTTATTTACAAGTTCCGTCCATTATTCAGAATCATAGAATTTAGAGAAAACATTCTCACAATTCGCGTTTCTCGACGTTAAAGGTAACCTATAGATAAAGAAACGACGTTGCCTTTTATAAATACGGATGAAATTAAAACATTGTTGCGTTTTTCGGAATATATTTTCTCATCGCATTGAGATATAATTATTATCCATCGTGTTAATGTATGAAATTAATTATTTATTTTATTAAAGAAACTTTCTTTCTTTTTCAGATTAGCCAACACATTTCCTGTGTTCATGTTTCGGACACACTGATTTTATTAAGGTAAGATACTATTTTAATTTAATATGGCTCAGTTCATTTGTCTTAAATACACCACTTTAGGATAGAAATAAAATTAATATAAAACAAGATTTTGAAAATGTACTCCACTTTTTAGTGCAAAAGTGGAGTAATTTCTTAAATGTCTCATATTATGTTAAATTATTTTACTACTAAAATATCATAACAAGTTTTTAAAGATCTTGGCATTTATTATATTACATTGTTTTTATTTTATGCAAATTTTATTACAACAACGTTACTAATGTCTTTATTATATGTAAACATTTATTTAATATTGTGTATAATGTGTTTTATGTAAAAAAATACATGGCTAAATCCAGCAATGCCATCAGCTAATAAACTTTGATTTCTTGCGTTTCCATCACATTGCCAGCAAACGTGAGAGAGAAAGTAACATTGCTAACGCTAAAGGCGGCTGTTAAATGTTCCTAATTGATACGTCGGGTATGTCTACTTGTAAGGTCAAATTGACACGGTATTATGGTGACACACTAATGCCGTTTTTAGGTTTAACAGATTATTCTAATGAGTCCGTGTAATCTTGCTTGTTTTTATAGATAGGTATAGTTTATCGAAAACCTCCTCAATGTTATATAATGAAGCGGTGTTACTAACTTTTAGAAGAATAACATGTTTTTACTTTCCGAATACAGCACTACTCTATTGTTGTCGCCAAAAAAATGCTAATATTCGGAAAGTAAAAACATGTTATTCTTCTAAACTTTTCGCCATATTAAAATATCTGGTGGGTTGTGGGTTCTACCAAATGAATAAATTCCCTAATCATAACACAAGAATGCACGTGTGCATGTCATCGGTGTCATCTTGGTGACATAAAGATGATCTAACCTACTGTTCTGTGTTTACATTCGTATGAATATAATTTATATATTTTATGCCTGTATTAGATAGCAACATTTTATAAAGCCTTGTTCACAATTAAAAATTAATTTTCTGCGTGGTATTAGACATAAATGTGCATGAAGTGTGTAAAGGCAAATTATGTATGGACACGGCCATACATTTTCAGGTACCAACATAAATTTGCGATGAAGGCTACTCACAATATAATTAATATGGACAAGGTTGCATTTTGTGGGTTTATGTTATACATATCACACTTGCAACAAAAGTAAGAAGTCAAAATTTTTCATAGACAACCCAAACTGTTTCCAACATAATAGAATAGTGGAGGCGTAAAGCTAGATGTATAGTATCGCAATCGATTTTTCTTTATTCATTGACGATATATGCGAGTTTTCCAAATGCAGCCCATGCTAAGCAGATTCTCCTATATCTCGGCTATTTGGTTGTTCTTGCCTGAGCTGATGTTGTGTCTAGGACATATTTATATTCTTAATCACTTGGATTTTGTAACTATCAAGGGACATGAATGTTTTCTAAGCTCATAATCTTTGTTTTTTGGAGATTCATTTCTAGGCCTACCTTCTGCGACGCATCCTTCAGTTCACACAGCATAATACACTTATATATAAAGTCATTTTATTTTTATTTTTTATGTATAAAATTTTTTGTTTTTGTTCTTGATGTGCATTGTATATTGGAGGGTTTTTGTATTTATTGAGTTTTTGCCAAATAAGTCATTTTTTTAAATTCTTTAAAAAGAAATTTTTATAAAGTCATACTGTTTAATTGGAAAATTAAGTACCTACTAATTTTCGAATTAAACACACAAAATTCTAGTTGTAACTGATCACTATTGAACTCCGTGGGACTCATTTCTGGGTTGAAACGTGGGCAGCAGGCCGAATAGTTTGGGCACCATCGGTGATTCTCAAAGTGGATGGTTGCGATCCCCAGTGATATTGTCTACACATACCCATTCTTCAGGGGGTTGTTTGCAAGTGTAAAAAGGGGTCGCGGTTCAAACAGTTTGAGAACCACTGGTATAGATGGTTAAAAATTAAAAGAATTAACTAATATAATAGATATCAAAGCGACCATTTACCAGTATCCTGCAATCTCGGTTGCTAAACATACCGCATCAAACGACATCCGCAGTTCCACCCGTCTTTAATCATACATGCAAAACTTCTTGTTTTTTTTTCTCTCGCCACTACGCATACGCATGCAATAAACGCTGATACGGTGCCTAGCGGCAGTCGTAATACCCCGGGGTAAAATCGTTTCTGCTACTCAAACGAGCTCGTTTGATATAATTTATGAGAGATTTAACTGCGCGGACGTGCAAGAAGCGCGCGGCGCATTTATTTTTGTTTACTAGTAGAATAATTTACATTTAACGTTTTGCAAATGCACACACTCTTAAGATCGTTAAAGATGTGCATTTATTTTCTTTTAATGTGTACTGACTTGCGCGCATCTTTTTACACGGGGGGCCTTGAACATTTTTAATGGGTAATGCACAAGACAGCCGATTTATGGTAAATACAAACTATAAAAATGTTTTGTTTTCCAGCAACAAGGATATATGAGCAAGCGGTGCGGTCAAATTAATAGGTAGCTCATTTAAGAAGATTATAAATTAAATAGTAGCGTCTTATGAGTCATATTAAATATGTTAATTGGTTTTAGTCAAGTCGTCTTTGTTCAAAAATCATATTTTATTTGAAGGAGATTATTTCCACTCTTGAGCTGTTTTCGTTTGTCACTATTTACTAGTACGGGCGTATTGTCTCTTGTTTTATTTGTTGCTCCCGATGCACATATTTCTACCACGTCCCTTATAACCAGTGCACGACCGCAAAACTTGGAGCGATACAGCCCGCCATGGCGCGGTTAAACGAAAGCAGAGGGATCTACGTATCAAGTATCTGTTATTAATTTAAGATATTGTTTTCATAGAGGGTGTGATCGTAAATTTGGTAAAGCCAATAAAGGTAAATTATATAATATATTTTAATTATATAAGAGTACGCAATTAGCTGGGGGAGCTCATAGAAAATATAATTTATCTAAATTAATCCTAGTTTATGTTAGATGTGTTAAATTTGTATCAGTTTATTGTATAAAATTAGTGTTTTTACTTTTGCTTAGCTTAATCTCAAAATACATGAAGAATACATGAAGAATACATGAAGGATACATGAAGAATACATGAAGAATACATGAAGGATACATGAAGGATACATGAAGAATACATGAAGAATACATGAAGAATACATGAAGGATACATGAAGAATACATGAAGAATACATGAAGGATACATGAAGGATACATGAAGGATACATGATGAATACATGAAGAATACGTGAAGAATACGTGAAGAATACGTGAAGAATACGTGAAGAGTACGTGAAGAGTACGTGAAGAATACTTGAAGAATACGTGAAGAATACGTGAAGAATACGTGAAGAATACGTGAAGAATACGTGAAGAATATGTGAACAATATGTGAACAATACGTGAACAATACGTGAACAATACGTGAACAATACGTGAAGAATACGTGAACAATACGTGAACAATACGTGAAGAATACGTGATGAATACATGAAGAATACATGATGGATACATGAAGAATACATGAAGAATACATGAAGGATACATGAAGAATACATGAAGGATACATGAAGAATACATGAAGAATACATGAAGAATACATGATGGATACAAGAAGAATACATGAAGAATTCATGAAGAATACATGAAGAATACATGAAGGATACATGAAGAATACATGAAGGATACATGAAGAATGCATGAAGAATACATGAAGAATACATGAAGGATACATGAAGAATACATGAAGGATACATGAAGAATACATGAAGAATACATGAAGAATACATGAAGAATACATGAAGGATACATGAAGAATACATGAAGAATACATGAAGAATACATGAAGGATACATGAAGGATACATGAAGGATACATGAAGAATACATGAAGGATATATGAAGGATACATGAAGGATACATGAAGGATACATGATTAATACATGAAGAACACGTGAAGAATACGTGAAGAATACGTGAAGAAAACGTGAAGAACACGTGAAGAATACGTGAAGAATACGTGAAGAATACGTGAAGAATACGTGAAGAAATCGTGAAGAATACTTGAAGAATACGTGAAGAATACGTGAAGAATACGTGAAGAATACGTGAAGAATACGTGAAGAATACGTGAAGAATACGTGCACAATACGTGCACAATACGTGCAGAATACGTGCAGAATATGTGAAAAAAAACGTGAACAATACGCGAACAATACGTGAAGAATACGTGATGAATACGTGAAGAATACGTGAAGAATACGTGAAGAATACGTGAAGAATACATGAAGAATACGTGAAGAATACGTGAAAATAAGTGAAGAATACGTGAAGAATACGTGAAGAATACGTGAAGAATATGTGAACAATATGTGAACAATACGTGAACAATACGTGAACAATACGTGAAGAATACGTGAACAATACGTGAAGAATACGTGATGAATACGTGAAGAATACGTGAAGAATACGTGAAGAATACGTGAAGAATACGTGAAGAATACGTGAAGAATACATGAAGAATACGTGAAGAATACGTGAAGAATAAGTGAAGAATACGTGAAGAATACGTGAAGAATATGTGAACAATACGTGAAGAATACGTGATGAATACATGAAGAATACATGATGGATACATGAAGAATACATGAAGAATACATGAAGAATACATGAAGGATACATGAAGAATACATGAAGAATACATGATGGATACATGAAGAATACATGAAGAATACATAAAGAATACATGAAGAATACATGAAGAATACATGAAGAATACATGATGGATACATGAAGAATACATGAAGAATACATGAAGAATACATGAAGGATACATGAAGGATACATGAAGAATACATGAAGAATACATGAAGAATACATGAAGGATACATGAAGGATACATGAAGAATACATGAAGAATACATTAAGGATACATGAAGAATACATGAAGAATACATGAAGAATACATGAAGGATACATGAAGGATACATGATGAATACATGAAGAACACGTGAAGAACACGTGAAGAATACGTGAAGAATACGTGAAGAATACGTGAAGAATACGTGAAGAATACCTGAAGAATACGTGAAGAATACGTGAAGAATGCGTGAAGAATACGTGAAGAATACGTGAAGAGTACGTGAAGAGTACGTGAAGAATACTTGAAGAATACGTGAAGAATACGTGAAGAATAAGTGAAGAATACGTGAAGAATACGTGAAGAATATGTGAACAATACCTGAACAATACGTGAACAATACGTGAAGAATACGTGAACAATACGTGAACAATACGTGAAGAATACGTGATGAATATATGAAGAATACATGATGGATACATGAAGAATACATGAAGAATACATGAAGAATACATGAAGGATACATGAAGAATAAATGAAGGATACATGAAGAATATATGAAGAATACATGAAGAATACATGATGGATACATGAAGAATACATGATGGATACATGAAGAATACATGAAGAATACATGAAGAATACATGAAGGATACATGAAGGATACATGAAGGATACATGAAGAATATATGAAGAATACATGAAGAATACATGAAGGATACATGAAGAATACATGAAGAATACATTAAGGATACATGAAGAATACATGAAGAATACATGAAGAATACATGAAGGATACATGAAGGATACATGATGAATACATGAAGAACACGTGAAGAATACGTGAAGAATACGTGAAGAATACGTGAAGAATACGTGAAGAATACCTGAAGAATACGTGAAGAATACGTGAAGAATGCGTGAAGAATACGTGAAGAATACGTGAAGAGTACGTGAAGAGTACGTGAAGAATACTTGAAGAATACGTGAAGAATACGTGAAGAATAAGTGAAGAATACGTGAAGAATACGTGAAGAATATGTGAACAATACCTGAACAATACGTGAACAATACGTGAAGAATACGTGAACAATACGTGAACAATACGTGAAGAATACGTGATGAATATATGAAGAATACATGATGGATACATGAAGAATACATGAAGAATACATGAAGAATACATGAAGAATACATGAAGGATACATGAAGAATAAATGAAGGATACATAAAGAATATATGAAGAATACATGAAGAATACATGATGGATACATGAAGAATACATGAAGAATACATGAAGAATACATGAAGGATACATGAAGAATACATGAAGGATACATGAAGGATACATGAAGGATACATGAAGAATACATGAATAATACATGAAGAATACATGAAGAATACATAAAGGATACATGAAGGATACATGAAGGATACATGAAGAATACATGAAGAATACATGAAGGATACATGAAGGATACATGAAGGATACATGAAGAATACATGAAGGATACATGAAGAATACATGAAGGATACATGAAGGATACATGAAGAATACATGAAGAATACATGAAGGATACATGAAGAATACATGAAGAATACATGAAGGATACATGAAGAATACATGAAGGATACATGAAGGATACATGAAGGATACATGAAGGATACATGAAGAATACATGAAGGATACATGAAGAATACATGAAGGATACATGAAGGATACATGAAGAATACATGAAGAATACATGAAGAATACATGAAGAATACATGAAGAATACATGAAGGATACATGAAGAATACATGAAGAATACATTAAGGATACATGAAGAATACATGAAGAATACATGAAGAATACATGAAGGATACATGAAGAATACATGAAGAATACATGAAGAATACATGAAGAATACATGAAGAATACATGAAGAATACATGAAGAATACATGATGGATACATGAAGAATACATGAAGAATACATGAAGGATACATGAAGAATACATGAAGGATACATGAAGGATACATGAAGAATACATGAAGAATACATGAAGGATACATGAAGGATACATGAAGAATACACTAAGGATACATGAAGAATACATGAAGGATACATGAAGGATACATGAAGAATACATGAAGAATACATGAAGGATACATGAAGAATACATGAAGAATACATGAAGGATACATGAAGGATACATGAAGGATATATGAAGGATACATGATTAATACATGAAGAACACGTGAAGAAAACGTGAAGAATACGTGAAGAATACGTGAAGAATACGTGAAGAATACGTGAAGAATACGTGAAGAATACGTGAAGAATACATGAAGAATACGTGAAGAATACGTGAAGAATACGTGAAGAATACATGAAGAATACATGAAGAATACGTGAAGAATACGTGAAGAATACGTGAAGAATACATGAAGAATACATGAAGAATACATAGGAATACATTAGGAATACATGAGAAATACATGAATCATACGTGAATCATACGTGAATCATACGTGAATCATACGTGAATCATACGTGAATCATACGTGAATCATACATGAAGAATACATGAAGAATACATGAAGAATACGTGAAGAATACGTGAAGAATACGTGAAGAATACATGAAGAATACATAGGAATACATGAGGAATACATGAGAAATACATTAATCATACGTGCATCATACGTGAATCATATGTGAATCATACGTAAATCATACGTGAATAGTACATGTATAATGCTTCAATAATGCATGAATAATGCATGAATAATGCATGAATAATACTTGAATAATACATGAATAATACATGAATAATACATTAATAATACATGAATAATACATGAATAATACATGAATAATACATGAATAATACATGAATAATACATGAATAATACATGAATAATACATGAATAATACATGAATAATACATGAATAATACATGAATAATACATGAATAATACATGAATAATACATGAATAATACATGAATAATGCATGAATAATACATGAATAATATATGAATAATACATGAATACATGAATACATGAATACATGAATACATGAATACATGAATACATGAATACATGAATACATGAATACATGAATACATGAATACATGAATACATGAATACATGAATACATGAATACATGAATACATGAATACATGAATACATGAATACATGAATACATGAATACATGAATACATGAATACATGAATACATGAATACATGAATACATGAATACATGAATACATGAATACATGAATACATGAATAAATGAATACATGAATACATGAATACATGAATACATGAATACATGAATACATGAATACATGAATACATGAATACATGAATACATGAATACATGAATACATGAATACATGAATACATGAATACATGAATACATGAATACATGAATACATGAATACATGAATACATGAATACATGAATACATGAATACATGAATACATGAATACATGAATACATGAATACATGAATACATGAATACATGAATACATGAATACATGAATACATGAATACATGAATACATGAATACATGAATACATGAATACATGAATACATGAATACATGAATACATGAATACATGAATACATGAATACATGAATACATGAATACATGAATACATGAATACATGAATACTTGAATACTTGAATACATGAATACATGAATACATGAATACATGAATACATGAATACATGAATACATGAATACATGAATACATGAATACATGAATACATGAATATATGAATACATAAAATACGAATTTACATTATGTACGTATAGCCTGATATTAATATTACATTATAATATTTATCATATTAAATATTAATATTATTGCATTGTTTCTTCTACGGTCTATAACTACGAAATATGGTCATGTATTCTTAGAAAATAAATTTCAAAGACAACATTGCCTAGTTTTTAATAAAAGCTCAATTAAATTTCACAATTCGCGTCATAAAAATTCTAATATGATCAATTTTATAATTAATCTGTAAGGGATCCCACCCTTAAAGATAAACTGTAAAATGTATCCTTTAGTCTGATCACTGGTATAAATGCTTTGTTTACAAACATGCAGACTAGTCCCGAACGACTTGCGACAATCGATTTTCTTTCATGGCCAACCCTGAGACGAATTTTTCTCTCGCAATATGTTATTCTCAGATTAGTTTCGATTCCTTTTACTTTCAATTACAACATAAAACCTATTTCGTTATTATATAGTAGTTGATAATTATTATTTTTATATGAATTAGATTCTAATTAATTACAACGAATATAATACAATTCTTGATTGAAATCCCGGACAAGTTTTACAATCTTGGAGTCTTGGATTGAAGATCTATGGATTATGTATTATAATGACAAATTTTAACTAGTAAATCATATATTCTTCTTAAGTGATTTTTTCACTTAAGAGTTCGTAAGAATCAATCAACATCGGCTTATAGTGAAATAAAATAATAATAATAATAACCTTTATTTGATATCTTTTTTTGAAAGTGAAACCTACGATGACCATCTTTTTTTTGGTAAAATATATATATATATATATATATATATATATATATATATATATATTTATATTATATACCTTATTATTATTACGAAAATAGTGCTGGTTGACGCTGAAAAAGTCAAAAAATTCTATACAGTTCATTTGAAAGTTCTATTTGGCGGAGGTACGTACTTAGTTTTAACTGGAAATAAAAGGACTGTCCTCTTAAATAAAAGATTTATGGTCAAATATACCCTATATTTATTTTGACAATTTTTATCAAATTATTCTAAAACATAGAATACTATAAGAAGAACCAATAAATATGTTATATAAACTTAAATAAATAATCTTATAAGTATTTTAAAACATTTCATTATTCTAGATTTTACGTTTGTAAAACGGTACAGTATAAAATGTATTGCAAATTTCTCTTGTAACTATTTGCAAACCTGGAAGCGTTCGGAAAGTTTAGTAGTCACATTAAAAAGGGTCTTAAAGTTGTTCATCAAAGTGGGATTTGATGGATCACGGCTTTGTTTTCACGATCCGTGTTTCATAGAAGTTAACTGCAAATTTCTAGCAATAACAATTTCAATTGCCCGGAACGCCGAGGCGCACGATGCTGACGATGTCATGCTTAAATTAAAATAACAATATGCATACACCCGAATTCTTGACTGCTAAAATCTACAAACATAGCCACCAGTTGCGTCGGTATTATTATAATCCGGAATGTAATAAACGAAACGAAAATTCATATTTTTCATACCTATATGAAACGATGTAAAGGACCATTCACAATAAGCGTGGTAGGGGTAACGTAGCGGTAAGCGAAATTGCATACATATATAAAAATGCGGGCGTTTACAGCAGCGCAATAAAACTATGACAACATGGATAAGTACTATAATTATCGCATATATATATATATATATATATATATATATATATATATATATGTACATATATATATGTATATGTATATATATATTATATATATATATATATTTTTCTAAATTCTACAATTTGACTAAACAGGAAGCAAATCCTTCGGTCATACCATTTAGGATGATTGTGTATTACAATGGAATGCATAATTATTAAACACAAATATTAATTAATTTAAAATGAGTTGGTTTTCACCCAACTCGAACCCAACGAGTAAAACGATACTGGTGGTTGTCGTTCGTGCGAAAACTAATGAAATTATCCTAATACTATTATTGACAAATGAGGCATTGAGAGCAAAAGTGGATTAACCCTCATATTTAAAAAACCCAGTTTTATGTTATTATTATTATTATTATTATTATTGTTCTCCGGTGGCCTTTTCTACAACAGTGTGGTGTAAAAGTTGTTATTAGTAATAATATAAAATTGTTTTTTTTAAATGAGTTAGTCCACAAATGATATACTATTACACTTGCTGATTGGGTGGTGGTGCGATAATTCACCTCCCATGATATGGTCCACCCATGTGATTTCCTCCGTGCCTCATGCACGTGCATGCCTACACAAATAAGGCGACGTTGAAAGAAAATATAAGCATCTGCAATTGACGGCTGGAAGCAATAAATATCAAAGTCAATATACTATTTAATTACCCTTCTAGATTGTGCTCTTAGAATTGAAACAAACCACCCTTGTTTCTATGTCAATTACCCTCGCAGTTTGAGTTCTTGAAATTGAAACAAACTACCTTTGTTTCAGTTTCTATGTACACGGTTTTAAATAATCCCTCGTAAATGTCTTGGACATCTGGCGTCTTTTATTAAGGCTATAACAGTATGTATAACAATGATAATTTTTTTTCTCTCAAAATATAACAGATTTTGAAAAAAAAATCTCACATCTGAATATTTGTATGAAGGCAGTCATAATATACGAGAATGCCTTCATACAAATATTCAGATGTGAGATTTTTTTTTCATCGTCAAAATTGTCTTTTCTATGGCACAGCATTAAATAAGATGGGGTCTAGCATAATGAAAACCCGGTATTACTGATTTTTTTAAATTTGAATTCTATTCCAGAATATATTAAAAATTAACATTGATTGTTGGTATAGTAAGAAATAAGCAACTTATTTTTATAATAATGAACATAAAATTGTAATTATAACCAAATTTGCAATTAGGGCCGAATAAACCTATTTGGGGATATTTTTTTCCTGTCGGGCCCCACTCAAAAAAATTATCTTTATAGCCCTTTATCAGCCCGAAAACTTTTCCGCTAAAAACAGGAGAAGCTCAGAGAACTGTAGTCACCCGGTAAAGGTATATACCTCCACAGAAAACCTCTGGAAAACTGTGAAAGGTGTTTCTTAAAATTCGCCCACAACAGGGTTTACAATCTCGCTCCCCCAAATCTAATATAGGTTTAAACTTTTATGTATTTACATTTTTTTAAGTGGATGGTGCGGCCACTTGTCTCATTTGTCTATGCTAGGATCCGGCTCTGTCTATTTGATGAATGAAACTCAATCAAGTAGTCTTTTATTATTGTTTTGATGGTGATTGCAGCCTTGGCTGCACCAGGGGTAAGTTTCGATAAACTGCAACAAAAACAAATCTTTATGTAAAATTGTTAATTCCAATATATACAAAAAACCTTTATTGGGCATAACCACAAAATCCAACTCAACATAATGTTATCAAATACTCCTCCTATTATACCTGTATTTTCTCCACCCACTCTCTTGCGGCAACAATTGTTGTTATATTAATTATCTTAGTTGTTCTTATATCTTAAACTAATATCGAGTATAGCGCGCTCTTGTGCTGTCTGCTACGCCCTTCATTGGTTGATGCTAGGTTTCCATGTCATAGGTTACCACTGGTAGTATATAGATTTCTTCTCATCGAAAGCCGGCTTGTGATGACCCATATTTTAATCCTGGTTGCGCTATTCCTGGGATATAGATGTCCAGCTGTCCCTC
Source organism: Lordithon lunulatus (assembly GCA_963942505.1). Lineage (NCBI taxonomy): Eukaryota > Metazoa > Arthropoda > Insecta > Coleoptera > Staphylinidae > Lordithon > Lordithon lunulatus. The sequence goes on from OZ012669.1 coordinate 15,487,498, forward strand.
AATCTCTTTGGTGATCTTGCGAGAGGTCTCTTTGTGTGCGATTTACCATATCTTACTGCCTTTACTAGTTGGGCATCTTCCATTCTCGTTATTTATTTGTTGCACTCGCTTCGTCTGCTTCGTACACATCTTGCAATGTCCAGAGTGTTGCATGTGTTCTTAATTTCTGTGTTAGTGTTGCAATGCAACAATGTAGTCAGATATTGTGCGTAGTATCTTCATTTCTACGACTCTCAACCATCATTTGTATCTGCGATGTTAGTTCTTCTTGCCGCTGCTAACATATGCAGTTTGGGTATGACACTGGTTTTACTCTCGATTGATATTCGTTTATCATTCCATATTGGTCTGCATGCCTTGAACCGCAGGTTAACATGCTCCAGATTTCCATATGAGTTGATTTGTATTCCAATATAATCGAATGCCTGTTCGATGATTTTGTCATGCACTACTACTTTGTACCTAATTGGGGATGTTGCTATGACTAGGCGTCCAGTTTTGTTGGTGGAGATTTTCATATTGACCCTGTCGCATGTTGATATGAATGTGTTTAGCAGCCATTGAAGTCCATCTGCTGTGTCCGCAAGGATGATGGCATCGTCAACGTAGCAAACGATTTTTACAATAGTCCTTTCTAATTTCTATCCGTGGGTTACTCTGTTCAAGTTTTCCATTATTTTGTCTATTGGCAGATTGAATAGTTGAGTCCTGATGGCTGTCGTATTCCTGCCTTTATTTTGATATCTGCTTCTTTGCCCTTTTCCCTTGTTTTCTGTGTTATCTTAGTTATATATATATATATATATATATATATATATATATATATATATATATATATATATATATATATATATATATATATATATATATATATATATCCGCTGTACTTTTCTACCACAGTTTGGTGTAAAGGTTTGAATTTTTCTGTCTTTTATAAATTTTTTCCATTCTCTTCTATTTATTTGCAAGTTCTTTTGCTTCCTTCCAGATTTTTCCTTTCCTTTCTAATAGTTCCGATATGGCTTCATCCCGTTTTTTCTTAGTCTTCCTTTTTTCTTGTTTTTGATTTTTGCTCTCCACATTGTTTGGCTGCTGCTGTCTCTGCCATCCTAATTATGTGTCCCCACCATCCTAATTGTCTTTCCTCTATGTAATTTATTGTCGGTGTTACATTTAGTTGTCTTGTTCTATCCTCATTCCTCATTTTGTCCTTTTTTGTCTCTCCTCTAACTCTCCTCATGTACTTCATTTCAACTGCTTGTATTTTGTTCTTTTGTGCTTTATTTAATGTCCATGTCTCGCATCCGTATGTTAATATAGGTCTTATTATAGCGTTATCTTAGTTAACAAGAGAAAACTCAATCTGCACATCTGTGTTATCTTAGATGTCTTAGTTTCTATTACATTCGGATGTATGTTTTCCTCATTAAGAGTTTTGAGCATGTCGGTAAGTCGAATCAAATGCCCTTTCGAGGTCGACAAAGCAAATATATGCAGGTTTATTAAATTCCAGTACTTTTTACGTTATTTAACGATTTGTGGTCAAGCGGTTATTCCTGAAACCTTGTTCCTCTCGGATTGTTACGATGTTGGCGATGTGGTCCGCCAGGATTTTAGTGAATATTTTTATCGAGGTGTCAAGCGGGAGATGCAACTGTAGATATTTGGGTCCTGTGTTTCTCAAACTTTCTAGACTGCGCCCCTTTTTTGCATATAAATTTTTTAAAGAACTCGTTAAAGAATGGATATGTGTAGAAAAACATCCCGAATGATCTGTAGTCCATTTTTTCTGCGATCCGCCATTAATTTTCCGTTTTGCAACCTCGTTAGTGCTGCCTGTACATCTTCTGCCATGATATGATGTAGTATTTGGGTGTTATATCTAGGTATTGACATTGCTCAATTCATTGTCTTTGTGTTAGTACAATTGTGTTAGAAATTGTCCTAGCTTTTGAGACTCAATGGCGCTAATCTGCACTGTTTCATTGATCTCATTTCTGAGACATCTTAGAATCTTCCAAATCATTTTTTCATTACTCATCTCTCTGCTAAACTCATCCCAATGTTCTAGTTTCATGTCGCGAATTCAATTGGTTGTCCTGTTTCTTATCGCTATGTAATTTGCACGGTCAAATGTTTACCTACATCCTCATATAACATAACGCAAATAAAATATAAGCAAATTGCTGATTTTATGAGAATATATTGCAACCCGATAAAACGGATTCACAGGTAACGGTAACTAAACTAAATTGAACGCCTGTGTTCTCTCAACTATTGTAATTGGAGTTGCTAACTAAACCAAATCACGCGCGAATTTGGGCGGTCTTGTTACGGCATTCAACTTCGTTCAAGCGGGCACAAGTATGTTTAGTTCATGCAGAGTAGTTGGTATTTTTATTTACATTTGGGTTAGGGTGTAATTGATTACAACGAGTGCACACGATAAGTTGGCTTAAATTTATAACGCAGTTCTTTTTCAATCAATAACTTACGTGACCCGCTCGTGTTATTGTCAGGGCGGAGGCCGTCTTGCTTGTAAACGAATACTTGCTCTCCTTTCAGAAGGTGGTCAATGAAAATATACGTTTGTTTTTTTTATTATATCAATACAAAATAATAACGCGTTCAATTATTATTAACGAGTACATTTTGACCAACTGGTACTGTCAGGGTTGTATTTTCATACATACATGGTATTTGATACAATTATAAATATTAACGCATTTTTTAATACAAGCAATCTTACATTTTGTGAAAACCACGTTATATTGTAACTAGTGTAATTGAGCATGTGAGAATGAAAGTGGCGTAAGTCACAATTAAATTGTTTTGAAAACGACGAAGAGTTTGCGTTTGGTATTTCTGTAAATCGAAGGGCGCAGTACATTTTATTTATGAATAAATACATTTTAAGTTTGTTATTGCGCACGTCGATTTACATAAATACCAAACACAAACTCTTCTCCTTTTTAAATCAATTAAAATGTGATTTACGCCACTTTCATTCTCACATGCTCAATTACACTAGTTACAATATAACGTGGTTTTCACAAAATGTAAGATTGTAAGATTAATACAGAGATTATAGCAATAAAAATCAAAATAGATATCAATCATAGATAACATTGGAAAATTGGTGGTGTTGTCGTTTCTGATATAGAGATAAAAATTTTGTAGTGTTTTCTAATCAATAATATTAAATAATAAAATTCTATTATCTATCGGTACGTGTAAAAAAATGTCCAAATTCATTACTTCAGATTAATGCATATAATTGATTCAATTAATAAAAAAATCATATGTAAACTTAGTAAAGTCAATTGATATTATTTTGATAGATAGTTTTTATTCCCTTTTTATTCAAAGTTATCGGTATTACAATTCATTCAAGTTCCCATTACTACGGTAAAAAGCCCTGAGACGCCTGAAAAAATAAATAAACAATAATTCCATTAAAAGTCTCTATAATATAAAAACGAAGACAATATCTTGAAGCCGAGCGACCTGTCATTTATGACATTTGTGCTGGGGGTCGCAGGTTCGAATCCTGTGGAGGGTGGCATTTTTAAAGTTTTTATTTAATATTGATTTGGTGTTACTGCAAGTGCACAATCACGTTTAGAAATATTACAGAGGAAAAATATTGTTTACTTAAGTAGTTTTCATATGAAAATTGATTCATCATACCCCGACGAACGACTGTCATTTCACCTAGTTCGTAAATAAAATATGAAATACATTGGGAGGTCTCTCTTTTCGTTCCAACATAGAAGCTGAACCCTCTGAAAACCATTGAGTATGTGCCTCATAATATGTCAATCACAATTTTATGCTTAATAAAATAATAAACGGTGGTCTTGTTATCATCGTTCTATATAACCCGATAGTAACCATGCGGATGATAAGATGTTCGAAACGCTACATATTACATCCGTTTCCTCCCGGCGGAACGGAAACCCGGGATGCCGAAGTGTGCAGGCAGCCGAACGCCCAGGCAATATAATATATCCAACCGGCTTATAAACTAATGAAATTCAACGCAATTATCCAATCTGGGAAGCAGACGTCGTCGGCCGACATGAATGATTAGAACGCAATTACAATACCAATTTGTCATTGCAGTTCAGAGCGCGGTCGAGCGAGTGCAGTTACCTACAAACACAAACTGAATGCCGGCCGTAATTGTCGCGAGGAATTTATCTGAAGCTATTAATATTGTTTAATTAAAAACCGGGGTACCGTATTAATTGGTTAGTGCAAATTATACGTTTTATTTAAACGAGACGGAATCCGTCGGTTTATTTCGTTTTATATCATTAGCTATAGATTTTGTGACCGGTAACGGTGCGTTAAAGCGCCGGCTAGAGTATCATAAAATTAATTATTTATTACAATCGTATTGATGGTTATGCATAGTATAAATAGCATAATATATCGTTTACTAGCAGGTGGTACAAGGAATTTGCAATTAATGTTTTATGTCAACATAAACACCTACAGGTACACTAGTAAAGTTGGATAATAGGGGTGTTGTGCTTTTTTTTACTGATCAATAATCTGGATACAAAACTACCTGACATAAATCAAAATCACAGTTTATTATATATTTTCAAATATACAATTAACTGTGAGTTGGATTCCTCAAAGAAAAAGTGCTGTAAGGAAAGTTAAGGAAGCCTAGATATCTTGATATTCAATTTTAACGAAAATCACAATTTAAGGAATTTTTTAGGTCCAAGACACATTAGCAGACAGAGACAGAATTAAAGATGTGATAACAGATTCGTACAGTACAGACAATGGTAACTATATACTTATATACAGCTTCAATTCCTAGTTCTTCTCTGATGTCATCATTTCTTATTCTGTCTCTTCTCGTAACTTGTTTTACTCCTCTGAGATATTTCATTTCCATTGCCTGTATTCTACTTTTGCCCCTCTTCGTTAGCTTCCACGTCTCGCTTCCATATGTCAGTATAGGTCTATATATGCTTTTATATATATTTATTTTTGTCCTTCTGCTGATCTCTTTCTTATTAATCAGTATATTGCTCAATGCGTGGTATGTTTTAGCTGTGTTGTTTATTCTGTTACTAAGTTCGCCTTCCATTTTTCCGTCTTCTGTCAGTGCTACTCCCAGGTATTTGAATTCTTCTACTTGTTCTATTGTGTGTTGTTCTATATTTATATTTATTTGTTCTTTCCGGTTTCCTATTACCATCACTTTTGTTTTGTTATAGTTCATTTTCATGCTATACTTTTCTAGGTGTCTGTTCCATACACTAAGGTTGTGCTGCAGATTACCTTCATTTTCTGCTATCACTACTACATCATCAGCGAATGCTCCTTCCGATATTTTTACAACTTGCATGTTTTTGTACCCTATGTTTGCTTTTTTGGTTTCTGGTTTCATGCTCTTCATTATTTTATCCATGTATATGTTAAATAATGTAGGACTGAGCCCGCCTCCTTGTCTTAGTCCAGTGGTTGTCTGAAATGTTCTTGATGGTTGTCCCTTGTGTATTATTGCATTGGTGTTGTTGTTGTATATGTTTTGTATTAATTCGACTGTCTTTCTTTCTACACCTCTCTCTTCCAGGATTTTCCATAATTTATTTCTTGGTATCATGTCGAATGCTTTTTCCAGGTCGATGAATCCTAGGTATGTGTTTTTATTATTTGCAATTCTTTTTTCTGTGATTTGTTTTATCGTGAAAATGTTGTCCTGTGTGGATCTTCCTTTCCTAAATCTACATTGCGATTCTTATAGCGTCTGCTCTATTTTTGCTAGTATTCTTTTGTTAATTGTTTTTTCCAAGATCTTCATACCTATGCTTGTGAGTGTTATACCCCTATAGTTTGAACATTTTGTCTTATCGCCTTTCTTGTGTATCGGTACGATTAACGATACTTGCCAATCTCTGGGTATTTTATTCGTCCTCCATATTTCGTTTATTAATTTTAGTAGTATTTCATTACCTGCAGGTCCCATATGTTTAATCATTTCCGTTGTGATCTGGGGTTGTCCTGGTGATTTCCCTATTTTCATTTCCCTTATTATCTCTAGTATTTCTTTTCCATTGATCATCTCTATATCTGCTGCCGAGTCGTTCTGGTCTCTTGTCTTCTGTTCATTTCCACCAATTTGTGATAGTAAGTCTTCAAAATATTCTTTCCATCTTTCCAGTATTTTTTCGTTGTCCTTCAGCAATATTCCTTGATTGTCTTGTATATAATTTACTTCTTGTCCTTTTTCTTTTCTGTTTAGTATTAGTGTTTTATAGAAAAATTTTTGGTTTTCCTTTGCATTTTTCTCCATTGTCTCTCCGAACTTTTCCCATTCCCTGCTCTTTGCTATTCTGACCTTATCTTTTACTATTTTCCTCTTTAAACTGTATTCTTCGTAGTTTGTCATTTAGGTATCTTTGCCATGCTTTTTTCTTTTCCTTTATTTTCTCTCTTATGTCCTGCGAACACCATGCTGTCTGCTGCTTCTTGTTTGTGTTTTGCTTTGTCCCACATGTCTCTTGTGCTGTCTCCAGTATATTTTTCTTTAATTTATTCCACATTTACTCTACTTCTTGTCTATAGTTGCCCTTTACTAATTTCTCCTCTATTTTCTCTTTATAGAGTTTTGCTATTTCTTTTTCCCTGAGTTTGTATGTTCTTATCTTGTTGTAGTTTATTGCTATATTTGGTCTCTGCTTTTTTTATCGCTATCTTGGTAGTCTTCCTTTATTTTCGTCTCTACTAGATAGTGATCACTTCCAATTTCGTAACTTCTCTTTACTCCTGTGTCTATTATTTTGCTCCTTTTCCCTTGTTCTGCTAGTACATAGTCTATTATAGATTTTTCGTTCCTGCTTATCACTTCCCTGGTGTATTTGTGTATGTCCTTGTGTTTGAATAGTGTATTCGTTATTACTAGATTATTCATTCTACAATAATCTATCATTTTCTTATCATTTTCGTTGAGTACGCCTTCTTCATATCTTCCTCTCATCGCGTCATTATCTTTTACTTCGTTGCCAATTCTGCTGTTGAAGTCTCCCGCCACGTACACTTCTCCTTTGGCTTTTTCTGTTGTTTCGTTGAGTTGCTCCCAGAATGTTTCTTTGTTGCACGCAGTATCATCTTCGTTTGGTCCATACACTGCTATGATAGTTTTATGGTAGCCGTTTCTTTGATCTCTAACTTCGATAGACAAAATCCTCTCCGTAATTGCATCCCATTTATATATATATTCGATTTCAGTTTTTTATGCACTATACATCCTACCCCTGCTGCGGCTCTCCGATTGTTATCTACACCGCTATATATGAATATATGTTCCTTGTCCATTTTGTATTCTCCCTTCCCCTTCTTTTTTGTTTCTGTTACCACTAAGAAGTCTAGTTCAGCTTTTTCAAATTCTTCTTCCAGCTCTTTTTCCTTTCCAGTCCCAATTTTCCAAATTTTTCTTTTTTTTACTGTACTCTTTTCTTTGTTTCCATTTATTATGTGTTTGTTCTTCTTTCCTTTGTTCGTTGTCGCTTTCCTCGCTGTATTCTTTGTATTTTTGCTTCCGTCCGTTTTCTCTTTTGCTAGTAGTTTTTTGGATTGGTTACTTTCACCCCGTTATCTTTGGCTTCTCCTTTTTATCCCATATGTATATTTCATTGTCTACTATTATCTTTCTATATCCTATGTTTACGTGTTTTCCTTTTTCTTTTTCCAATTTTGCTATGTTTCTTATCTCTCTTTGTATTTTTCTCTCCTGTTCCGTTAGATCATCGTCTATATATATATATCGTTGTATTTCTCAGTTTATATTTTGCTTTCATTATTTTTTGTTTTTCTTCCCAGCTTGAGATTTCCACTATTATTATATTTCGTTCTGGGCCTGTGTTTATTTTTTGTATTTTGTTAACCCCTGTCTCCACTTCCAGTTTCTCTTTGATGAGTGATCTTACCTCTTCTATATAACATAGTTATGCAAGGCTTAAATATTTAGAATTTGTTTTTTGACAAAATAGAAGTGACCATTCAGATTAAAAAAAACTCAAAACCTAAGAAAAAAACCTGCCTGATTGAATAGAGGAGGAAGAGGATAAAGAAAATATAATGAAGAATAAATATAAACTTAAAAATGACTAACAAGGAAGAATTTATGTAAACGACGATGAGACAAAAACGGAAAGCTAGCGAAACACATAAATAAGAAAAATGGCCAAGGAATATATTGATACAGAAGACATAAAAATATTAAACGAAGCCGTAGAGAATTTGTTTTTTGACAAAATGGAACTGACAATTCAGGTGAAACAGCTCAAAAACTAGGAAATCAAACCTGTCTGATGGAATTGGAGAAGGAAGAAAATAAAGAAAAAATAATGAAGAATAAATATAAACTTAAAAATAACATACAAGGAAGAATTTATATAAACGACGATGGAACAAAAAAGGAAAACGATACGCACAAATAAGAAAAATGGCCAAGGAAGAGAGAAATAAAGGAGGAGAGGTGAAAATTGGATATAATAAATTAACTCTAGAGATTTTAAACATTATATATATATATATATATATATATATATATATATATATATATATATATATACATATATATATATATATACATATATATATATATATATATATATATATATATATATATATATATATATATATAAATATATAAATATAAATTCATGGATACGCATTGGAAGAAAGGGAAATAGCAGAATAAATAATCTATCTTTATAGCTATCCTCTCGAGAGCTTTTCCGCTGATAATGTGAGAAGAAAACCTGTGTTAAAACTGTGGAACTTTCGCCCACAGCGGGGTTTGAATTTTTAGGTCCAAGACCTTTGCGCACATTAGCAAACAGAGACCGAATTAAAGAAGTGATCACAAATTAGTAGTTACGCACTGGAAGAAGAAATAGTCTATTATATTTATTCGCGATTCAAATGTCAACGGTTTTCGTCGAACTAGTGGGTAAACAACTGATCTTCGTTATTGTTTGATCAGCTGATTAGATAAAAATTACATGATTTTGATCACTTGGACGATGCGTGCTTGTTAATAAACTTTTAATATATAACTAGACAAACCTTGCACATATTGTCACATATATGATGAGAAAATACATTTTATGTATAGAGATTAGCCACTTGATTTTCTGACACCAGATAGAGTACCGACTAGCTTGAATTGCCCATAGCTCTCAGCCCGAAAGCTTTTCCGATGGTACAGGGAGAAGTTTAATCACCCGGTATTTACTTTAACATTACAGAAAAGCTCTAGAAAACCGTGGAAAGTGATTCGCGAAATATCCGCCACATTGGGGTTCGAACTCTCGCTCCCCAATGCTCAGTACGAGACAGGCTGCACCTCTAATAACGGAAACAAAAATAATTTTAATTAAAAATTCTGAAAAGCTGTCTTTTAGAATTTGCGCTGATACCTCAGGGGTTCCTACAGAAAATTCCATTTATTTCGTACTAATTACGCATCTTTTTATGGCTAATAACTAATTATTAAACTCGCATGCCGAAAATATTCAATTAAATCTTAAAAACACCTCGGAGGTCTCACGATTATAAAATTACAATTAATACAGTTTAAATCTTAATGATGCTAAATTGTTCTCGATTGCTCTTGATGGGGTCAACGGAATGAAAAATTGCATGGCTCATCGTGGCGGTGGTGGAATTTCCCCATACACGCCTTCGCCGTAACGTAAATAGTACACCGGTGATGTTGCGAAACAACACTTGTCTTGTGTGCTTGTGGAACCCCCTTTTATTTTTAATAGGCACTGCCATGAAATACTCATCAGGGTATGTTATTATTACCTTGATGAATCTGGCATTTACACGCCGCGCTTGCCGTGCCCGCATATAAAGGTGATATTTACAAGCATCGCGGTATTTCGTAACAGCATTGTCGGGTTGGCTTCCAACGAAATTACAAAATGTTATTACGGTTGAAATTTCCAGAATGTCGATTGAGCGGGAACTAATTTAATGATAATTTTTTTTCTTCTGGAAGTTAATATAAATAATGAGATATTTTTATATTATTATGTCTTCTCGTTTTAATATAAATTGAGAATTATTACGATATATTTGTTCAGCAGCTGATGGCTCCACCCTGGCTCCACTATGGGCTAGTCATAATTTGGCAGAAAATGAACTACAATTAGTAGGAAATCTGTTGTCATACACAAGACCACCAAGGTTTTACTATTTATACATTAAAAGTACATTAAGAATGACGCATTATTGTAGAAGTGATTTTAATGTAATCAGCTGATCAAACAATAACAAAAGTCACCTGTTATTTTAAGCATTTGAGTCGTGATTCTTTGTCCTACTAGCTTTAACCCTTAAATTCGCATTTAGGCACCGTCCCGGCTTTCTAGCCGGGGTGTGTCAAACTTGGAATCCGACTAAACCCTAACCCTTGCACTGAGCCGACGCCGGGCTCGCAGTCGTCGGCTCTCTTTATTTTATACATCCATTCAGTGATTTTCGTTCTCTCTCTCATACGTCTCCTTGGTTTTCAGGACTTCACCAATCCAGGATTGGTTGCATTCCAGTTGCTTTCATCATGTGTTCACTGCCTAATTAAAAAATATTAAAAACTGTATAGACATCTGCATACATATGATTCATGATTTTGCTAATCAATGGCGATTCTTATGTTTTGTAGCAAATGGACGATTAGCGGTAACTATTATTTAATATCAATTTAAATAAATTATGCATTTAAGGGTTAATATCTCCGTGGCTATTTCGACGGGCATTCTTTTATTACCTTAATTCTTTTTGTTATGGGTGGTCTTGTTACTACGATCTCATTTTCGTGATATTGTCTTCTGCTGTCATTGAACAATTCTAAGATGAATTCTTTCCATCTATCTAGTTTTCTCAATGGATCCAATATGATATGCTGGTCTCTTTTTTCAGGTTTTCAGGTTTGATTCATACCGCTTACCGCTTACCTTCCATTTTTTTGCTTGTATTTTATTGTACATTGGTATGATTTTTGTATTTCCGTCTATAAGACACCTTACACGGTCAATAATACTGTCAATCCTAATACTGTCAATATTTGCTTCAATCCTCCTTTTATATTTATCAAGTAATTAATTATCCGGATAAAAATCAGTATTCTATTCATTACATCATTACTATACCTTACACGATGAGTAATACTGGCAACATTTTAGAATAAGGAACATTTTAAACATATTATCGTACAGTAATACTGTCATTATTCTAAAATATTGACAGTAATATTGATCGTGTAAGGTGCCTTTATAAGGCACCTTACACGGTCAATAATACTGTCAATATTTTAGAATAATGACAGTACGATGTACGTAAACATGTTTAAAATGTTCATTATTCTAAAATATTGACAGAATAAGGTATAGTAATCATGGAATGAAGAGAATACTGATATTTATCCGAATAATTGATTACTTGATAAATATTGAAGGAGGATTCAAGCAAATACTGACAGTACTAGGATTGACAGTATTATTGACCGTGTAAGGTGGCTTTATAATACATTAAATTACGGATCTCGTCCGGCATCCATTTTAATTTATTCTCCTTACTTTGACATTTAAATGCCTCCTGCGTTTACTGCTTTTAACATTTTGCAATTTGTCTCTTTTGCAATCTTCCACATGGGTTTTATCATGGGTCTATCTCTGATATCAGTTACCTCTTGGCGTAGGCTTGCCTCTTTTAGTTTTTTGTTATCTAGCTTTATTATCTGATTTTGTTTGCTTGTTATCGTTTAAAGGCCGTATGACATTATCTAGTTTCTTATATCGTTTTCGATGCAGAAACTACATAGTGTCATACACACATGTACAACATGATATAACGGCGAAATAATAATAAATTCACTCAACACCGTAAAACACAATGTTAATTTTCCATTTATAAATAATTATACAGTTTAATATATCAATTCTTATATATAAAATGATATAGGAAACTAGATAATTTCATACAGGCTTTAAACGCGCATTAACATACTGGTGTTGACAAGATGCAGTTTCTATATCTTCTGTTTAGTGTAGAGTAATAATAATAATAATAGGCTTTATTGTCCTACAGAAAATATTTAATTTACAAGACAACAACAAATATGCAGTTAAATTTATGTAAATCACATAAAAATAGATATAAATATGATGTTATATAGTGAATCTGATTTCGTAGAATTCGGTTATGTGTCAGTAGTATCTTTTTATTCAACATTGACTGACAATCCTGCAATAGATTATTTAGCCATATAATTCATCAAAAATACCTGGAATCTGACTAGCCTATACAAATCAAGATTTTGGTACTACAATTATTAATATAGCTCTTTTTGTTTATCACTATTTTCTGCTCCAGGCGTATCTATTTATCGCTCCTGATGCGCACAATCCTACCTCGTCCTTTACAACCAGTGCACGACCACAAAACTTGGAGCAATTCAGCACGCCACGAGCCGGTTAAACGAAAGTCCCATTAGGAAACGTTTTCTACTCGTCTGATGAGCTTTTACATTGGTGATATTTCTAACTATTCAACATCACAATATGCAAAACGTGTTAAGATCCTGGAACAGGATACTTTTTGATTTAATTTTTGTACTTTCGTTTTTTTTAACAATGACTGGCAGAATCCGGATATACTATGTATGTTTAAGATTGGATATGAATGTATTTCATTTGTTATTTTAATCTTGTATATTATTTATATGTTAACAATTCACAATGGTTGAAATGTGTGCTTTTTAAATTATCAGCATTAGAATTTAAACAACAAATATGTTTTAATGATTAACACATCAACCGTATAACGATATCAAAATAATTGTTGTTGATTACATAATTACACATAATCCAAAAAATGTTGCTAATAAACGTCACGTGTATTTACGACTCAGTTTTGTGAAATCTTATGCTAATTGGATAGGCATACGTATATATTTATAATTGGAAATTATTGAGGTCGAGAATCAATTTTAGCCACTTATATTTTAAATACTCCACATTACAGTGATAATGAGTTCAAATCATCAAATGACTCATTCGTACAGTATAACTAACGTATAAATAAATAAATAAACTATTGAATTAGTTAAAATGTAGCAAAATATTTTGGCAGCATGTCACCTGCGTTTTCCTGGCTCGCAGCATGTACGATGTTTTCAATGCTAGTTATTTTAAACGCCTGCATATTTATTTTGTATCATATGCGTAATAAAAATTATTTGAAAAAAACACATGAAATATGGGTAGGGTGCCAGTAATCCTGATTTTAAATAAACAATGCCAATGAACTTACCAATTGTTATTACTATAATGCTGAGAAGGATACGTACAAAAACAAATAATATCCCTTTAAAGTTGTATGCCTAACGAAAACATAGTTTTCGAGATGGAACTAGCTCTAAACAACAAAAAACAACAAAATGTTATATTTCAATTATGTGATACTTTATTTAATAAAATGCTCCACATTGATTTACTAGGTGATTAATGTCCTTTATGTCCTTGTATTTCTTGAAAATTAAGATGATAAAGGCATCTTACTCGGTGAATTCTAGTACTGTCAGTATTTGCTTCAATAAGGCACCTTACACGGTCAATAATACTGTCAATATTTTAGAAAAGTGACAGTATTATTGAACGAGAACATGTTTAATATTTTCATTATTCTAAAATATTAACAGTATTACTGATCTGTAAGGTATTATAATGATGGAATGAAGAGAATACTGATGTTTATCCGGATAATTGATTACTTGATGAATATTGAAGAAGGATTCAAGTAAATACTGACAGTACTAGGAATGACAGTATTATTGACCGTGTAAGGTGCCTTTATAGTCAATAATACTGTCATTCCTAGTACTGTCAGTATTTGCTTCAATATTTATCAACCAATCAATTATCCGGATAAACGTCAGTATTCTGTTACACGATTAGTAATATTGTCAATATTTTAGAATACTGTTAGTAATATTGACCGTACCTTATTTATCAACCAATAAATTATCCGAATTAACGTCAGTATTCTGTTCTATCCATCAATACTACATCTTACACGGATAAGGCACCTTACACGGTTAATAATACTGTCAATATTTTAGAATAATGACAGTATTACTGTACGATAACATGTTTAAAATCTTCATTATTTTAAAATATTGATAAGATTACTGATAGTAATGATGGAATGAAGAGAATACTGATGTTTATCCGGATAATTGATTACTTGATGAATATTGAAGAAGGATTCAAGCAAATACTGACAGTACTAGGAATGACAGTATTATTGGCCGTGTAAGGTGCCTTTATAGTCAATAATACTGTCATTCCTAGTACTGTCAGTATTTGCTTCAATATTTATCAACCAATCAATTATCCGGATAAACGTCAGTATTCTGTTACACGATTAGTAATATTGTCAATATTTTAGAATACTGTTGGTAATATTGACTGCGCCTTATTTATCAACCAATAAATTATCCGAATTAAGGTCAGTATTCTGTTCTATCCATCAATACTACATCTTACACGAATAAGGCACCTTACACGGTTAATAATACTGTCAATATTTTAGAATAATGACCGTATTACTGTACGATAACATGTTTAAAATCTTCATTATTTTAAAATATTGATAAGATTACTGATAGTAATGACGGAATGAAGAGAATACTGATGTTTATCCGGATAATTGATTACTTGATAAATATTGAAGAAGGATTCAAGCAAATACTGACATTACTAGGAATGACAGTATTATTGATCGTGTAAGGTGGGTAGTAATACTGTCAATAAGGCTTTACACGGTCAATAATACTGACAAGTATTCTAAAATATTGACAGTAATATGATCGTGTAAGGTACATTATTGATCGATTGAATCTAATACTGACGGTAATCCATAATTGATTGGTTGTCGACTGTTTAAAGTTCTCTTTGGCAGTCTGTCATCCTCCATCCGTGGCTGTTGTTTTTTCTGAACTGCTTGTTTTTGACAGGGATGGGTAGTTGACCTATCGCCCAACCCTATTTTGCCATACCTTCGACTGTGTAAAGTTCTGTTTGGCAGACTGTCATCCGAACTGCTTGTTTTTGACAGGGATGGGTAGTTGACCTATCGCCCAACCCTATTTTGCCATACCTTCGACTGTGTAAAGTTCTGTTTGACAGACTGTCATCCTCCATCCGTGGCTGTTGTTTTTTCTGAACTGGTTGTTTTTGACAGGGATGGGTAGTTGACCTATCCCTAACCCTCTTCCTTTTTCCGGTCTTGGGACCGGCAGATTCACTATTAGACTCATTCCATCTAGTAGTTGCTCAGGCGGAGGTCTTATATTTATTGTTTTGAGTATTTTCTTTATGAAATCATTCATGCACCTTTTTGTTGGTGATATGGTCTTTCAAGGATATCTTTAAAATACGGTGATACAGCCACTTTTCAAAGGCTTTCAGTCATCTGCCAAGTGTATCTCACAGGAAACTGTTATGGATGCTCGGTGTGGTAGCAGTTGGTGAAGAAAGCTGGAGTCTGTTCTTCGTAAGACAGGTAAGAGGAGGGTTATAAACCGTGAGACCGCGGGGAAGATAGGATATGCTCGAAACGGTTCTAAGACTCGTGGTGATGGAGAACCGTCATAAGAGAAATAAGGGGCACAATTATCAGTATAAGCTTATAGCTGCAAGGAAATAAATCGATCCTCTGACTCTTGGTGAGGGAGGATCGATTTACCAAAGATAAAAAGTGAAAGTATCGGGTTTAAGCAATAGTCGGATAAGGTGAATTGGTCATTTGAGTCTTGGTGAGGGAGAATCGAATGGCGATTAGGGGTGCGTGCACGTAATTTATAAGGGTCAAACCGGCCCGCTACTCTTAGTATTCGCTGAAAAGGTGCATGTAGCCCGGTTTTCCCTACCCTACCAAGCGTAGAGTAGGGGTAAGCGGCATTTTCGCCGAAACGGTAACAAAACACTAATATTCATCTGCAGGTCTAGATAATAAGTTCTTAACCCCAGTTCTTGTCTAGCCACATATATCTTAAACGTTGTCGGTGATAACACAACAGCCTTGTCGTAGGCTTTTATTTACAAGAACATTTTCAGCTATCTTATTGTCGATCAATACTCTAGACGTTGTTCTATCGTATGTCGACAATTAACCATATACTTAAACGTAAAGTGCAAGCATAAATGAGATACCTCAGGAAAATTCATCTATAAATTGTAGTTGGTCCTTCCTTCCGTTCTTTTTTACTTTATTTTGTGACTATTTTTGCTGTAATTCAATTTTAACTTCTTCGTTTTTTGTTAGCATTATAAGTTTTCTTCTTATACAGGGTTCGGAGAAAGTCCCGATACAGCGCTTAATTTTTTGATGTGACGTGAATAATTGTTGCAAAAATATGCATACTTATACAGTATCATAAAAACTACATTATGTGATTTTTTAGAAGTTCCCCAACTTTTGGAGGTGTCATGTAGAGGGAACTACCCCACTTTGTTTAAATTACAACCCTTATCGTTATCTAACTCCTTTTAAATGGAATGGAAAAGGAAACACATTCATGCAAAGTAGAAGCTATTATGTTGTTTGTTAAAAAGTGATTAAGAATTTAAAATGAGTTAAATCTCGATAGGGGTTGTAATTAAAAAAAAGTGGAGTAGCTTCCCACACATGACAGCCCGAAAAGTTGGGGAAGTTCTAAACCATCACATAAAATGTGTAAGAACAACACAGATACAGAGAGTATCAAGGAACAAGAACTACTAGAAATAATAAGGGAATTAAAAATAGGAAAAGCACCAGGACAAGACCAGAATACATCATGCAATCATCAAGCACCTGGGCCCGGTAGGTAAAGATAAACTACGGAAACTACTGAACAACATATGGAGCACAAATATCATACCAAAAAACTGGCAAACAGCACTAATGGTACGATATACACAAGACAACATCTTGACAATAAAACAAATCACAGAAAAAAGAACTACAAATAATAAAAACACATATTTAAGATTCATAGACCTAGAAAAAACGTTCGACATGATCCCAAGAAATAAATTATGGAAACTTCTGGAAGAGAGAGGTGTAGACGAAAGTCGAATTAATACAAAACATATATAACAACAACTCCCATGCAATAATACACAAGGGATAAACATCAAGAACACTTAAGACAACCACTGGACTAAGACAAGGAGGCGGGCTCAGCCCTACGTTATTTATCATATACTTGGATGAAATAATGAATAGCATGAAACCAGAAATTAAAAAAGCAAATATAGATTACAAAAACATGCAAGTGGTAAAAATATCGAACGGAGCATTCGCTGATAATGTCGTAGTGATAGCAGAAAATGAAGCTAATCTGCAGCACAACCTGAGTGTATGGAATAGGCATTTAGAAAAGTATATTATGAAAATGAATTATAACAAAACAAAAGTGATCATAATAGGAAAGTTTGTATTTCTTCTATAGCGCCAATTTTCGACGTTACTTGTTCCTTAAATACTCTTGTTATTTTATTTCAGTATTTTTGTATTAAATCTTAACATTGATTATATTATTTTATTTATTTTTTATTTAGCTCATGCGATACTGTATAAATACTCCTTAATAGTAATTAAAATGTGGAATGCTAAGATGATTTTAAGATAACCTGATGCGTTCATTATTTGCACTAGACACGACATCTACTTATTGTTAATGAGAGTGTTTCTCAACATAAAACGTTTCATATTTGAAAGCTACGTGTTCCGTATGGTTAATGTCTTCATAAGTAAACATTTTCCTGCATAATTTTATTTGCATAGAGTCACAATGAGGTAACACTTTAAGTGAGAATCTTTAGAAATTCCAATAATTACGCTTCAATTACGGAAAGTAATAAATGCAGAATAGATCCACGGACACATTCTATCTATTAAGTGTTTTGTTCGTTTCAAAAAATAACTTCTATCAAGGCCAACAGCCGTGAGGATTTTCCGCTGATTAAGGGCGAAGCTCAGAGGCTTTTATTCATCCGATATTTACCTTAAATCATTAGAAAACCTCTGAAAACCTACGATAGTTCATTCGCTAAAATTTGCCTCGATTGAGTTCGAACCCCCCTCAATGCCCACAATTTTCGTAGACATGTACAGTTATTGATTGAAAAATTGTTTTAATTTTTGTATGCTCGTAATTTTTTGTTATTAAATCCTACATTGGTTATATAACTAGAAAATGTAAACAAAATGGATCTTATTTCCAAAAACTAAACATTATTTTCATTATTTAAGAATTGTTCAGATTCAAATTATACATTGATTGCACCTCCCAACAGACGTTTTGGTACTTTAAATATTTCTAGGTAATTTTAGGGTGTAGAATCCAAAATAGCCGTCAGATTTGGCTTATCAGATCTAGTTTTTGAGATAAGGTATATTGGCCTATTTTATAATAAAATCCTCTTATTTTTTAATTGACGAACATTTTACGTTATTATTATTTGTTAACTTACTATTTTACGATGTGTAAAATATTAGTACCTGGATAATAATAATATAATAATCATAATATATTTATTTGTAACAAAAATAAGAAACTTATTCTCAGTGTAGTATATATCTGGCAATATTGTATATACGCATATTTTCAAATTTGTAAATGCGAATCTACCTCTTAGCATTCTAGATTTCAGTTTTAATAGATCTCATTCAATCAACACCTACAAGTTTTAAAAATAGGCACCAGCCGATATCACTGATACGATTTTATTTACATTATTAGGCATTGTATATTGGCGGAGTTTTACCATATGAGTGTGCAATGTCAATTCTACGGTTCACGCTAGATGGTGTAAAGCAGTGTTTCTCAAACTTTTTAGTCCGCGACCCCCTATTCCACATAAAAAGGTCAAAAGGATCCCCTGAAGAGTGGGTACATTTAGAAAACATCCCAATGATTTTTTTTCTGTGACCCGACTTTGAGAATCACTAATGTAAAGTGCAATCGCTTCTATAAATAAAACTTATATTGTCTATTTAATGCGAGTAGAGTAATAAATTTGCACGGTTCGCACGAGTTACCCTAATCGTATCAACCATTCCGTGTGCGTTAATTGAAAATCCGCACCCCCTAACAACTAACGACAATTATCCAGGAATCATTCTCGAAAGGGTTCACGTCGAGCGGAATAAATTCCCCCGTCCCATATGACGTTTTAGCAAATTAGCACATCCGACTGGTCACGCCGGTTAATTCAAACAAGCGAGCTGTTCATGGATCGACGGGCAAACCAAATTCCGCGAGATTTGTACACGCAATTTGAATATTTAGCAGCTCGGTGAAATCTTAAAGATATTCATGCGAAGTGATTATGCGCTGCAAGGCGAACCAGAAAATCGGGAAAATTGGAGTACGTATTAACACAATGGAAATTCTCATGTTAATAAATAGATCGGTTTGTATTATGTATTAGTTTTAATCACAGACGATTTAAACTTATATCTTTATATAGCTATCAGTAAGGTTTTTTCCCGTAGAAAGAGGGGGATTTTAGAGGAGTTTAATCACACGGTATTTAATGTAGCAGAAAACCTCTGAAAATATTGTGTAAGGTGCTCAGTACAAAACGGAACTTAGTGATAGTAATAGAGGCGCCAACTAGCATAATATGATCATTAACCCTTTCGGCTGATGGCATTAGTTAGCATAACATTTACAGGCGTCTATTTACTGTGCCTATCCATATGATTGCTTTTAATCACCAGATTTCATTCCAACAAGGTATCCAAAAATCCATGCTCAGTTATAGAAACTTTTGAATTTTGATGAGTAAAATTTATCAAGGTCGAGTATCTCTATAATCATCCATTTTTTTTCTATTTTTTTTTCTTTATCGTTCCCTATACCTACTTTTTATAATTTTCGTGCTATTACATCTTATTTTTTATTATTATTACAAAATTAACAAACGTGGTATGGCTTAACGATAATTAACAAGTTTTTATTACTTCACTCACATTCACACATCTTACATATTCTGTATATTACTTAAGATTTACATAATGTTATTATATTTACATACAATTACATGTTATTTTATTTATTGTTATTAAATGTCTTCTGCCGCAACGATAATTATTGTAGATTTTTTAAAAAATTACTTTGCTGACATTCTCAAATAACTGCATATTTCTTCTCAGCGATAAAACGTAGCTGGAGCAATATGAATGCCATTTATACTGCGATATGGTAATAAATTGTAATATGAAATTTATTAAAGTATAAAACAATATATAAACATTATTAATGGTAATAAAACATATATGACTTCATATACAAGGAGAAAATAAGATTAAAGCACTTCTTTGCTCGCTGCGGCATGAACGAAACGCATAATATATTTTTTATTATGCGTATCGTTACTGCTGCAATCAATAAATATTTTATGTGTGAAGTTCATTTTCCGCAAATAAACTTAATGTCATTCTATCCTCCATCCACTGTAATCTAATAGCATGCTGGCCTTTTGATATAAAGCGGACGTTATTATATAATAATACCGTTATGATTAATTAACTGTGTGCTTCTAGAATCATTAAGAATTATTTCCTTGACAAGTTAAGGATGGAAAGCAGCATGGTGGTGGTACGAACTACTAAAGTATCACATAATGTAAACAAAATGTGAACAAAGCTAACCAAATATTGTTGAATTCATATAAATGAAGGGATGTAAGCATCCAATAATTGTTCACTAAAGACGGTTAAAATAAAAACATAAACCTTTTATTTGGTCCTGTGAGGGTGGAAATCTTCTAAAGACACCCATGCCTCACTATCACCACTAGTTGTTAGAGGCATGGGTAGTGTCGAATTCACGTTCTGTACCAACTAATACCAAAACTGACGTTCTGCAGCTCGGGGCTTGCCCTACTAAAGGTACTCTTAAACCCCTTGCACTATCTCGCGTCGGTTAGTTAGTCCTGTATCTTTTCCTGCCTAGTTTGCCTTACGTTAGTCCAGTATTATTGTTGAAAATCGTCCTTATACTTCTGCTTCATTACGGTATTCGCGAATTTGGTCACTGCTTCCCAAATCGCGTTGCTCTCCAGCATTATTTCTCCCAGTAGTCTAGGAGTGGCTCAAACAAACCCAATATCCAAATGCGGTCTCGGTCCATGCAGCCGTTTTCCTGCAATGTAGTTCATAGATAGAAAATTCATGAAACGTGGAGAGAAAAATCAAAATTCAGTCAGTTTTTCGTGCTCACCACACTTGTTTCTATTCAGAAAATAAAAGTGCATATATTTTTTAAAACTATTCTCCCGGACTCTATGAACATTCTCGTGTAACATTCTGAATACCTTCTCACCTTGTTATAATTATATAAGAAACTATATATTAATACCATGTCTTCAAGGAAATTGTATTTTACGTCAATTAGAAAACTGAAAAGTAATCGTATATAAATTCGTCACCACGAGGAAACATTGTATTTCCTCCGCAACAAACTACTTAAGCATGCATAATGATGTACGGCAACAATCCTAATAGTGTTGTGCCATTTCTCCGCCTATAATTCCAATAATTTCCTAGTTATTACGATAAGTAGACCCGTAATCACCGGAACGATTATACCTTATTTCAAGTAACGAACTTCGTCGGGCTCGTTTCCGAATGCTTCATTACATGCTCCCAGACTATGATGTAACTTCTCGTCTCGTAGTTAATTAGGAAGATTAAGCTGCTCGGTGCTGGCCGGCCGTAAACTTAATACCGTCGCTGTTGTTAATTTATACAGATTAAGGAATTCCAAGATTTCAAGCATACTAATTGTGTTTTTCTTTTGTTTGCAGATAGAATGAGCCGTGGAAGCAGGTTGTACTTGGGATGGCAAGTAATGTGTCTTTTATGAGTTGTGATGTGTAGAATTTCCAGACAGTATGTTAACGTAAGACCACCTGGTCGCAAGAAAATTAAATAATTTAGTGATTATAGTGTTTGCGCGAAACCGGGTGTAATTAAAACAAAACAAAAACATGGCGAACCGTCGCAATTTGGCAATCAAGTGCTGCGCCATCGCTTTCGGCCTCTATCTCTTTATATACATATTTTCTAGTCGGCAGACGGCCAGCATAATACGCGAACTGCAGCAGTCGGGCAGGAATTTGGCTGCCCTGGACCCGTTGCCGGTGGAGAGTGAACTGAACGCGGCGGAGCTTTTGCCCGTCGGCATCGTTAAAGACCAACCTTTGCCACCGGAGGCCATTGAGGATGATAGTAATAAGCCAGTGGGGGTCGAGACTGTCGCGACCACTAAGAGGCCCATGGACACTGGCAGCAGGGTCCGGCAGATTACGAACTGTTTGGACCGGCCGGTGGTCGGGAAGACGCAACAGCGTGGTGATTACTGGGTGCTGTACAACTACGTGCGGGCCGAGAGGACTTTCAAGTGCCACGAGAGTATCACGTACACCACTCACGCCGATTATACATTCATGGATAATTTAGTGCCACTATTAGAAAGGTGGAAGGGCCCCATCAGCATTGCACTCCATGCTCCCGGTACGGATTTTAAGAGCACAATGGAATCCATTGCTTATTTAAGAGATTGTACTTCGCCTTTAGTCAAGGAGTTCGTTACGTTTCACGTATATTTTAGTACAAGACATGTGCCAAAAGAGGTAAGCAGAATCTAATTCTATATGCGTTTTATCCTGTTCGGGTATTATTTCGTTTTTGTCAAATTTTAATCGCGTCTATTACCTCTTAGTTCATTATACCCAAGTCTTCTAATTCCTCCTCTACGAAACCATTATCTTCTGCTGCATTTTTTCTTGTTCTTGTATGTCATTTCCTATATCAAGTATTTATTGAAAGTGCTCCTTCCGTTTTTCATAATTTGTATTTCTTCTGTATTTATTATATTCTGGCATATTTTTTATTATTGCTGCTTCTACCCCGTTGAGTAGTGTATGTCCTTACATAGACGTTGCACAAGGACAATGTAGACACACCGACGCGCTTTTGTTACCGCTATCTTTCCTGATCTCACAAATACCGTGTTGCTAATCTAAGCAAACCTGTGATGTTGTTGTTGTTGATTTTGAAATGTATGTTTTATTATTGTTATTATATTATATACTATTATTTTTACATGTGTAAATTTGTAATTAATCACTTAATTTTAAGAATATGGCATATATCACACTAGCAGCTAAACGCGACCAGATTGTGCCGTAATTTAAATTTCTCGCCCAATAACTAAGCCCGATCTTGTCCGATCGCAATGACAATTCGATGAACAAATTGTTCTTTCCTTCATCGAATTCGTCGACCGCAATTTCTACGTTCTGTTAACAAGCATGTAGAGACCAAGATTTTTCAGGGTGATTTGAAAACCTATCGAACATTTTCACATTACTACCTTCTCTAGATTTTCACCGAATTCTCTTCAAGATTTTACCTTTGATGCTAATATAAACTTTTTAGCTGTATTCTTTTCATGTCCGCATATCTCGTACTTTGGTTTCGATTATTTCTACTTGATCCGCTTTTTTATCTCTCTGAAACATGGAAGCATGAGAAGATTTAAAAAAAACAAGGAACTCGTGAGGGAATATGAAAAATCAGTACAAGAAAGATTAAAGACGAGCAGCTATGTTCATAATGATCTAGACTTAGATAAAATGTAAAAATAGTTGGAAAATATTCAAAACGAGCTTCATAGAAGTGCAATAAAAGTGTACAGAACCTGTAAAATAAACAAAAATTGCAGAAAAAATGTATTGTAGATCAGTCCGGTTGTTTTTCTACAAATATTCTTCAGTGGGTCCTTTGAAATTTCTAATTGTCAAAAGGGGGTCGCGGGCCGAAAAGTTTGAGAAACACTGCTGTATCTGCTCTTACATTATTTAGTCTGATATGTTTACACTCGTAATTATATTTTTATTTGAAGGTCGTTTGCCTTTGCTTGCCTTTCTGCACTGAGACCACTGCTGATCTATTGTCCCTATTTATATGTTCTACCAGGAATTCCACTTCTCGGACGAAGTTTAATATGTTCCCGAGAGGCTTGCTTCTCAGCTCCAAGTTCGTTAGATTAACGTTCCCAAGGCTGAAAACCTTATCTGCCCAAGTGCTGGAAATGTGGACAGTATGGGTTCGGTTTCACGTTGAATGTCCGATTCACATAGTCTGAAGGCAGTGTTGTCTTATTTGCCTATTTTATTTAGATGACATTTAACCGAACACTGTGTCTGCATGTGACAGTTCTTATCTCATTTAGGTTTAGGATTTATATTGTTCCTAGCGCCGAGTAGTCAATGAGCATTTTGGCTTGTCTTTGTTCTGGAGTGTGTCTGCAGTAGGTTTGCTCCCACTGTTGGATCTGTCGCCTGTACTAGTCTCTTGTAAGCCCATATATTGGCTCTGGTCCTATAAAGAGAGCCTCAGCTCCGTTTTTGGCGAATGCGTCGGTGTGTGGTTGAAACCCTCGGTTTCTGATCTAAGGGATCCCAGTCCGTTTTCCTCGGATTTCTATATTCCACTGCACTTGCAAACGTATCACCCTGGTTGAAAACAATCTTTTGGTGATCCGATAGTGATGGCTCGTTGGATACGCGTCATATTTGAATTGCAACCCCCGTAACCTCACCTGGAGAATAATCACAGGCTATAATATAATGCTTCTTGCCCGGCTTCATTGGAATGCCTATCGCTGTCACTGCCTGGTCTCCCGTAGTGAATTCTGTAAGAGGTACATATTGTATGTCTTTACACTACAGCTGCTCTTGGTTTGGTACAGCTAGTATCGTAAACCAACATACAGACGCTGGTTAATCTGGCCCCTTTTGATCCAGGGCTCCTGCAGATAGCCTATACCAACTTATTCTCTTTTGAAGCTCTAGTGTAGGGCACTAGATGCCCTTTTGAATGATGTGAATGAGTTTGATTTGGTAGCATCTTATCACTACTTTCCGTTATTTTTCTTGCCCTGGTCCTTAGGCCTTAAGCTTTTTAAGACCTTTAGGTCCTTTTTACTCGGCATCCCTTTTTTCCGCCTCTTCACTCTTCCTTCGCTGTCTCAGAGTTACCTGCCGAAAACCTAGTGTAGGGCACTAGATGCCGCTTTTGAATGATGGGGGTTGATTTGGTAACAGATTATCACCGTATTCCGTTATTTTTCTTACCGTGGTCCTTAGGCCTTAAACTTTTTGAGACCTTTAGGTCCTTTTGACTCGGCATCCCTTATTTTTTTGCCGCCTCTTCACGCTTCGTTAGCTCTCTCAAAGTTACCTACCTAAAACCATAGTTGGTCCTTTCGCCGTTTGCTTTGAATTTTTTCAGCCGATCCTAAGTCTCTGACAACGTTATCTCCATTGTTGGACCTATCGGATTTCTCCGTAGAGCCCTCCATCTGTAGATGCTAAGTTCACTCTAATCTTCTATGAGGGCATGGATAATTTGGATCAGCCTCGCTGAACTATTTGGAAAGTAACCAATGATACGGCATCTCGGCCGCCTTAACTACCTTCACCTCGGCTCCTGGACTAGCTAAAGGGCCTAGAGGCCCAAGTCAACCCTTGGGCCCCTAGGTTCTTTAGCTAGTCCGCTTCTCCCTGTTCACACAGGTTAATGCCAGCCATCCTGGTCGCTGGTGCGCCTGCAGGAAAGCGGGTTTGAATTGTTCCTCCTCCCCTGCCGTCCAAAATGGCATTCTGTACAGAATTGGTCTGTTCCTCTATCATTAGGCTCTCAGAGAAGCCTTTTAAGGTGATTCCCACCTTTACAGAGGTGCCCAGTTGGCTGTACGCCCCGAGGCGTGGCTGGTTGTAGGCCGCTACTACCTTTAAACCTCTTTGGCTCGCTCCATCTTCTGGGTTTTGGGCTCATGTTGATGCCCTTTAGCTCTTTTACCTTGGCTCCTATCAGGAGTGCTGCCATCAGACCTTATTTGGCTTTAGTCCTTTAGGGGTTTATAAGGTTGTAATGCTCTTGCCCTGGTCTCTTCTTACGATAAGCCCTACTTAATGAGGTATTTAATCCTTTTTTTAGCAGCGCTGCAAATTTTCTTGGGATCGTTGGTGTTTAGACCCTTAACATATGTATTCATATTCATGTCCTTCGCGAGGTTATTATCACCCTCTAAATTGGATGCACTTAAGGTAGCGTCATCATCGTTAGTTTCCATAATGTGGTCCACACTGCGGTGCGACGAGTAGCTAGAAAAATATCCGGTCATTCCTAGCAAAGTCCTGCAGTACCAGGAGAAGGATAGTGAAACCGAGGTGTGCTAATTCGGCTTGTTTCATACATGTACCTTGTACATTCCACGTTCCCATATTCATGGTAGTTTTCCTTTACTTGGTTCGTCTATTTTTGTTGTTCAGTTTCTGAGGCTGTTGTGTTTATTTTTGCGGTTGTATTCTTTTTCCGGGTGATGGGCTGTAGACCCTTCGCCCCAACACCCAACCAGGAGGACCAGGTACTTTTTTACTTTCCGAATACAGCACTGCTGTATAAGGAAAGTATCGTTTTACCGAAAACGTGTTAACGTTTTCTAACTAAGATGGAAATAGGCGATAACTTTCCGCGAAAAAATCTACACTGGAAGGAAGGTATTGTAGTCGTGAATTTATTTAGTAAAATAATTCAATTTTCGTTACGTTTTATTCCTAAAATAGTCGAAATAAACCCAATGTCTGTCTGTCTGTATGTATGTCTGTATGTATGTCTGTATGTATGTCTGTATGTATGTCTGTATGTATGTCTGTATGTATATCTGTATGTATATCTGTATGTATGTCTGTATGTATGTCTGTATGTATGTATGTCTGTATGTATGTCTGTATGTATGTCTGTATGTATGTCTGTATATATGTATGTATGTATGTATGTATGTTGTATGTTGTATGTATGTCTGTATGTATGTCTGTATGTATGTCTGTATGTATGTTGTATGTTGTATGTATGTATGTATGTATGTATGTATGTCTGTATGTATGTCTGTATGTATGTCTGTATGTCTGTATGTCTGTATGTATGTATGTCTATATGTATGTATGTATGTCTGTATGTATGTCTGTATGTATGTCTGTATGTATGTCTGTATGTATGTCTGTATGTATGTCTGTATGTATATCTGTATGTATGTCTGTATGTATGTCTGTATGTATGTCTGTATGTATGTCTGTATGTATGTCTGTATGTATGTCTGTATGTATGTCTGTATGTATGTCTGTATGTATGTCTGTATGTATGTCTGTATGTATGTCTGTATGTATGTCTGTATGTATGTTTGTATGTATGTCTGTATGTATGTATGTCTGTATGTCTGTATGTATGTCTGTATGTCTGTATGTATGTCTGTATGTATGTCTGTATGTATATCTGTATGTATGTCTGTATGTATGTCTGTATGTATGTTGTATGTTGTATGTTGTATGTTGTATGTTGTATGTTGTATGTTGTATGTTGTATGTTGTATGTTGTATGTTGTATGTTGTATGTTGTATGTTGTATGTTGTATGTTGTATGTATGTCTGTATGTATGTCTGTATGTATGTCTGTATGTATGTCTGTATGTATGTCTGTATGTATGTCTGTATGTATGTCTGTATGTATGTCTGTATGTATGTCTGTATGTATGTCTGTATGTATGTATGTCTGTATATATGTCTGTATGTATGTCTGTATATATGTATGTCTTTATGTATGTCTGTATGTATGTCTGTATGTATGTCTGTATGTATGTCTGTATGTATGTCTGTATGTATGTCTGTATGTATGTCTGTATGTATGTCTGTATGTATGTCTGTATGTATGTATGTCTGTATATATGTCTGTATGTATGTATGTCTGTATGTATGTCTGTATGTATGTCTGTATGTATGTCTGTATGTATGTCTGTATGTATGTCTGTATGTATGTATGTATGTATGTATGTATGTCTGTATGTATGTCTGTATGTATGTTGTATGTTGTATGTATGTCTGTATGTATGTCTGTATGTATGTCTGTATGTATGTCTGTATGTATGTCTGTATGTATGTCTGTATGTATGTCTGTATGTATGTCTGTATGTATGTCTGTATGTATGTCTGTATGTCTGTATGTCTGTATGTCTGTATGTCTGTATGTCTGTATGTCTGTATGTCTGTATGTATGTATGTCTATATGTATGTATGTATGTCTGTATGTATGTCTGTATGTATGTCTGTATGTATGTCTGTATGTATGTATGTCTGTATATATGTCTGTATGTATGTCTGTATATATGTATGTCTTTATGTATGTCTGTATGTATGTCTGTATGTATGTCTGTATGTATGTCTGTATGTATGTCTGTATGTATGTCTGTATGTATGTCTGTATGTATGTCTGTATGTATGTCTGTATGTATGTCTGTATGTATGTCTGTATGTATGTATGTCTGTATATATGTCTGTATGTATGTATGTCTGTATGTATGTCTGTATGTATGTCTGTATGTATGTCTGTATGTATGTCTGTATGTATGTCTGTATGTATGTCTGTATGTATGTATGTATGTATGTATGTATGTCTGTATGTATGTCTGTATGTATGTTGTATGTTGTATGTATGTCTGTATGTATGTCTGTATGTATGTCTGTATGTATGTCTGTATGTATGTCTGTATGTATGTCTGTATGTATGTCTGTATGTCTGTATGTCTGTATGTCTGTATGTCTGTATGTCTGTATGTCTGTATGTCTGTATGTCTGTATGTCTGTATGTCTGTATGTCTGTATGTCTGTATGTCTGTATGTATGTATGTCTATATGTATGTATGTATGTCTGTATGTATGTCTGTATGTATGTCTGTATGTATATCTGTATGTATATCTGTATGTATGTCTGTATGTATGTATGTCTGTATGTATGTATGTATGTCTGTATGTATGTCTGTATGTATGTCTGCATGTATGTCTGTATGTATGTATGTATGTCTGTATGTATGTCTGTATGTATGTCTGTATGTCTGTATGTATGTATTTTTTTTTTTTTTACGTCATTTATTCACAACATGCTCCATTACAACTAGTAATACTACATGTTTCCAATATACATTATTACACAAAAAATTAAAATAAAATTTTACATTTCAGTCGTTTAACAAATAAAAAAAAATTATAATTCACATTTCTTGGAAATCAATTTCCCTCACGAATTCGACGAATTCCTTTGAATACTTCTCCAATAAGCGAGTTTTGGTTACGGGCCACGCTTTCCCATATACGGATATTTTTAGTCTGAGTTTACTCCTTGCCGAAGCCCATTTCTCGCAGTCGTAGATGACGTGGTCGACAGTTTGGCCTCCATCCCTGCAAGGTGGGATCTTCTATTAACTTGAACCTGTGTTTGTAGGATCTGAGGTATCCGTGCCCTGTAAGCAAAGCGGTCAATTCTGGTGAAATGGCAAATGATAACTTTAGCCTGCTGTGAATAGTTGGGAAGAATTCCTTGGCCGTTTCCTTCGTTGCCTGGGCCCATTTGTGTTGCCATTTTGTAAAACTTCTCTGCCGAGCTTCAGCCACTAGCTGACTCTTGGGAATTTTGTTGTAAATTGATGCCCTTTGATTGTCGGATGCCGCTTCTTTTGCAAGTTGGTCAGCTAAAGTATTCCCTATATTTCCACTGTGTGCCCTGATCCAGCCTATGTGTATCTCCCAATGCAAGTTTTCCAGTTGATGTAAAAGTACTCTTATTCTCTCTATTAAGTTACTATGGTTGTTGTTTGTTAAAAAGTTCAATGTTGTCTTGCTGTCCGTATAGATTGCCGATTGTATGTATGTATGTCTATATGTATGTATGTATGTCTGTATGTATGTCTGTATGTATGTCTGTATGTATGTCTGTATGTATGTCTGTATGTATGTCTGTATGTATGTCTGTATGTATGTATGTATGTATGTATGTATGTCTGTATGTGTGTATGTATGTAAGTAAGGTATGTAACGTATGTAACGTATGTAACGTATGTAACGTATGTAACGTATGTAACGTATGTAACGTATGTAACGTATGTAACGTATGTAACGTATGTAACGTATGTAACGTATGTAACGTATGTAACGTATGTAACGTATGTAACGTATGTAACGTATGTAACGTATGTAACGTATGTAACGTATGTAACGTATGTAACGTATGTAATGTATGTAACGTATGTAACGTATGTAGCGTATGTAACGTATGTAACGTATGTAACATACGTAACGTACGTAACGTATGTAACGTAATGACTATTCGTAAATCGCGCGGGAAATAAGCGAAAATGGTTAAATGTTAAATAAAGTAATGAAAATGGATATGTGAAAATTTGACAAAATGTAGGATAATGTGAGAAAATGTGGGAATACGTGGAAAAATGTGGGACAATTCCCAGATTTTTTATCATTCTTTAGTTACTCTATAGTTGTAACGTTTAACTAAGTGTAATGAAGTTTCGGCTAAACTGTAGCAACTTTCGAGTTCCTCCGATGACTATTAGTTAATGTTAATATTACAAAAGATATGCCACACACAGATAAGATACTGCCTCAAGATTTTATCGACATACATTTTTATATTATTCACAGGAGCTGACGGTGAATAAAATTTACGAGTTGAATGAACGAATTTGATATGAATTTTCATGACCTGAATAGAACCTTTACAGTTTCCATATCATTAAATAATACTTTAGCAGAATGTACCGATTGTATTCCTGAAACATCCTTAATAGACATGAAATCTGCCTGAATATATTAAGTGTAAGTTTCCGTAATATATTCCTCAAATTCTAAGATATTATAAGTGAGAATTTAAATAAACCAATAATCTTATATAACACTGAATTATTTCGACGTGCTCTAGCTGTTGTTTAATTTTCACGAAAGGAAATAATTATTATACATCAAATATTGTGAAAGCGTCTACTTTGTAATAATTAATTTATAAGGATAAATAAAACGATTTTTTTGCTTTGCTGGAATAAAGTGTAACTAAAGTGTGATGTAGAGTAAAAATCCTTTTATTTATGCACTAATCTACTTTGTTACTCACCACTTAAATTATTGAATTGGTAACAGTAACGACACAATATTTATATGTATTTCCTTCCCTGATTAAGCTTATAAATATCAACCTACGTACAATATCCGTATCTTGTAGTATTTAGAAATTTGAATCAATGCATTAATTTCTTTTCGTAACATTATTTAACTTGTTGGCAAAGCTAAACAACGAAGGATCAACGAAATTTCACGCTAATTAAAAGTTGTTTGTACAAACGAAAAGGAACGCGCTCTGCACTTTTAAGGCCAATTAACTTCATAAATCTCTTGCGAGAAATTTATTCGTAACTTTCATCGTCGGATTTCACCTTTATGTAGAATAAAAACAAACGCAATCGCCGTCCGTGTTCAGGACGCAATCGCGAGTGTTGGAAATTAGTTTTATAGATATATTTTTTATAATAATCATAACGATTTTTGCTGCGCTACTTACGGCGAGCCCGACTTAATCTTAGAAAGTAATTTGAGCTGATTCTTCAGGTAGTTCTTTCGCTTGCACTTCCTACTTTTACTCGTCATTCGAGAGGAATCTAATAATTGTTATTATGCATGGAGGATTTGTATAGGCGGTTGGTGCTGATTATGATGAAATATCATTCAGGCAATGTTCTTACCTCAAATTAAACTACGTTCTATCATTGACTAAATAGATTAGACTTGTCAATCAACGGTTCTATATATTAACAATGACTGATGCCAAAATTAAATTACTGTCTTATTAAATTTATCTATTTTGAGTGGTAAAATATATATTTTGTTATTAATTTAAAAAAAAGTTTTTTTTGAGATACAGAATAAATTAAATGTATATTAAAGGCAACTATTTCGTTTGGCGTAGAAGATTCTGCTTCTTTAATCTCTAGTAATAGAGCAAACGCTGGCCGAGAGACGAAAGGCGCAGGCCAAGATTTTTAGGCGAACAAAATGGACTAAGCTATAAAAATATGTACGAATTAGTGGACAAATATTTAATTTTTAAACAAAAAAATGGTAGTACGTATCAATAATATATATATATATATATATATATATATATATATATATATATATATATATATATATATATATATATATATATATATATATATATATATATATATATATATATATATATATATATATATATATATATATATATATATATATATATATATATATATATATATATATATATATATATATATATATATATTACAGTATGTGTTAAATATAACACAAATATCGTTACTGTATTGAGAGCAAACAAAATAATGTTTATCTTTATTTAATTCAAGAAATACACTACATACCACTATTTTTTTCATCCACTAGAATATAATTTAACAATGTATACATAACGCTTGAATCCTAATCTTAAACACACATGGGAATCACACTAGCAATAAATTAAATACAATAAGTATATCTTCTTTTCCAGGTATTAGGGAAGAAATTGTCATAATGTATAATAAATTTTGTACAGTAGCGCTAATAAAGAACTATTATTATTAATAATACTTCACAACAATGTGTTTGTTTACGTTAGTGCCTTTCGTTTATCACTCTAAGCGGGTACGGGCTTATTGTTTCTTGTTCTATTTGCCGCTTCCGATGCGCATAATTCTACCTCGGCCCTTACAACTGGCGGCGCACGAGCGCAAGACCTGAGCGATACTGCACGCCACGGGGGCGACTAGCAATGATAAACCATGTTAAACGAAAGCACCTGCTGTAGCAGTGATTTGCTTCCTTACGTTATGACTCTGTCCAAATTATGTCACACCATGCAGTTTTGATACATGTTATACGGGAACTTAGACACAACAAATTCTGGTATTTGTCATATATAATACAATATGCAATAAAGGGTTAAAATTATAACTGGATAGGGCGAATATTGTAAAAAGATGTAAATGCATGTGTAATCATCTTAGGCTCGGTTGTATATATAAGGCGAGATAACTATAGCCCTTGATTATAACATCTTAAATTTAATATCCTTGGAAAATTAGATACAATTATGACCATGCACCGTAACTAATTATTATTAAGCATCACATATTAATTAGTTTTGTGAAAACAATTGAATTCCCAGGCAGTAAATACTTTTAAAGCGTACGTTAACCATAATAATATTTTATTAACAGGTTACTTAAAGTGTATAAATTATATGACATTAAACGTTAATTTCGTTCATATTGTATTACTGAGTGATTATTATTTGTTGATAAAGTGATTTCCATCACTTGTGGGCGTGATGCCCCTGAAACTCTTCTGAGCTTGCCGCTTTCCCAGAAAAGCCTTATAAAGATGAAAGAGAAGTAAAACGCAATTTAACTAATTTAATAACCTATTTTCCGCTGCCTTGATGAATTTACAAACAATTGTTGCTTTTAATTACTAGTTCGTGCAAATAAATAAATGAAATTAAAAGTAACCGAGCGTTTAGTGATACTAAAATGACATAAATAGCTAGTGGGAGTACGACAATAGCAATATGATCCATAAAATATTTGTAACAATCAGATTGTTTATAGCTGTTAACTAAATGATGATTTTGTTAGGTTTTAGTACAGTAAAAAGACCATGAGTAATTGTCTTTTTATTTGAAAGAAAACGTGATATTTTATAATTAACCAGAATTGTGGGAAGCATAAGGAACGTTCATGAATATAGATGAGAAACCGAATATGTTTTTTATTAGGAACTTCTATTATACGAAAAAGTTATGATCGTGCTTCCGTCGCAAACAACTTTCAGTGGGGTTGGTAATGACACCGTAACAGAAGGGAGTCATGGTTCATGTGGGGAGTAGAAAACAACATATTTGAAATGCAACGTATTCTGTAAAAAGTAATTACGTGTAATATTCTATAAAAATATTAAAATGAAAAATTATATACGTCTAAAAATCATAGCTAAAGATACGAAAACAATAAAAAAAGAAAAGCCATTAATGTATTTGTTTAAGAACCGTTGAAGGACCTCATAGATTTTCCTCACAATCCATAACACAAGCAAAACTATTTTCTTTCCAATTTTTATATTATCTTTCAGTGTAAATACACTAACCATTATCATTTTCCCAGCATATAAATCCATGAAATATTTTCCGTTCCACTCAAGCGTGTGTACTCAACCTAGCCGTACACGCCTGTCAACGGGCTCTGATAAGAAAACATATAAAATGTCAGGGGAAAGTGTCACGTTTCAAGCCTTTCAATCCTCCCGACGCGTCCATAAATACAATCCTGGCCGCCCCTTGATAAACATTTATTCAGAACGATGCGGCCGCGGCCCTGATTGCTTCTCCGAACAGCCGTCAGACCTGCCAGTTTTCCTCCGCACAGGTCTGCATGCGCGAAATTGGATAGCAAATGATGGGGTTGCGTTATAATGCGAAATTGATACCGAGAAGTTATTATCGTCTCTATAAAAATATAAATATATTTATTATACAATGATACGAATAATAAGTTTAACATATGTAAGCAAACAATAGAATATTCCATGGTTATTTTTATATGCACAATTACGTTTATTAACTTTAATCGTAGGAATAAATAAAGTTTGATTACGCGTAAACAACTAACGCGATAAATGCATACGTCACGCTGCATGCATGCTTTAGCAGAAAAAAAAACTGTCTTATTTTTCAGTATACGTCCATACTAGGGTTTAGTAATAATAATTTTTTTATTATCCTCAAACATAATGTTAGTATTGTGATGAATACTGTTTTATACACACTCAATTTGGCTTCTTTAATATTTCTCTTTTCCCTATAAAAAATCATTTATTTGGAATAGCCATCACAAGAAATACCATATCAAAAATAATATACAAAAATTAACACTTAAGATATGATATTATTAATATACAATACAATACAATATTCTGCAAAATTACCAAAATATTTGTCATAATTCTACAAAAACTCAAATACTAAAAGCACTAGACACGCCCAGAAAGTAAGAGTTCTGGATAGTTCTGGATAATTGGCTGGAGGGTAGCCTAGCTACAGACACTTAGGCCTCAAAATGGGCCCATTTTGAAACGTCCCTTTCAGGCTACTCACTTGTCCCACCAGTCAATTCTGCGTGCGAGCTGCAGACCTCTTGCGGGTGAGGAGTTGCATATTACATGCTCTGCTATTTCTAGTTCTTCATTGCACCCTCTATATAACGGGCTGTCTACCAGTCTACCAGACCCATCGTGTGTAGGTGTTCCTTTACCCGACAGTGGCCAGTTAGGATGTTGGTCAATAATTTTAGATTAGTTGTAGATAAGTTAAGGCGGACCGTGGCTGCAATTTTACAAAGTAAGAGTACTCGATTTGTCTATTTAAAAAAATTATAGGATGTTCATTAATTATTTCTCAAAAATGTCACTCTCCGATGGGACTCGAAC
Organism: Lordithon lunulatus; assembly: GCA_963942505.1. NCBI lineage: Eukaryota > Metazoa > Arthropoda > Insecta > Coleoptera > Staphylinidae > Lordithon > Lordithon lunulatus. The sequence continues at coordinate 15,523,014 of OZ012669.1, forward strand.
CCCCGTCTCTGGCTATCACTGCCGTCGCGCTACCAACTGCGCCACGGGAGGGTGGTAGTGTGGTAGTGGATAGCGCACGAGATGTTAATTATGTCCAATTATTTCCACAAATTGATGCGCTATCCACTACCACCCTCCGTGGCGCAGCATTTAAGTAGAGAATATCTGCATTATCCTGCATATACAAGAAATTCGGCCCTACAAAAGGAAACAATTGTATTATTACATGGGCAACAATGATGTGTTCATTGAGTTGGTAGCTGTGTGGTCGGTGAAACAAATGCATTTCTAAAACATTACAGAACCACCACCAAACGGGACTCTTGGGGAGATATTGCAAGTGGCAGATATCTCCCACACGCTTACGTCCATAAACAAATTTAAGGATAATCCTCAATTCATCTGAGAATAAAACCATATTCCAATCATTAAGAGCCCAAATTTCAAAGCCTCGCAAAATCTATGAAGTTTGTGCTGTCTGGTGAGCAGAGGTTTCTTGGCCGGTTTTCTGTTGCCCAATCCGGCTTAATTTAAGTGCCTTCTAATCGTTCGGGAAGATACAAGAAGAAGGTGAGCAGCTACGAGCACAATGTTTAGGATGTTACTAGTCATTCTCCTGTTTCTTAGCGAATAGTCTAAAACAACGCTCATTTATTGGATTAATACACCGCTTTCCCCCTTGTCCTGGCCTTTGTAAGTGATAACCTGTCTAGTTAATTCCTTTAACCATGCGACTTATGCTGGAATGGTTTCTTCCTATCACAACATAACGCATCGAATATCCCTCATCCAGCAAAGTTGATTACTGCTTCCTTCACTGACAAATTTGTTCTGCGATTCATTACTAAAATGTATTACACTCGCACTGATACTATCAATAAGACACAAACTTGGTGACTATAGACAAACACTCTTAAAAACAAAAAAATCCGATTAGATTTGAAATCTGTTTTTCTCCCAAATGCTTTTATTTGCAATTGTACTTTTAAGACAAAACTATTTTTGGCAGAATTTACTTGCACTGTGTCCCAAGTAGATCCACAGCCTAGATAAGATAGATAGAAAACTAAAAATCATCATTATTTTGGAAAAACACAAAACATATGCGGTGGTGCGTTAAGTCTGTCCATGAATGTATGTAAACTCATAAATCATACATATATTGATCTGTAGTTCACTTTTTAGTGGACTGTTAAAGGCCAAACCTTCAAACCAAATGTTAGTATTGGAACGACTCTTGTTTTATACGAGGGTGCTTTTAAAAGTTCGTGAAATGAAAGGGAAAATGAGTAAATATTTTTTTGCAATATGTTTTATTTTTCAACATATACTCCCTAAATTGAATGCACTTCATCCAACGATGTTCCAAAACCATTAGGCGAAAGTGCGATTCTTGAAGTCCTTCAAAACAGTCGTCTGTTAAAGGCCAAACCTTCAAACCAAATGTTAGTATTGGAACGAATCAATAAAACAGGATTCGTTCCAATACTGTGCGACTCTTGAAGTCCTTCGAAATAGTTGTCGACAGCTGCTTTTACTGCTTCTTCCGTGGAATATCGTTTTCTCCCGAGGAAAATTTTTAATCGTGAAAATAGAAGTCAGAAGGAGCCAAATCAGGCGAATAAGGTAACTTTTCCCATTGCTACCACCTGTAAGGGAGGTCCCCTTGTTATTATGGAAAATAATCTTCTCCTTACGCAAGTCTTGGTCTTGAAGTCTAGCCTAATAATCACCGTTTATTGTATGGCTCTTGGGAATATAGTTAATTAGTAATATTCCCTTAGTACCCAAAATGACTTTTCGAGCTGACTTCATAGACATTGCCTTTTTGGTGGTGGAGAACCCCTATGCCTCCATTGTTTAGATTGTTGCTAGGTCTCAGGGGTATCATAATGAACCCAGGGTTAAGTTCAGGTGTGTATAATTCCCCAGAATATCTTCAATTCATCACTCATGAGACATACCACCTTAGTATTCGCTGCATCTCTTCGCGTTTCTTTTTCGGAGGGCAATGATTTTAGCCAGTGTTTACAGATGGATCCTTTATTGTAGGTTTTATTAAACAACTGAAGCAGGCGACTCAAACTCTCATCGTTCATCGACTTGAAAACTTGGTTGAATAATTTCGTCTGGACCAACGGCCATCCTGCTTTTTGGACCTTGAATTGCCTATCGAAGATAAAGTGATCGGTCCTTTTAAGGAAGTATCCGTTACATCTGAGTTGGTTGGACTGTCGTCTTCAGGCTTGTCTTTGTATTCCTTTCTTCAATTCCTTTTTAATTTATGTGCATCTTCAACCATTATTTTGCTGATATTGTCTATTAGTTTTCCATTTACATTATTCTTATAAATACGTTTTGTTCCCTTCATTTTTTTTATGGAGATTGAAGATGTGTTGCATTACCAGACATTTTTTCTTGAATCACTTGTCTTTAGGTATCGCATTTCATTTTTTGATCTCTCTCCGAAACATTTTGTATTATCCTGAATTCGTTTTTAAGTTTTCTCCGTTCTTCCATTAATTGTAAAATGTTATCATTCATTCATTAGTGCGTGAATTCTATTTACACGAGCCTAAGATATATTAAGAAATGTGTATGAAATGTGGGATAAATACAGATATAAATGCAGCTTCAAAACGTCTTACATCATCTAAATTTAAATCCAACACATTCATAAAGTATAATGAAGATGTATTTAACGCGAAGATGTAGTAATTAACGAACTAGTTAACAGCCCTTTATTCCAACAAAATTCAAATGTTTTCAGCTGCTGGTAATTCGAACTAACCCCCAATTCAATTAATTATCCCATTGAGAGCAGAATTGCAATGTCAACTAAATCCATTAGTCGATTCGCAATCTGTACAACAATACGCATTCCGATATTGCTCGTTTATAATATCTAACAATGATCAATGCACGAGGCAGCATTGTAGGGGCGATGGGCCCAATTAATAATTCCAACAACGGCCGTGTTATTTCCCTCTCCCAATTAAAACACGCAATTATATAAAGTGCAGCGAAATCGCTGTTTTCTGTTTGTGTGCGGGGTTGAAATTACTGGGTGCAACCGCGCGAAAACGTTGAAGTTCACAATTATTAGTACCGGGCGCAATTAACGCCGTCCTTTTACAGCATGTAGGACGCTGCTGGTATTGATTTAACATTGCCACGGCGACGACACATTTGTCCTTTCATCCAGGATGCATGTACATGAGAAAAACGTAATATAATCGATATGTATTATAATATAAAATGTATTCAACAGCTGCGAGGCTCGAAAATACGCTTCGCAGGAAATTCATAATAATGTAGCAGGGAAAATGGAAAACATAATTGCATCCGTTTACAATTTCCATATGGTGGGAAATAGAATTTCCGTTGCTATAATTTTGTTTATAACAATATTTGATTTATTATGTTTTACGCAGTTTTGTTTATTAGTTGTCAATATTTAATAAATATATGAACTTTACGTAGTCTAATGGTTACAATTTTAAATAAAATATTATAAAATATAACATATATAAATATCATGTCACATAACCATATACATAAAATAAACAATTCTGCCTGTTTTTAATCGTACAGCCCTGGTTTCTTTTTCTGTCGCTTTGATATCAATTTTATATAAAAAAAAAGTTTTACGTATATAAATGTATATCGCTTCGTTCGTAAGAAAAACGACATAACTCAAAAAACCTGTTTTTGTATTATCGCACGATATATTGCAAAATTATATGCCCCTTTTCTTTGAAAAGTGTGATAAGTCTAGTTCAAGTAAACCCACTAGTGTCGTTTTTTTTCATTTAAGGTAGTTGTCTTGCCATTTCTCGAGAAGATTAACACACAACTGAAGAAATAGGTATTATGAGTTGTGTCGTTTTTCTTCCGAAGAAGTGATATTCATTTACTTATTTTATGGTTTCCATAAATAAACATATATAAAGACGTAATCCAAAAAGCCAATGAATTACGTTGAAAAATGGCGAGTTATTCAATTACATATACATGCCCATCTACCATAATATTAATGTAAGGCTCTAATTTTACGTTATATATATATATATATATATATATATATATATATATATATATATATATATTTATTTCTACATTGATTTTATGTTGTTCGTTTCATGCCTACCTATTCTGTGTGGTTTGTCCATGTAGTTCCTCTCCTTTTTGTATCTTCTATGATAATTTCTGATCCCTCCTTCTATGTCTCGTCTGGAGCACGGGTATCTATCTTGTGTGTATATTACGATTTTAGTAATGTGTAAATGAGGTCAAAAGCAGCCGCTTCCTAAGTAATCAGGGATTAAACATGGGGTTTTCGTTTATATCAAGAAATACGAGGTCGGTTAAATTTGGGTAAAGTTGCACATTTTTGCACGTTTAATTCTTTGAAAATAATTATTCACATGCCATTTTTAAGCAAGAATTATATTGTAATAGATTTATTAAGTAACAAGTTCCTAGAATCAATATTCATAGAAATTTCGTTCAAATAAATCAATTGCACAAAGAGTTTTAATTATACTAATTCTGCAATCTTCCCCAATAATTTTGAAACATTGCTTCGCGCCTTTACTATCATTAGTATCTAATTTCGCAATTACAAACAACGTTTGAATGAAAAATATATTTGTATAAATAAAATAACATTTCGAATTATTTGAGCATATAATGACTTCAATAAATATGTCTAATTATAAGTCCATAGGGAAGCCAATGCTATGTATTTTATATGTAATGAAAAATCTAAAAAAACAAAACAAAATTTCATTGCAGATTTACATAACAATATCATAATAACACATACTCCTTCAGAGAATATAATGGCATACAGAAATATATCTAATTATATAGTCTAAATGCGACTTATTCTATATTTTAATAGTAAATCCAAAGAAAAAAAATGTATTACAGGTTTACATAATAATATCATAATCACCTTTTCATTCAGAGATTTATATCGACTACTATTTTACTACATACTGAAATCGTTGCATTAATTTTATGTTATGCTGGTATCTAATTAATCAACAAGACTGTCGCCGTGGTGATGTTAAATCAATAGCAACGCCGTGCTTGGTGCAAAAGAACCGTTCTAATTGCATCCGGTAATTCATACACAAATTTGAATACAATACGTTTTGTAAAAGTTAATTCATAGATTGACTTGAATAATAAATTTCTTGTCGGACACATTCTATTATCAGTGAAGTTTTATTATTATTATTATTGGACAAGACGACAGCAATGATTTATGTTGGTATTCTTTATACACATTTGTAACTATCTCAAGTATTCAAGATTTTAGGCCATAGAAACTGCTTTCTACAAATGAAGCCAACAGAATCTACATTCGACAGGCAGAAAACAAGATAATCGTATTCTGCAATGTATGTGCAATTTTTATCTTGCTAGTTTTTGACGATACTAGTTTTAGGCGAATCAATAAACATTCGCCAAAAACTAGTATCATCATAAAAATTGCACGTACATTGCATATTATTTCTAATAACATTTAAATGCAATTGTATCTGCAACGGCAATAGTACCTTACCAACACAATTTTTTATAACTATCGAAAATCGAATGAAAAAATTTGAAAATGTTATAAAATACACAGTTCAGTAGCCAGCTCGAACTAAGCATTGTGAAACAACGAAGGTTTACACCGCAACAAAGCACCCAATTTCATAAGTATTAGATTACGGAACGTTTTTTTTATAAAAATGAAATTATAATAATACATTTATTTACGTACATAGGATCTACAAACATTTACATATCTATATTGAATATATAACGAAAAAATACATCAGTTAATTATGTGCATATGTGCATTGGTCAGTGAGACGACATTGGAGGGGGTTTCCGATATTATTTTAAAATATTATTGGATTTTATCTGCAAAATAGTCTCAGTGAGCGCAGGTGAGGGAGTGATATCTAGTTTCACACGGAAGGATACAGAACATGCATCGATATTCCTCCGTCCATTCGTGAAAGTGTTTTGCTGCACATAACACATGATAAAAGCCATGGACTGTTATCCATTATTAACTACGTTTTTTTCGTATAGAAATCGGTGCCTTCTGTTCAACGCTTATGTGTAGCCATCCTGTACGAGAACAATTATTTTTCTCTCAGAAACTGTTATATTCATATATTATGTGTTTATCTATTTTACATACCTGGCATAGTTCTTCAGTTACTATTTTCCAGATACGCATTATGTGTTCAAGGGTGGTCGATGCAAATTGTGCACAGTCTTTTGATGAAGTATCCTTTTACTTTTGTTACTTTAGATCTTGTAACTTGAGAGGGTGCGCCACTTAGTTTGAAGGTATGGGTGGATATAGGTTGTACTATTTGGAGGAACATAATTTCCGAAATATGTGTAGAGAGTCTGGTTAGGTTATTTAAACTATTGATCGCTTTGGTGGCTTGAAATTTCCTGTTGACCCCCTCATAGGTGTAGTTGTTTGCTATGGGTATTTGTTGTTCGTTAATTTGGAAGGCGTCATGATGTATGAAATGGTGGGTATGTTTGAGATGATGGGGTAGCCTAGGTACTAGGGTAAGTGAGAGAATGACATTGAGTACTAAGAAATGCAGGAGAGAATGGCTGAAAACTCATACAACACTGTAAAGTAGTAAGCGCTCCTATGTTACTGCCAGGGAAGAAAGTGGAGCAGGGAGGATAAAGTGTGTATGGCAAGAGCGAGGTATAGATCAGAATAGAGAGATCAAAAAGGTTTGGGTATAACCGCGTGTGCGCTGTGTAGTAAGGTGAGCGAAACGTGGTGGCATATAATGGCAATAAATGTGAGAATGTGAAAGCAGAATGTGTTGGAGATTGCAAAAAGATGAATGAATGATTAGGAGACGATACGAAAATCTGCAAGAGGCTGACGTGGGAGCGGAAATTGGCGAGGGCAGAGGCTCTAGTGTGGAGAAGGAGAGCATGCAATGTTATATAAGGGAATGTGTTTTTTTTAATTTTTGTGTCCATATTTTATTTTAATGTATTAGGTTTGGGGGATTTTGGTAGAAGGGAGTTGTATGAAGGGAGTTGTGTTGGCTATACCTAATAAAGGTCTTTTACACATCCCTGTTTTGCCCCTTTATATATTCGTAATGTACCATAATCTCCTCTATTTGTGTCCAGAGATTCTTATTACGTATTAGTTCTTGTTCACCCACTCCGATTTCACGTAGTAGACTAGTTCGTTGTATGTAGTTGACAATATCAAACACTGTAGTGAATTCTATGAAGCAAGTATAGGTATTTTCTTTGGTTAAAACAGTTTTGGTCTAGAACTTACAGCCCAAAAAATGCATTTCTGGTACCCAGACCGTTCCAAACGCCACATTTGCAGCGTCTATATTCTCTTCTCATTATCTGAAGATACGAGTATATATTATCCTAAGGAATAGTATGACTCATTAGGCTAATAAGTCGGAAATCCGCACACTGTTTGCTATTGAGTTTTTCACACAGAACGGTCATAATTTTGTGTGAAAAGCATCTTTTTTATATTTATTGATTGAAGAGATGTACTAACATATGTATGTTTTCATCGTCTACGTGTTTTAAAATTCTACCTGTATGTCGTTTGATTGACAGGCTCATCCAAATTTTGTTATGCTATGCGGCATATTCGAAATAACTTTTTAGGATGTCATTATTGGCTTTATGGGCGTTGTTTGTATTGCGGGCTCTTTTCGTAAAACAATTCCTGTACATAACTGTCCCACACTTGTTTTCTCTCTTCCGGTTCTAGAACAATAATATCCGTGTTGATTGTGTATAAACTGTGTTTCAGGATCTTCTCTGTATTTCCGTTATATCCTGAATTCCGTTGTGTGTATTGAAGATGTCTTGTTTCGGCTGTAGGCACTCAGATACTGCGCGCATATTCAGTTATGCTTTCCTTTATTTGTATCTCGTTTTGAATTATCTTATTCAAACACCTATATGATTTCATAGACGTATGCTTTACGAGTCTTCTTCTTTCCATATGTTACATGTTGTTGTTGGTCATCCATCTTTGATTGTTCGCCTTTCTCGATGATTGTAAATATGTCTCCATTATTGTTCTGATGCCGTCCTTTAAGTCCAAACTGCCTCCAGCCCTTGCATTTTTCGATATGTTGTTTAGATCGGTATGGACTAAGAGCGTTGTGGATTGATTCTTTCCATATGTTCCATGATATTGTTGGTCATCCATCTTTGATTGTTCGCATTTCTCGATTATTGTAAATATGTCTCCATTATTGTTCTGATGCCGTCCTTTATTGAAGTCCTAACTACCTCCAACCCTTGCACTTTTCAATATGTTGGTTAGATCGGTTTGAACTAAGAACTTTGTAGATTGATCCTGTAACGACGTTTTTTTCCTTGGTAGTTATAATTGTAATTGTTTGCCACCACAGGGTTGTGGGTGTGTGCTTCCTATATCTGCTCCTGGATATTTGGAGGACACCGTTTCTAAATCCTTCTACTTTCCGAATAGGAAACTATGGCTATCCCGAAAAAAATCGAATCGCTAATTTTCTCCATATTTTATAACTGGCCTAGTTGCCAAGATTTAAAAAAAAATCTATATGTGTATATGTGCGTGCGTCTGTGAACAAAATTGCGAGAAGATGGTTGCATGGGCGAAGACCAATTTGGAAATTAGGCTTGTTATCATTACCACAAGAACCATTTGAGCAAAATCGGACGGCTAAAACCGATGTTTATTTGAAATAAAAATGTTCTTTTGCATATAACTTTGTAACGGTCCATTTGTACGGACACTTTATACAATCATTATCCATCTATATATGATTCTGAATACCCTTCATTATACTCATTTTTCGGAATAAGCAAACAATTACAACAACAAATATAGAATCTTCTTCCTGCTCGTAACCTCATGGCTGAGATATCACGATATGTTGCCTATGTCTACTTTTGGATCTGTTGTCTCTATATGTGTTCATCCTCTGCTGCTCTGTAGTTTTCTAGCAGCAGTTTGTTGGTCATCTTCTGGCCACCTGGTCGGAGATCTACCTCTAGGGCGTTTCTCCTCCATCTTTCCCTTGACTGTCAGTCTTTCGAGGTTGGTCGTATCTCTTCGAGTTATATGACCGTAGTATTATATAATGCCTTCTGCATACGGTGGACAGTCGTTCTGTAACTCCTAGTTTTTCCAGTATTGAAATATTGGATCTTCTTGCGATCCACAGAATGCACACCATTCTTCTCCAACACCAGATCCCAATGACCACAATCGACGTCTGTCTGCTACTTTAAATGTCCAGGATTTGTAAAGATTAATAAAACTAATGCTCGTACTAATGTCATTTTTGTTCTGAATAATTTTCATTATACTCAATTTTGCGAAGAAGCAACAGTTACAACAACAAAAATAGGATCTTCTTCCTGGTCGTAACCTCATGGCTGAGGTATCATGATATGTTGCCTATGTGTACTTTTGGATCTGCTGTCTCTATCTGTGTCTATCCTCTGCTGCTTTCTAGTCTTCTTGCAGCGGTTTGTTGGATATCTTCTCGATTTGTTCACCTGGTCGGAGATCTACCTCTAGTTTTCTTGCAGCGGTTTGTTGGATATCTTCTCGATTTGTTCACCTGGTCGGAGATCTACCTCTAGGGCGTTTCCCCTCCACATTTCCCTGGACTATCAGTCTTTCGAGGTTGGTCAAGTTATATGTACTATTATATAATGCCTTCTGCATACGGTGGACAATCGATCTCTACCTCCTAGTATTTCCAGAATCCTCTTGCAGTCCATAGAATGCATAGCATTCTTCTCTAGCATCACATCTCAATGGCTTCAATTCGACGTCTGTCGGCTACTTTAATTGTCCAGGATTTGTAAAGACTGATAAAACTAATACTCGTACTAATGTTATTTATGTGTTCTGTGTTATCTGATGATCGATCCATATCTTGGTCAGGATGATCATGGTGTTCCTAGGAAGGACCGTATGTGTTTGAATTCAACCACGATTTCAATCTGGGGTAGTCTTTCTCTCTCTTTTAGTATGTTGTTTCTGCCAATCATTAGTTTTGTTTTCGAGATTATGAATTTGGAAAGTCGTGTGGTGCCCATATATTTCTGACTAGAATGAAGTTGATATGATTCCTCACTATATTTTCTACATTGTCCTGGCATTGCTCTAGGTGTAGTTTCCTACCTACCAGGTATTCGTGACAGTCAAGTACTTTCTAGTATCACTCCTAGGAATTTAATTGCTCTTGTTTGGCCTATTGTTACTCCCTCTATTACAATATTTCTGTGTTCTTCTTCTAAAGACCTTACTTTTGCTTTCTTTTTATTTAGCTTCTCTTTTTCTTATTATTCCATATCTCTAGGTACTTCTTACTTTAACAATTGTACCCTTCATACCAGAGGTTTCCAATCTGTGAAATGTTTCAGCTAATTTATTTTTTTATATGAATAATAACATGTAGAAAATCCTTATCTGGTAATAAACAATATGTGTGCGTTACATTTATTTAAATCATCTTCCTGAACAATTAAAGTTAATTAGGGAAATATGTTTTGTGAAAAAAAGGTAGATTTAACGAAAATGTGGTCTTTGTCTGCATAACTTTAATATGAATCAAAAGGATCTGTAACAATTTTTTCGGCTGAAAGGCTTTTCTGTTGATAGATCTCAGAAGAGTTTAGTCAACAGGTGTTTGATTTGACTTTACAGAAAACATGTGAGAGGTGACTCGCTGGGGTTTGAACCTTTGTTCCCCAATGCTCAGCACGGGACGGCCGGCGCCTCTAACCACTAAGCTGAGTTATTTGCAACATTTGCGATTTTTTTAATCTAGTGTACAAACACTTATGTATACTATTTGATTTAGTAATAAATAAGGATATTCTATTTGTTTCAGGTTCCAAGACATAACAAAGTATTCTCAGAGCCATACAATTGTTCGCAATCTGCGCCATTTATGAACGCAAGCATGGACCAGATGTACAAAACGCAGAAGAAACTCCTCTACCCTGTGAACGTGGGTCGCAACGTCGCTCGCGAAATGGCCCAGACGCACTTCATCCTCGCCTCGGATATCGAGCTCTATCCTAGTCCTAACGTCATATCCCAGTTCCTTGAAATGATCGCCGCGAACGAGGGCCCGCTCCAAAGCCCCCGACCCAAAGTATATCCTTTCAACCTGTTTGAAATCAGCGCTAACCAGCAGGTGCCCGACAACAAGACCGGCCTGAAGGAGATGATTACCAATGGAACGGCGGTGCCGTTCCACAAGAAGCTCTGCTCCGGATGTCACGGCACACCGATGAGTAAAGAGTGGATGGCGGCGAACGAGAGTGTGGGATTGCATGTGTTCCATGTGGGAAAGCGGACGGGGCGGTTTGTGCACTGGGAGCCTATATTCATAGGCACGCACTTCGAGCCGCTGTACGATGAACGGCTCAGTTGGGAAGGTAAAAGTGATAAAATGACTCAGGTATGTACACACACGCACTAATTAGTTATGCGCAAATTATTATTCATAATTCATTACTTTCTATGACTTCAATTAATATTTATTTTATATTTTAAACACGTTTATACTGTGTAGTCAGTCAAGTGCTATATAGCCACTGTGACTTACATAAAATTAAAGTTTGCAGGGTAATATACCTTTTTATATGCAGCAAAATTAAAATATACTTTCACTTTCACCGTAAATAGGATCCATTTTTATAATTTCAAATAGTATATACTCAAAAAATTCTACTAGCATTAGAAACTAATAGAAGCCAAACTCGACTCCCAACACGGGTACAAGAGGATAAAGACCAAGAAAGAATATATATCTCATATTTTGATTCTACGTAATAATAATAATAACTACGTAATAATAATAAATTTATTCATGTTAATACAATAGAATGTTTACAAACGTCAAAAAATCCTCTACAACGAAAAATGTAACAAACATTCACTAATACATTAAAAAGCGCATTTAGCAAGATGAGTTTGACTACGTTTTTAAAATATGTTACATCAAGATCTTTGATTTTGTGCGATCATTTTTTATATATTGATTGACGGTAATAGTCTACATGCAATATCCGATTGGGCTTTTCGTTTTTATGGCATTAAAAATATATACTTTTCATCTTAAAAATTTACAAAGCTTGTAGAATTGTTTTACTCGTGTAGAAAATTGTCATTTTGCTTGTAAAATTTTCCTCTTTTTAAAATCTTGTGCTTGAATGCTATATTGTCAAACTGTGCATTTTTAAACACGTGTACGCTACAATTAGGGTGCCTTGGTATGTTTGACAACGAATGGATAGCATATTCTGACTGTTAATTTAAAAACAAAATAATAACTTCAATATTTTGGAAATTTATATAAAAATAGCTAGACAGTATGAAGCCTGATCTACACTTAGAAATATTTACGTTCGACTCGTATTGTATATATACAATATAAATGGCATTGCTGACATACATATTTCTTACTGTAATTTTGTATTGTAAAGTAATAAAATGTATTGTATATTTTTATTGTATTTACTAGAGCTAGTACAATATTACTTTTCTGACATTTAAAATTGTTATATTACATACATTATATTTTCTCGAGGGTGGATTCATATAATGGCCATGTATTCAGAAAGTTCTCCGTGTATCGGACAAGGCTGAACAGCCGGAACACTGCTTCGAGCGCAATGTTTACAACTGTAGCTTTGTGTATTTCCGGGAAGTTCCATGACCATAAAAAGTTTCGACTTTTAGACTTTTATTGGGCCGTAGATAACTGCAAAAAGTTTGTTGTAAATTCTCATGTATGCTGCTTTATATTTTTTTGTCACATAAATCGTTGCGTCTCCAAGGTATTGTGAAATATATACGGAGGGTGAAATTACCTATAAACAGCTTTATGGGGGGATTTAGATAATAATCTTACCGCTGATGTTCCTAAAAAAAACGTCGCACTCCTGAAATTGTGCGTGTTTATTTTAAGGGTTCCAAACTTTATGCACTTAACGGTCCCAAAATGTATGCATGAACTTATTGCGTTCTTCGATATCGATTTCAAACATATATTTCAGAGGTGGCCTAAGCGTCGACCACGTTACTATTTCAAATCGCCCACCTGTCTGATATGTCTTATTGTTTTATGAATAAATTAATTAAGTTTCTGAGAAAAAATCATTATTTTCTCTTATTAAAATAACTTGATTTTGAAGATGTATTAGTATTCTCTATTTTTATTTTAAATTTAAATTTATTTTTTGCTTTAAATTACTACTTTTATTATGATCATAATATATACGACTTGATTTTGAAGTTGTATTAGTATTCTCTATTTTTATTTTAAATTTAAACTTATTTTTTGCTTTAAATAGCTACTTTTATTATGATCATAATATATACGATGTTGGTAGACCCATCGCCTATAATGTAAGAAACAGGTCGCCCAAAGTTATCGAGAGTTTGGCCACCCCTGATATATTTAATAGAATAGCGACCATGTGGTTATGCATTTAAACCCTAGGTTTCCTAGGAAGCGTTCGCTTAAAAGCAGCCACTTTTGAAGTAATTTTTACGTCACAAAAATAGTTTTACGTGTATATAAATTAATATAATTTACCATAAAGAGTAATCTGGTAATACCCAAATGTAATGCAAAAAGGAACTGAGTTACGATGAAAAATGCTGAGTTATTGATTTATATATACAATGTTATAATATATAAACAATGTTTGTCATGTGTAAATGACGTCAAAAGCGGCCGTTTTTAAGCGACCACTTTCCGAGGAAACCACGTTAAGTGGGCAAAATTTTATATTTGGGGTAAATTAGGTTATATCTAAAATTGTTCGCTTATGTGGAATCGGCGCGGGTTACGGCGTCGATTCCACATAAGCGAACAATTTTAGATATAACCTAATTTACCCCAAATATAAAACTTTCTGCAAATATTTCTGATTGAATTTTGATAGCGACAAAATTTTACCACATTTGTAGGAAATTGATCTTGTAACTTTCCACCAATATATCTAGTTCGCGTTTATAATTCTTCACCACACTACGTGCCATAAACTAAAAAGTGTCACGGTTATCCTGTGCAATTATTCCGGAAACATCGCCGTAGATAACATATAAGCTGTGCCATCTGGCAGGGCTCCAAAATGGGCCGTTATTGATTATCATTTTTGTTACATCACACACGGGCTATTGTTTTCCCCCCATGTCCAACAACTAAACAAATACGGTTACATAATAATGTGCGATCAATAAAGCCACATATGTGCACTTGCAGTAATATCAATTTTGCTAATTAAGTTTAAATATTAACACGACGATACGCGAATTCCCACGCTAATCTAGAATATACTTGTACCGGAAAATTAAGTTTCAACATACTCATTACACGGGCTATTATCTAAATAATAAATTGGCGTTATCAGGTCACAGCGGACGTTTACAAGGACATTCATGAATTTATTATTAAGAATGAAAACTGTGTTATGTCTGTTAATATTCTATTGCAGTAATTGTACCTATCAATTATAAAAACGTGAGTGAAAAAATATGGTAATGTTTAAATAAACAAAAATGTAAAATCCGGCTTTGAATATATAATCTGTTAACATGTTTAGTACCAACGTATATTCTACATATTTTCATAGTTTTTTTATAAAACAGCAAAAGTTTTTTTACACTCGACTTTTGGGAATAAATTTAAAACTTAATGAATAATATTTCTCATAAACCGTTTAAATACAATTAACACGTCGTTTCAGACAAGACAATTTCTTGGCTCAAAAGTTGTTCAAGAAATGAATTATATATCCTATCTCCTAAGAAACCAGGGCTTAAGTCGAATTCACTTCAGTTCGGTGGTTTCTATACAGGGAGCAACAGTATTTAGGGAAAACGTCCTAGATTTTGCCTGGTTGAAGGAAAATGACATTCAGCACGCGTGACCTGACCCTAAATTGCACTGTATCTCGATAACTCGTTTTGAAAACGGCTATTTTGTACTGTATCTCGATACATAAAAGAGAGACTGCACTGAGAAAAAATGAGTTATGTGTCCTCATAACTACAAGAAATAGAAGGTTTAGATGTGTTCATTCGCCCTGCTCGGTAGTTTCTATGTGAGGAACGATAGTTGGGGAAAACCCCGCGAGATTTTGCGTGAGCCAAGAAAAATGTCATTCACCGGCTTTGCCCTGACCCTAAAACTACTAATAAATCTAACTAATTGAGCATACAAGTTATAATTAGATGATTGAATTAGCTACAAAATGAGACATAATGTGTTTGTTAGTCTCATTTATTGAGTTCACAATTTAGCAAAAGGCGATGCGATTTTGCAATAATCGTTTGTCTTCTAAAAAATAGTAACAAATCCACAACAACATATACAAGTGTGAATCCACCTCTTCACACTTGTATATGTTTTATAAGATTGACCTTGTGCTGATATCTCACTCTGTTGGAATATTATTCCATAGAGGGCGTCAATTAGCACACCCATAACGTCAACATGCTCATGCCTAGAGGGATGGTTTAATTATCAAAATTTTTAGCCCTACAAATTGAGGCTTAGGCACTTTTCTCTAGCTTTTATCGTTTTCACGCTACAACCGTTAGCAAAGGTGAAAACCATGAAATTTCATGCAATGTTCACGTTCAAACGCGATAGCGTCTTTATTTGAAACGCCAGAGGGTTGGTTTATGTATCAAAATGTAGAGTATTTCTAGCCCTACAAATAGTGGCGCTTTTCTCTAGCTCTTACCGTTTTCACGCTACAACCGTTAGCAAAGGTGAAAATCATGAAATTGCATGCAATTTTCACGTTCAAACGCGATAACGTCTTTATTTGAAACGCTAGAGGGATGGTTTATGTATCAAAATGTAGAGGATTTCTAGCCCTACAAATTGAGGCTTAGGTACTTTTCTCTAGCTTTTACCGTTTTCACGCTACAACCGTTAGCAAAGGTGAAAATCATGAAATTTCATGCAATTTTCACGTTCAAACGCGATAGCATCTTTATTTGAAACGCTAGAGGGATGGTTTATGTATCAAAATGTAGAGGATTTCTAGCCCTACAAATTGAGGCGTAGGCACTTTTTTCTAGCTCTTACCGTTTTCATGCTACAACCGTTAGCAAAGTTGAAAATCATGAAATTTCATGCAATTTTCACGTTCAAACGCGATAGCATCTTTATTTGAAACGCTAGAGGGATGGTTTATGTATTAAAATGTAGAGGATTTCTAGCCCTACAAATTGAGGCTTAGGCGCTTTTCTCTATCTCTTACCGTTTTGACGCTACAACCGTTATCAGAGGTGAAAATCATGAAATTACATGCAATTTTCACGTTCAAACGGGATAGCGTCTTTATTTGAAACGCTAGAGGGATGGTTTATGTATCAAAATGTAGAGGATTTCTAGCTCTACAAATTGAGGCTTAGGCACTTTTCTCTCGTTCTTACCGTTTTCACGCTACAACCGTTAGCAAAGGTGAAAATCATGAAATCTCATGCAATTTTCACGTTCAAACGCGATAGCGTCTTTATTTGAAACGCTAGAGGGATGGTTTATGTATCAAAATGTAGAGGATTTCTAGCTCTACAAATAGAGGCTTAGGCACTTTTCTCTAGCTCTTACCGTTTTCACGCTACAACCGTTAGCAAAGGTGAAAATCATGAAATTTCATGCAATTTTCACGTTCAAACGCGATAGCGTCTTTATTTGAAACGCTAGAGGGATGGTTTATGTATCAAAATGTAGAGGATTTCTAGCTCTACAAATTGAGGCTTAGGAACTTTTCTCTAGCTCTTACCGTTTTCACGCTACAACCGTTAGCAAAGGTGAAAATCATGAAATCTCATGCAATTTTCACGTTCAAACGCGATAGCGTCTTTATTTGAAACGCTAGAGGGATGGTTTATGTATCAAAATGTAGAGGATTTCTAGCTCTACAAATTGAGGCTTAGGCACTTTTCTCTTACCGTTTTCACGCTACAACCGTTAGCAAAGGTGAAAATCATGAAATCTCATGCAATTTTCACGTTCAAACGCGATAGCGTCTTTATTTGAAACGCTAGACGGTTGGTTTATGTATCAAACTGTAGAGGATTTCTAGCCCTACAAATTGAGGCTTAGGTACTTTTCTCTAGCTTTTACCGTTTTCACGCTACAACCGTTAGCAAAGGTGAAAATCATGAAATTACATACAATTTTCACGTTCAAACGCGATAGCGTTTCTATTTGAAATACTAGAGGGATGGTTTATGTATCAAAATGTAGAGTGTTCCTAGCCCTACAAATTGAGGCTTAGGCACTTTTCTCTAGCTCTTACCGTTTTCACGCTACAACCGTTAGCAATGGTGAAAATCATGAAATCTCATGCAATTTTCACGTTCAAACGCGATAGCGTCTTTATTTGAAACGCTAGAGGGATGGTTTATGTATCAAAATGTAGAGGATTTCTAGCTCTACAAATTGAGGCTTAGGTACTTTTCTCTAGCTTTTACCGTTTTCACGCTACAACCGTTAGCAAAGGTGAAAATCATGAAATTACATACAATTTTCACGTTCAAACGCGATAGCGTTTCTATTTGAAATACTAGAGGGATGGTTTATGTATCAAAATGTAGAGTGTTCCTAGCCCTACAAATTGAGGCTTAGGCACTTTTCTCTAGCTCTTACCGTTTTCACGCTACAACCGTTAGCAAAGGTGAAAATCATGAAATCTCATGCAATTTTCACGTTCAAACGCGATAGCGGCTTTATTTGAAACGTTAGAGGGATGGTTTATGTATCAAAATGTAGAGGATTTCTAGCTCTACAAATTGAGGCTTAGGCACTTTTCTCTAGCTCTTACCGTTTTCACGCTACAACCGTTAGCAAAGGTGAAAATCATGGAATATCATGCAATTTTCACGTTCAAACGCGATAGCGTCTTTATTTGAAACGCTAGACGGATGGTTTATGTATCAAACTGTAGAGGATTTCTAGCCCTACAAATTGAGGCTTAGGTACTTTTCTCTAGCTTTTACCGTTTTCACGCTACAACCGTTAGCAAAGGTGAAAATCATGAAATTACATGCAATTTTCACGTTCAAACGCGATAGCGTTTCTATTTGAAATACTAGAGGGATGGTTTATGTATCAAAATGTAGAGTGTTCCTAGCCCTACAAATTGAGGCTTAGGCACTTTTCTCTAGCTCTTACCGTTTTCACGCTAAAACCGTTAGCAAAGGTGAAAATCATGAAATCTCATGCAATTTTCACGTTCAAACGCGATAGCGTCTTTATTTGAAACGCTAGACGGATGGTTTATGTATCAAACTGTAGAGGATTTCTAGCCCTACAAATTGAGGCTTAGGTACTTTTCTCTAGCTTTTACCGTTTTCACGCTACAACCGTTAGCAAAGGTGAAAATCATGAAATTACATGCAATTTTCACGTTCAAACGCGATAGCGTTTCTATTTGAAATACTAGAGGGATGGTTTATGTATCAAAATGTAGAGTGTTCCTAGCCCTACAAATTGAGGCTTAGGCACTTTTCTCTAGCTCTTACCGTTTTCACGCTACAACCGTTAGCAAAGGTTAAAATCATGAATTCTCATGCAAATCTCACGTTCAAACGCGATAGCGTCTTTATTTGAAACGTTAGAGGGATGGTTTATGTATCAAAATGTAGAGGATTTCTAGCTCTACAAATTGAGGCTTAGGAACTTTTCTCTAGCTCTTACCGTTTTCACGCTACAACCGTTAGCAAAGGTGAAAATCATGAAATCTCATGCAATTTTCACGTTCAAACGCGATAGCGTCTTTATTTGAAACGCTAGAGGGATGGTTTATGTATCAAAATGTAGAGGATTTCTAGCTCTACAAATTGAGGCTTAGGCACTTTTCTCTAGCTCTTACCGTTTTCACGCTACAACCGTTAGCAAAGGTGAAAATCATGAAATCTCATGCAATTTTCACGTTCAAACGCGATAGCATCTTTATTTGAAACGCTAGAGGGATGGTTTATGTATCAAAATGTAGAGGATTTCTAGCCCTACAAATTGAGGCGTAGGCACTTTTTTCTAGCTCTTACCGTTTTCATGCTACAACCGTTAGCAAAGTTGAAAATCATGAAATTTCATGCAATTTTCACGTTCAAACGCGATAGCATCTTTATTTGAAACGCTAGAGGGATGGTTTATGTATTAAAATGTAGAGGATTTCTAGCCCTACAAATTGAGGCTTAGGCACTTTTCTCTAGCTCTTACCGTTTTCACGCTACAACCGTTAGCAAAGGTGAAAATGATGAAATTTCATGCAATTTTCAAGTTCAAACGCAATAGTATCTTTATATGAAACGCTAGAGGGATGGTTTATGTATCAAAATATATATGATTTCTAGCCCTACAAATTGAGGCTTAGGCGCTTTTCTCTATCTCTTACCGTTTTGACGCTACAACCGTTATCAGAGGTGAAAATCATGAAATTACATGCAATTTTCACGTTCAAACGGGATAGCGTCTTTATTTGAAACGCTAGAGGGATGGTTTATGTATCAAAATGTAGAGGATTTCTAGCTCTACAAATTGAGGCTTAGGCACTTTTCTCTAGTTCTTACCGTTTTCACGCTACAACCGTTAGCAAAGGTGAAAATCATGAAATCTCATGCAATTTTCACGTTCAAACGCGATAGCGTCTTTATTTGAAACGCTAGAGGGATGGTTTATGTATCAAAATGTAGAGGATTTCTAGCTCTACAAATAGAGGCTTAGGAACTTTTCTCTATCTCTTACCGTTTTCACGCTACAACCGTTAGCAAAGGTGAAAATCATGAAATCTCATGCAATTTTCACGTTCAAACGCGATAGCGTCTTTATTTGAAACGCTAGAGGGATGGTTTATGTATCAAAATGTAGAGGATTTCTAGCTCTACAAATTGAGGCTTAGGCACTTTTCTCTAGCTCTTACCGTTTTCACGCTACAACCGTTAGCAAAGGTGAAAATCATGAAATCTCATGCAATTTTCACGTTCAAACGCGATAGCGTCTTTATTTGAAACGCTAGACGGTTGGTTTATGTATCAAACTGTAGAGGATTTCTAGCCCTACAAATTGAGGCTTAGGTACTTTTCTCTAGCTTTTACCGTTTTCACGCTACAACCGTTAGCAAAGGTGAAAATCATGAAATTACATACAATTTTCACGTTCAAACGCGATAGCGTTTCTATTTGAAATACTAGAGGGATGGTTTATGTATCAAAATGTAGAGTGTTCCTAGCCCTACAAATTGAAGCTTAGGCACTTTTCTCTAGCTCTTACCGTTTTCACGCTACAACCGTTAGCAAAGGTGAAAATCATGAAATCTCATGCAATTTTCACGTTCAAACGCGATAGCGGCTTTATTTGAAACGTTAGAGGGATGGTTTATGTATCAAAATGTAGAGGATTTCTAGCTCTACAAATTGAGGCTTAGGCACTTTTCTCTAGCTCTTACCGTTTTCACGCTACAACCGTTAGCAAAGGTGAAAATCATGGAATATCATGCAATTTTCACGTTCAAACGCGATAGCGTCTTTATTTGAAACGCTAGACGGATGGTTTATGTATCAAACTGTAGAGGATTTCTAGCCCTACAAATTGAGGCTTAGGTACTTTTCTCTAGCTTTTACCGTTTTCACGCTACAACCGTTAGCAAAGGTGAAAATCATGAAATTACATGCAATTTTCACGTTCAAACGCGATAGCGTCTTTATTTGAAACGCTAGACGGTTGGTTTATGTATCAAACTGTAGAGGATTTCTAGCCCTACAAATTGAGGCTTAGGTACTTTTCTCTAGCTTTTACCGTTTTCACGCTACAACCGTTAGCAAAGGTGAAAATCATGAAATTACATGCAATTTTCACGTTCAAACGCGATAGCGTTTCTATTTGAAACACTAGAGGGATGGTTTATGTATCAAAATGTAGAGTGTTCCTAGCCCTACAAATTGAGGCTTAGGCACTTTTCTCTAGCTCTTACCGTTTTCACGCTACAACCGTTAGCAAAGGTGAAAATCATGAATTCTCATGCAAATCTCACGTTCAAACGCGATAGCGTCTTTATTTGAAACGTTAGAGGGATGGTTTATGTATCAAAATGTAGAGGATTTCCAGCTCTACAAATTGAGGCTTAGGAACTTTTCTCTAGCTCTTACCGTTTTCACGCTACAACCGTTAGCAAAGGTGAAAATCATGAAATCTCATGCAATTTTCACGTTCAAACGCGATAGCGTCTTTATTTGAAACGCTAGAGGGATGGTTTATGTATCAAAATGTAGAGGATTTCTAGCTCTACAAATTGAGGCTTAGGCACTTTTCTCTAGCTCTTACCGTTTTCACGCTACAACCGTTAGCAAAGGTGAAAATCATGAAATCTCATGCAATTTTCACGTTCAAACGCGATAGCGTCTTTATTTGAAACGCTAGACGGTTGGTTTATGTATCAAACTGTAGAGGATTTCTAGCCCTACAAATTGAGGCTTAGGTACTTTTCTCTAGCTTTTACCGTTTTCACGCTACAACCGTTAGCAAAGGTGAAAATCATGAAATTACATACAATTTTCACGTTCAAACGCGATAGCGTTTCTATTTGAAATACTAGAGGGATGGTTTATGTATCAAAATGCAGAGTGTTCCTAGCCCTACAAATTGAGGCTTAGGCACTTTTCTCTAGCTCTTACCGTTTTCACGCTACAACCGTTAGCAAAGGTGAAAATCATGAAATCTCATGCAATTTTCACGTTCAAACGCGATAGCGGCTTTATTTGAAACGTTAGAGGGATGGTTTATGTATCAAAATGTAGAGGATTTCTAGCTCTACAAATTGAGGCTTAGGCACTTTTCTCTAGCTCTTACCGTTTTCACGCTACAACCGTTAGCAAAGGTGAAAATCATGGAATATCATGCAATTCTCACGTTCAAACGCGATAGCGTCTTTATTTGAAACGCTAGACGGATGGTTTATGTATCAAACTGTAGAGGATTTCTAGCCCTACAAATTGAGGCTTAGGTACTTTTCTCTAGCTTTTACCGTTTTCACGCTACAACCGTTAGCAAAGGTGAAAATCATGAAATTACATGCAATTTTCACGTTCAAACGCGATAGCGTCTTTATTTGAAACGCTAGACGGTTGGTTTATGTATCAAACTGTAGAGGATTTCTAGCCCTACAAATTGAGGCTTAGGTACTTTTCTCTAGCTTTTACCGTTTTCACGCTACAACCGTTAGCAAAGGTGAAAATCATGAAATTACATACAATTTTCACGTTCAAACGCGATAGCGTTTCTATTTGAAATACTAGAGGGATGGTTTATGTATCAAAATGTAGAGTGTTCCTAGCCCTACAAATTGAGGCTTAGGCACTTTTCTCTAGTTCTTACCGTTTTCACGCTACAACCGTTAGCAAAGGTGAAAATCATGAAATCTCATGCAATTTTCACGTTCAAACGCGATAGCGTCTTTATTTGAAACGCTAGAGGGATGGTTTATGTATCAAAATGTAGAGGATTTCTAGCTCTACAAATTGAGGCTTAGGCACTTTTCTCTAGTTCTTACCGTTTTCACGCTACAACCGTTAGCAAAGGTGAAAATCATGAAATCTCATGCAATTTTCACGTTCAAACGCGATAGCGTCTTTATTTGAAACGCTAGAGGGATGGTTTATGTATCAAAATGTAGAGGATTTCTAGCTCTACAAATAGACGCTTAGGAACTTTTCTCTAGCTCTTACCGTTTTCACGCTACAACCGTTAGCAAAGGTGAAAATCATGAAATCTCATGCAATTTTCACGTTCAAACGCGATAGCGTTTCTATTTGAAATACTAGAGGGATGGTTTATGTATCAAAATGCAGAGTGTTCCTAGCCCTACAAATTGAGGCTTAGGCACTTTTCTCTAGCTCTTACCGTTTTCACGCTACAACCGTTAGCAAAGGTGAAAATCATGAAATCTCATGCAATTTTCACGTTCAAACGCGATAGCGGCTTTATTTGAAACGTTAGAGGGATGGTTTATGTATCAAAATGTAGAGGATTTCTAGCTCTACAAATTGAGGCTTAGGCACTTTTCTCTAGCTCTTACCGTTTTCACGCTACAACCGTTAGCAAAGGTGAAAATCATGGAATATCATGCAATTCTCACGTTCAAACGCGATAGCGTCTTTACTTGAAACGCTAGACGGATGGTTTATGTATCAAACTGTAGAGGATTTCTAGCCCTACAAATTGAGGCTTAGGTACTTTTCTCTAGCTTTTACCGTTTTCACGCTACAACCGTTAGCAAAGGTGAAAATCATGAAATTACATGCAATTTTCACGTTCAAACGCGATAGCGTCTTTATTTGAAACGCTAGACGGTTGGTTTATGTATCAAACTGTAGAGGATTTCTAGCCCTACAAATTGAGGCTTAGGTACTTTTCTCTAGCTTTTACCGTTTTCACGCTACAACCGTTAGCAAAGGTGAAAATCATGAAATTACATACAATTTTCACGTTCAAACGCGATAGCGTTTCTATTTGAAATACTAGAGGGATGGTTTATGTATCAAAATGTAGAGTGTTCCTAGCCCTACAAATTGAGGCTTAGGCACTTTTCTCTAGTTCTTACCGTTTTCACGCTACAACCGTTAGCAAAGGTGAAAATCATGAAATCTCATGCAATTTTCACGTTCAAACGCGATAGCGTCTTTATTTGAAACGCTAGAGGGATGGTTTATGTATCAAAATGTAGAGGATTTCTAGCTCTACAAATAGAGGCTTAGGTACTTTTCTCTAGCTTTTACCGTTTTCACGCTACAACCGTTAGCAAAGGTGAAAATCATGAAATTACATACAATTTTCACGTTCAAACGCGATAGCGTTTCTATTTGAAATACTAGAGGGATGGTTTATGTATCAAAATGTAGAGTGTTCCTAGCCCTACAAATTGAGGCTTAGGCACTTTTCTCTAGCTCTTACCGTTTTCACGCTACAACCGTTAGCAAAGGTGAAAATCATGAAATCTCATGCAATTTTCACGTTCAAACGCGATAGCGGCTTTATTTGAAACGTTAGAGGGATGGTTTATGTATCAAAATGTAGAGGATTTCTAGCTCTACAAATTGAGGCTTAGGCACTTTTCTCTAGCTCTTACCGTTTTCACGCTACAACCGTTAGCAAAGGTGAAAATCATGGAATATCATGCAATTTTCACGTTCAAACGCGATAGCGTCTTTATTTGAAACGCTAGACGGATGGTTTATGTATCAAACTGTAGAGGATTTCTAGCCCTACAAATTGAGGCTTAGGTACTTTTCTCTAGCTTTTACCGTTTTCACGCTACAACCGTTAGCAAAGGTGAAAATCATGAAATTACATGCAATTTTCACGTTCAAACGCGATAGCGTCTTTATTTGAAACGCTAGACGGTTGGTTTATGTATCAAACTGTAGAGGATTTCTAGCCCTACAAATTGAGGCTTAGGTACTTTTCTCTAGCTTTTACCGTTTTCACGCTACAACCGTTAGCAAAGGTGAAAATCATGAAATTACATGCAATTTTCACGTTCAAACGCGATAGCGTTTCTATTTGAAATACTAGAGGGATGGTTTATGTATCAAAATGTAGAGTGTTCCAAGCCCTACAAATTGAGGCTTAGGCACTTTTCTCTAGCTCTTACCGTTTTCACGCTACAACCGTTAGCAAAGGTGAAAATCATGAATTCTCATGCAAATCTCACGTTCAAACGCGATAGCGTCTTTATTTGAAACGTTAGAGGGATGGTTTATGTATCAAAATGTAGAGGATTTCTAGCTCTACAAATTGAGGCTTAGGAACTTTTCTCTAGCTCTTACCGTTTTCACGCTACAACCGTTAGCAAAGGTGAAAATCATGAAATCTCATGCAATTTTCACGTTCAAACGCGATAGCGTCTTTATTTGAAACGCTAGACGGATGGTTTATGTATCAAACTGTAGAGGATTTCTAGCCCTACAAATTGAGGCTTAGGTACTTTTCTCTAGCTTTTACCGTTTTCACGCTACAACCGTTAGCAAAGGTGAAAATCATGAATTCTCATGCAAATCTCACGTTAAAACGCGATAGCGTCTTTATTTGAAACGCTAGAGGGATGGTTTATGTATCAAAATGTAGAGGATTTCTAGCTCTACAAATAGAGGCTTAGGTACTTTTCTCTAGCTTTTACCGTTTTCACGCTACAACCGTTAGCAAAGGTGAAAATCATGAAATTACATACAATTTTCACGTTCAAACGCGATAGCGTTTCTATTTGAAATACTAGAGGGATGGTTTATGTATCAAAATGTAGAGTGTTCCTAGCCCTACAAATTGAGGCTTAGGCACTTTTCTCTAGCTCTTACCGTTTTCACGCTACAACCGTTAGCAAAGGTGAAAATCATGAAATCTCATGCAATTTTCACGTTCAAACGCGATAGCGGCTTTATTTGAAACGTTAGAGGGATGGTTTATGTATCAAAATGTAGAGGATTTCTAGCTCTACAAATTGAGGCTTAGGCACTTTTCTCTAGCTCTTACCGTTTTCACGCTACAACCATTAGCAAAGGTGAAAATCATGGAATATCATGCAATTTTCACGTTCAAACGCGATAGCGTCTTTATTTGAAACGCTAGACGGATGGTTTATGTATCAAACTGTAGAGGATTTCTAGCCCTACAAATTGAGGCTTAGGTACTTTTCTCTAGCTTTTACCGTTTTGACGCTACAACCGTTAGCAAAGGTGAAAATCATGAAATTACATGCAATTTTCACGTTCAAACGCGATAGCGTTTCTATTTGAAATACTAGAGGGATGGTTTATGTATCAAAATGTAGAGTGTTCCTAGCCCTACAAATTGAGGCTTAGGCACTTTTCTCTAGCTCTTACCGTTTTCACGCTACAACCGTTAGCAAAGGTGAAAATCATGAATTCTCATGCAAATCTCACGTTCAAACGCGATAGCGTCTTTATTTGAAACGTTAGAGGGATGGTTTATGTATCAAAATGTAGAGGATTTCTAGCTCTACATGCATCTCATGCTCTTACCGTTTTCACGCTACAACCGTTAGCAAAGGTGAAAATCATGAAATCTCATGCAATTTTCACGTTCAAACGCGATAGCGTCTTTATTTGAAACGCTAGAGGGATGGTTTATGTATCAAAATGTAGAGGATTTCTAGCTCTACAAATTGAGGCTTAGGCACTTTTCTCTAGCTCTTACCGTTTTCACGCTACAACCGTTAGCAAAGGTGAAAATCATGAAATCTCATGCAATTTTCACGTTCAAACGCGATAGCGTCTTTATTTGAAACGCTAGACGGATGGTTTATGTATCAAACTGTAGAGGATTTCTAGCCCTACAAATTGAGGCTTAGGTACTTTTCTCTAGCTTTTACCGTTTTCACGCTACAACCGTAGCAAAGGTGAAAATCATGAAATTACATGCAATTTTCACGTTCAAACGCGATAGCGTTTCTATTTGAAATACTAGAGGGATGGTTTATGTATCAAAATGTAGAGGGTTCCTAGCCCTACAAATTGAGGCTTAGGCACTTTTCTCTAGCTCTTACCGTTTTCACGCTACAACCGTTATCAAAGGTGAAAATCATGAAATCTCATGCAATTTTCACGTTCAAACGCGATAGCGTCTTTATTTGAAACGCTAGGCGGATGGTTTATGTATCAAACTGTAGAGGATTTCTAGCCCTACAAATTGAGGCTTAGGTACTTTTCTCTAGCTTTTACCGTTTTCACGCTACAACCGTTAGCAAAGGTGAAAATCATGAAATTACATGCAATTTTCACGTTCAAACGCGATAGCGTTTCTATTTGAAATACTAGAGGGATGGTTTATGTATCAAAATGTAGAGTGTTCCTAGCCCTACAAATTGAGGCTGAGGCACTTTTCTCTAGCTCTTACCGTTTTCACGCTACAACCGTTAGCAAAGGTGAAAATCATGAAATCTCATGTAATTTTCAAGTTCAAACGCGAGAGCGTCTTTATTTGAAACGTTAGAGGGATGGTTTATGTATCACAATGTATAGGATTTCTAGCTCTACAAATTGAGGATTAGGCACTTTTCTCTAGCTCTTACCGTTTTCACGCTACAACCGTTAGCAAAGGTGAAAATCATGAAATTACATGCAATTTTCAAGTTCAAACGCGATAGCGTTTCTATTTGAAATACTAGAGCGATGATTTATGTATCAAAATGTAGAGTGTTCCTAGCCCTACAAATTGAGGCTTAGGCACTTTTCTCTAGCTCTTACCGTTTTCACGCTACAACCGTTAGCAAAGGTGAAAATCATGAATTCTCATGCAAATTTCACGTTCAAACGCGATAGCGTCTTTATTTGAAACGTTAGAGGGATGCTTTATGTATCAAAATGTAGAGGATTTCTAGCTCTACAAATTGAGGCTTAGGCACTTTTCTCTAGCTCTTACCGTTTTCACGCTACAACCGTTAGCAAAGGTGAAAATCATGAAATTTCATGCAATTTTCACGTTCAAACGTGATAGCATCTTTATTTGAAACGCTAGAGGGATGGTTTATGTATCAAAATGTAGAGGATTTCTACCACAACAAATTGAGACTTAGGCACTTTTCTCTAGCTCTTAGTCTTTATTTGAAACGCTAGAGGGATGGTTTATGTATCAAAATGTAGAGGATTTCTAGCCCTACAAATTGAGGCTGAGGCACTTTTTTCTAGCTCTTACCGTTTTCAGGCTACAACCGTTAGCAAAGGTGAAAATCATGAAATTGCATGCAATTTTCAAGTTCAAACGCGATAGCGTTTCTATTTGAAATACTAGAGGGATGGTTTATGTATCAAAATGTAGAGTATTTCTAGCCCTACAAATTGAGGCTTATGCACTTTTCTCTAGCTCTTACCGTTTTCACGCTACAACCGTTAGCAAAGGTGAAAATCATGAAATTACATGCAATTTTCAAGTTCAAACGCGATAGCGTTTCTATTTGAAATACTAGAGCGATGATTTATGTATCAAAATGTAGAGTGTTCCTAGCCCTACAAATTGAGGCTTAGGCACTTTTCTCTAGCTCTTACCGTTTTCACGCTACAACCGTTAGCAAAGGTGAAAATCATGAATTCTCATGCAAATTTCACGTTCAAACGCGATAGCGTCTTTATTTGAAACGTTAGAGGGATGCTTTATGTATCAAAATGTAGAGGATTTCTAGCTCTACAAATAGAGGCTTAGGCACTTTTCTCTAGCTCTTACCGTTTTCACGCTACAACCGTTAGGAAAGGTGAAAATCATGAAATTTCATGCAATTTTCACGTTAAAACGCGATAGCGTCTTTATTTGAAACGCTAGAGGGATGGTTTATGTATCAAAATGTAGAGGATTTCTAGCTCTACAAATTGAGGCTTAGGAACTTTTCTCTAGCTCTTACCGTTTTCACGCTACAACCGTTAGCAAAGGTGAAAATCATGAAATCTCATGCAATTTTCACGTTCAAACGCGATAGCGTCTTTATTTGACACGCTAGACGGTTGGTTTATGTATCAAACTGTAGAGGACTTCTAGCCCTACAAATTGAGGCTTAGGTACTTTTCTCTAGCTTTTACCGTTTTCACGCTACAACCGCTAGCAAAGGTAAAAATCATGAAATTACATGCAATTTTCACGTTCAAACGCGATAGCGTTTCTATTTGAAATACTAGAGGGATGGTTTATGTATCAAAATGTAGAGTGTTCCTAGCCCTACAAATTGAGGCTTAGGCACTTTTCTCTAGCTCTTACCGTTTTCACGCTACAACCGTTAGCAAAGGTGAAAATCATGAAATCTCATGCAATTTTCACGTTCAAACGCGATAGCGTCTTTATTTGAAACGTTAGAGGGATGGTTTATGTATCAAAATGTAGAGGATTTCTAGCTCTACAAATTGAGGCTTAGGCACTTTTCTCTAGCTCTTACCGTTTTCACGCTACAACCGTTAGCAAAGGTGAAAATCATGGAATCTCATGCAATTTTCACGTTCAAACGCGATAGCGTCTTTATTTGAAACGTTAGAGGGATGGTTTATGTATCAAAATGTAGAGGATTTCTAGCTCTACAAATTGAGGCTTAGGAACTTTTCTCTAGCTCTTACCGTTTTCATGCTACAACCGTTAGCAAAGGTGAAAATCATGAAATCTCATGCAATTTTCACGTTCAAACGCGATAGCGTCTTTATTTGAAACAGTAGAGGGATGGTTTATGTATCACAATGTAGAGGATTTCTAGCCCTACAAATTGAGGCTTAGGCACTTTTCTCTAGCTCTTACCGTTTTCACGCTACAACCGTTAGCAAAGGTGAAAATCATGAAATCTCATGCAATTTTCACGTTCAAACGCGATAGCGTCTTTATTTGAAACGCTAGAGGGATGGTTTATGTATCAAAATGTAGAGGATTTCTAGCTCTACAAATAGAGGCTTAGGCACTTTTCTCTAGCTCTTACCGTTTTCACGCTACAACCGTTAGCAAAGGTGAAAATCATGAAATTTCATGCAATTTTCACGTTAAAACGCGATAGCGTCTTTATTTGAAACGCTAGAGGGATGGTTTATGTATCAAAATGTAGAGGATTTCTAGCTCTACAAATTGAGGCTTAGGAACGTTTCTCTAGCTCTTACCGTTTTCACGCTACAACCGTTAGCAAAGGTGAAAATCATGAAATCTCATGCAATTTTCACGTTCAAACGCGATAGCGTCTTTATTTGAAACGCTAGACGGTTGGTTTATGTATCAAACTGTAGAGGATTTCTAGCCCTACAAATTGAGGCTTAGGTACTTTTCTCTAGCTTTTACCGTTTTCACGCTACAACCGTTAGCAAAGGTAAAAATCATGAAATTACATGCAATTTTCACGTTCAAACGCGATAGCGTTTCTATTTGAAATACTAGAGGGATGGTTTATGTATCAAAATGTAGAGTGTTCCTAGCCCTACAAATTGAGGCTTAGGCACTTTTCTCTAGCTCTTACCGTTTTCACGCTACAACCGTTAGCAAACGTGAAAATCATGAATTCTCATGCAAATTTTACGTTCAAACGCGATAGCGTCTTTATTTGAAACGTTAGAGGGATGGTTTATGTATCAAAATGTAGAGGATTTCTAGCTCTAGCGTTTCAAATAAAGACGCTATCGCGTTTGAACGTGAAAATTGCATGAGATTTCATGATTTTCACCTTTGCTAACGGTTGTAGCGTGAAAACGGTAAGAGCTAGAGAAAAGTGCCTAAGCCTCAATTTGTAGAGCTAGAAATCCTCTACATTTTGAAAATCATGAAATTACATGCAATTTTCACGTTCAAACGCGATAGCGTTTCTATTTGAAATACTAGAGGGATGGTTTATGTATCAAAATGTAGAGTGTTCCTAGCCCTACAAATTGAGGCTTAGGCACTTTTCTCTAGCTCTTACCGTTTTCACGCTACAACCGTTAGAAAAGGTGAAAATCATGAATTCTCATGCAAATTTCACGTTCAAACGCGATAGCGTCTTTATTTGAAACGTTAGAGGGATGGTTTATGTATCAAAATGTAGAGGATTTCTAGCTCTACAAATTGAGGCTTAGGAACTTTTCTCTAGCTCTTACCGTTTTCACGCTACAACCGTTAGCAAAGGTGAAAATCATGAAATCTCATGCAATTTTCACGTTCAAACGCAATAGCGTCTTTATTTGAAACGCTAGAGGGATGGTTTATGTATCAAAATGTAGAGGATTTCTAGCTCTACAAATTGAGGCTTAGGTACTTTTCTCTAGCTTTTACCGTTTTCACGCTACAACCGTTAGCAAAGGTGAAAATCATGAAATTACATGCAATTTTTACGTTCAAACGCGATAACGTTTCTATTTGAAATACTAGAGGGATGGTTTATGTATCAAAATGTAGAGTGTTCCTAGCCCTACAAATTGAGGCTTAGGCACTTTTCTCTAGCTCTTACCGTTTTCACGCTACAACCGTTAGCAAAGGTGAAAATCATGAATTCTCATGCAAATCTCACGTTCAAACGCGATAGCGTCTTTATTTGAAACGTTAGAGGGATGGTTTATGTATCAAAATGTAGAGGATTTCTAGCTCTACAAATTGAGGCTTAGGAACTTTTCTCTAGCTCTTACCGTTTTCATGCTACAACCGTTAGCAAAGGTGAAAATCATGAAATCTCATGCAATTTTCACGTTCAAACGCGATAGCGTCTTTATTTGAAACGCTAGAGGGATGGTTTATGTATCAAAATGTAGAGGATTTCTAGCTCTACAAATTGAGGCTTAGGCACTTTTCTCTAGCTCTTACCGTTTTCACGCTACAACCGTTAGCAAAGGTGAAAATCATGAAATCTCATGCAATTTTCACGTTCAAACGCGATAGCGTCTTTATTTGAAACGTTAGAGGGATGGTTTATGTATCAAAATGTAGAGGATTTCTAGCTCTACAAATTGAGGATTAGGCACTTTTCTCTAGCTCTTACCGTTTTCACGCTACAACCGTTATCAAAGGTGAAAATCATGGAATCTCATGCAATTTTCACGTTCAAACGCGATAGCGTCTTTATTTGAAACGCTAGACGGATGGTTTATGTATCAAACTGTAGAGGATTTCTAGCCCTACAAATTGAGGCTTAGGTACTTTTCTCTAGCTTTTACCGTTTTCAGGCTACAACCGTTAGCAAAGGTGAAAATCATGAAATTACATGCAATCTTCACGTTCAAACGCGATAGCGTTTCTATTTGAAATACTAGAGGGATGGTTTATGTATCAAAATGTAGAGTGTTCCTAGCCCTACAAATTGAGGCTTAGGCACTTTTCTCTAGCTCTTACCGTTTTCACGCTACAACCGTTAGCAAAGGTGAAAATCATGAATTCTCATGCAAATTTCACGTTCAAACGCGATAGCGTCTTTATTTGAAACGTTAGAGGGATGCTTTATGTATCAAAATGTAGAGGATTTCTAGCTCTACAAATTGAGGCTTAGGCACTTTTCTCTAGCTCTTACCGTTTTCACGCTACAACCGTTAGCAAAGGTGAAAATCATGGAATCTCATGCAATTTTCACGTTCAAACGCGATAGCGTCTTTATTTGAAACGCTAGACGGATGGTTTATGTATCAAACTGTAGAGGATTTCTAGCCCTACAAATTGAGGCTTAGGTACTTTTCTCTAGCTTTTACCGTTTTCAGGCTACAACCGTTAGCAAAGGTGAAAATCATGAAATTACATGCAATTTTCACGTTCAAACGTGATAGCATCTTTATTTGAAACGCTAGAGGGATGGTTTATGTATCAAAATGTAGAGGATTTCTAGCCCTACAAATTGAGGCTTATGCACTTTTCTCTAGCTCTTACCGTTTTTACGCTACAAACGTTAGCAAAGGTGATAATCATGAAATTACATGCAATTTTCACGTTCAAACGCGATAGCGTCTTTATTTGAAACGCTAGAAGCATGGTTTATTTATAAAAATGTAGAGTGTTTCTAGCCCTACAAATTGAGGCTTAGGCACTTTTCTCTAGCTCTTACCGTTTTCACGCTACAACCATTAGCAAATGTGAAAATCATGAAATTACATGCAATTTTCACCTTCAAACGCGATAGCGTTTCTATTTGAAATACTAGAGGGATGGTTTATGTATCAAAATGTAGAGTGTTTCTAGCCCTACAAATTGAGGCTTAGGCGCTATTCTCTAACTCTTACCGTGTTCACGCTACAACCGTTAGCAAAGGTGAAAATCATGAAATTTCATGCAATTTTCACGTTCAAGCGCGATAGCATCTTTATTTGAAACGCTAGAGGGATGGTTTATATATCAAAATGTAGAGGATTTCTAGCCCTACAAACTGAGGCTTAGGCGCTATTCTCTATCTCTTACCGTGTTCACGCTACAACCGTTAGCAAAGGTGAAAATCATGAAATTTCATGCAATTTTCACGTTCAAGCGCGATAGCATCTTTATTTGAAACGCTAGAGGGATGGTTTATATATCAAAATGTAGAGGATTTCTAGCCCTACAAATTGAGGCTTATGCACTTTTCTCTAGCTCTTACCGTTTTCACGCTACAAACGTTAGCAAAGGTGATAATCATGAAATTACATGCAATTTTCACGTTCAAACGCGATAGCGTCTTTATTTGAAACGCTAGAAGCATGGTTTATATATAAAAATGTAGAGTGTTTCTAGCCCTACAAATTGAGGCTTAGGCACTTTTCTCTAGCTCTTACCGTTTTCACGCTACAACCGTTAGCAAAGGTGAAAATCATGAAATTTAATGCAATTTTCTCGTTCAAACGCGATAGCGTTTCTATTTGAAATACTAGAGGGATGGTTTATGTATCAAAATGTAGAGGATTTCTAGCTCTACAAATTGAGACTTAGGCACTTTTCTCTAGCTCTTACCGTTTTCACGCTACAACCGTTAGAAAAGGTGAAAATCATGAAATTTCATGCAATTTTTACGTTCAAACGCGATAGCGTTTCTATTTGAAATACTAGAGGGATGGTTTATGTATCAAAATGTAGAGGATTTCTAGCTCTACAAATTGAGATTGAGGCACTTTTCTCTAGCTCTTACCGTTTTCACGCTACAACCGTTACCGTTAGCAAAGTTGAAAATCATGAAATCTCATGCAATATTCACGTTCAAACGCGATAGCGTTTCTATTTGAAATACTAGAGGGATGGTTTATGTATCAATATGTAGAGTATTTCTAGCCCTACAAATAGAGGCTTAGGCGCTTTTCTCTAGCTCTTACCATTTTCACGTACAACCGTTAGCAAAGGTGAAAATCATGAAATTACATGCAATTCTCACGTTCAAACGCATTAGGATCTGTATTTGAAACGCTAGAGGGATGGTTTATGTATCAAAATGTAGACGATTTCTAGCCCTACAAATTGAGGCTTAGGCGCTTTTCTCTAGCTCTTACCGTTTTCACGCTACAACCGTTAGCAAAGGCGAAAATCATGAAATTACATGCAATTTTCACGTTCAAGCGCGATAGCTTCTTTATTTGAGACGTTAGAGGGATGGTTTATGTATCAAAATGTAGACGATTTCCAGCCCTACAAATTGAGGCTTAGGCGCTTTACTCTAGCTCTTACCGTTTTCACGCTACAACCGTTAGCAAAGGTGAAAATCATGAAATTACATGCAATTTTCACGTTCAAACGCATTAGCATCTGTATTTGAAACGCTAGAGGGATGGCTTATGTATCAAAATGTAGACGATTTCTAGCCCTACAAATTGAGGCTTAGGCGCTTTTCTCTAGCTCTTACCGTTTTCACGCTATAACCGTTAGCAAAGGTAAAAATCATGAAATATCATGCAATTTTCACGTTCAAATGCTATAGCGTCTTTATTTGAAACGCTAGAGTGATGGTTTATGTATCAAAATGTAGAGGATTTCTAGCCCTACAAATTGAGGCTTAGGCACTTTTCTCTAGCTCTTACCGTTTTCACGCTACAACCGTTAGCAAAGGTGCAAATCATGAAATTTCATGCAATATTCACGTTCAAACGCGATAGCGTCTTTATTTTAAACGCTAGAGGGATGGTTTATGTATCAAAATGTAGAGGATTTCTAGCCCTACAAATTGAGGCTTAGGCACTTTTCTCTAGCTCTTACCGTTTTCACGCTTTCACTCAGTTAGTGCCTCTTTCTTTAGTCCCTCTAGGACTTCTTCTCTAGTTGTTAGATGGTTCATACCTCGGACATCACAGAAACCTCAAGAAAAGTGATTCGCGAAAATTCGGCCCGATGGGGTTTTTAACTCACGCTCCCCCATTCTCAGTACGCGACTAGGCCTCTGAGCTGGTTAGATAAATTATAAAAATCGAGCTCCCAAACGATAAACGAAAGCAGCTTATATAATAGCACATTATAGATATAGTTCGGCGAAAATTATGGGTAATGAATAGTACAGTTGCTTACTAAATAAATATCTACCCTAATGAGGGCGTATATGCTCTACCGATATGTAAGTTATCGCAATTACGATCACAAAAAGGTCTTTTCCACAATTGAGGTTGCGATTTCAATCGCATTTACAAAATTACAGGTCACCTCGCTACGACGATCCCTAATGGGAATTGACTATTGCTACGTACTGGCCCATATATTAATTATATTTTGTATGAATTAAGAATTATTTTGATTGCAATAATGCGCCTAATTTTCATTTATTATTCACAAATGATAAAAGCATTATATTTATATTTGACCACTGTACTATACGCGTGTTTCATATTATGCTAATGCAATAGTTAAAGCAAGCGCTTATCTAGAGTACTCAAAATCACGCAAATGCGGGGAACTTGCCACGTGTTCGGGGTATAATTTCTAACAAGCTTATACATATTTGACGGTGTTTTTTTGGGATCACAATAATATGATTTCAGAAACATAAGGTAAATTACCTGTAAAACTGAGGGGACTTTCATGTTCAAATGCCAATTGGATCGTGTTTTATTTTATAACTAGGTGAAAATCCCGACATCCGACGGCGTATGATAAATCAACTATCTCACCACCTCCTCGGAGCCCGTGTGACTATTTGTATTCTTTCCTTCATCAAAATATGACCAAACGTAATGTTATTATATATATATATATATATATATATATATATATATATATATAGCAAGTAGATTGACGGACTGTTAAGGATATATGTGGATGACGGGTAGAAGTCCAAAAGGGGGAAAACGGAAACCGAGGGCCAGGAGAGAAATTAAAGCCAAGATCTTGTGTGGTTCCCGTGTTTTATGTTACGTGCTAACGTATATATATATATATATATATATATATATATATATATATATATATTCTACTAACTATGCAGTTGCAACTTGTAAGATACCAATAGACGCATCCAACTATCGCCTTGTTTTGACAGGCAAAACTGCCATTAATCAAAATATTTGTCACGACATCCATTGACAGCACCAAAGTCCAGGCTTCAAAACATTACCTTCGTTTTTATATTATAGCGATATTAATAAAATGTCTTTATTGGCCTATAGAAGATCGTTCAGTTTATAAGACATAGCTAAATAACATATAACATTACATAAGATATATAAAGTAATTTTGTCCAGGGACTAAACATGTCTTTAGTTTCTGACCTTTATGTTCTTATACAAAAATTATCATGTTCGAGAATCGGAATTAAAAAACGACTAAAAACAAAACATATGTCTTTCAATTCTGATCTCTACGTTTTCGTTTTCAAGAACCGAAATTAATTAACATTTAATACCATTTATCTTCTTCTTCTATTGGCTCCACAGTCCGAGGGTCATCGGGCATACGTCTCCTGAACTTGCTTAATCCTTTTTTGAGGGGACAAGTATTTTTGTCTTACTTACATTCCAAACCATTGTATTCCTGGTGATTACAAACACTTTGACAATATAGTCTCGAATAGGAAAGACTGGCGGGCAACATTTTAGTCATCGTATATACCCGGCGCCTTCACCATTACTTCCCATCCCAACAATCAGAATAGGTATATTATTTAGGGGGTCGCAGAAAAAGTTGATTACAGATCATTGGGGATGTTTTTCTACAGATCAGAGGGTATTTTGAAATTGTCAAGTGCAGAAGAGAATCGCGGACCGGAAAGTTTGAGAAACAATACCGCAGTGCACCTAACCTATGGGTGGGGCCTTTACTCACCTTAATTAATAATAATTTGCTTTACAACATACAAATAATTGATTAAATTTGCCAAATATTTTACTACTAAATATTACTAAATTTAGCTCGGAAACCAAGAAATATGAATATCATCCATATCACCAAATGGAATATAATTTAATTCTTATTGTTAATAAAACAAATGTAGATAGGTAGCTTATTTAATTACTCTTTTTTTATTTTCAGGGTTACGCCTTGTGCGTGCTGGATTACGATTTTCTCATACTGGACAACGCATTCCTAGTGCATAAACCAGGCATCAAGATATACAAAAAGGATTCAAAACGCGCCGCGCTGGCCTCAAAAACCAATCAACTCATCAGAAAAATTATTTTCCCAGAGTTAAAAGTAATCTATGGCGTTAAAAAAGGCTGTGCAGTATAAAATACGTAAAAGAATATTTAACAAAAAAAAAATGAGAGTCCCTGCTGTTATATAATCACTCCTTTGTGATCTGTCTACTTAGTTCTATATTTTTATGTCACATTATGTTTGCTCAATAGCGTATTGAATCCTAGGTGGAAAAAAAGTAACGTTTCAAACGACAATCGTGTATAAGTTTTAATTATTTATTTATTGTACATATTATTTAGGTAGCCATATACTTAAGCACGGATACTGTGTAATCTTTTTCGCATGTGTTGCAGGGTGGAAGAATGTGATAGATGAATGTGAGACTCACATTGAACTGTATGCGCGTGATCACTTTAATTCACTTATTGTACTTATTTTAGTTAAATTATTTGTAGATTACAACTATCTTATTGTTTTTAATATAGTTGATGTGCCTTATTCACATGGTGATTATATGATAAAATATTAATTTTGTACTGTTATTATATATAATATTAAAAGCTGTACTCTGAAATATATTATAAATACAATACAAATTGTGTTCTCTGATCATATGGTATTTATTTCCATAATGTGTGGTTTTATATGTTATTAGTTAACCTTATTCTGTGTGTACAAAAGACTCCGGGGGATATTATTTATTTGTCAGCAATTCGACTCGTGTATCAGATAAATCAATATTAATACCGTGTTTCCATTTCCTAATTAACTAATCACTAGATTTATACAGTTAACATAACGAACGTTCAGAAACTTTTGTACACGCACTGGACTGTATAAGTATAATCCAGGTATATGCTCCAACATTTGACAAGGACTAGGGAGAAATAGAATGCTTCTATGATGACATGACGCATCGCGGAGACCGCTTCATAGAATTTGAAATGACTATAACAAATACATATTTTAACTACCGGCCAGAATACTTTATACCTAAGGCGCTTTCGTTTAACATGGTTCATCATTCCTTGCGGTCGTGCGCTGCCGGTTGTAAGGACTGAGGTATAATCCAGGTATATGCTCCGACATTTTACAAGGACTAGGGAGAAATATAATGCTGCTATGATGACATTACGCATCGCGGAGATCGCTTCATAGAATTTGAAATGACTATAACAAATACATATTTTAGCTACCGGCCAGAAGCCTTTTTACCTAAGGCGCTTTCGTTTAACATGGTTTATCATTCCTTGCGGTCGTGCGCTGCCGGTTGTAAGGAATAATTATGCGCATCGGAAGTGGCATATAGAACAAGAAACAATAAGCCCGTACCAGCCCAGAATGATAAACGAAAGGCACTCTAGGCATCTCCATAACACACTGAACACATAGTAAGATGCCCAATTGACTACATAGATACTAATTCTGCTGTTCCTAGCACAATAACAGCAAAAACATAACTTAGGTGCAGATGTCGTCTCTGACCATAATCCTGTAGTAGCTAGCTTCAGAGTGAAACTCGAGAAACACAGAACTAAAACCTAACACGAGACTAGACGTTTAAAAACTTAAAATCCAGACAACCAAAGAGCTTGTAGATAAAACAAAAAGCTTAAGAAGGCTAACGCAAAAAAAATCAATGATCCAAATAGCAAATGGGACACTATCAACTGAAGTATAGTAGAAATCGAGGGGAACTACTTATAAATTAGCAAAATAACGATACAAAATGAGTTGATGGCGGAAAAAATAATACACACCTGGTGGAAGAAAGAAGAAAACCCAAATCAATAGATGCTGACAAATATAAAGAACTATTTAGGAAAATCACAAAAAAAATACACAGCAAAGGAAACATGGTTGAATGAAAAGTGTGAAGAACTAGACAAGAATCATACGATACCTTTAATATGCACAAAAGAAGACAAAGATATCGCTGGAACTTCAGAAAGGGCGGAGAGTAGTGTTCTGGTCGACACAACTGGTTTGCTAGTATAGACGTCCAAGCCAAACTGCGTAGATGGCAGGAGTATATTAAGCAACCATTAGGAGACGTAAGATCTGAGGGATAGAATAGATTACAAATAAAAAGTTGAAATGCATCCCTCAGTAAGCCTGATGCAAGGACTGTACATAGTCCTTGAGCCCGATGTGCCATTTTTAAAAGTTGTGCACAAGAGAATGTACAATACGTAATACCCAGTTTGGCTTCCGTAAGGACATACGGAGCACTGTTTAGTTGTTTGATGTCAACCAGGATGTACGCATTTTTGTTTGACTACTTAAAGGCGTTTGACACTAATTGAACTGTTACATAAGAACGGAATTGACAGGAGTTTCTTTACTACAACCAAACTGCCATCATAACCATTGAAGGAGAAACATACAAAAATAGTCCAATTATCAGAGGTTTTCTGTGAAGTTAAGGTAAATACCGGGTGATTAAACTCCTCTGATCTTCTCCCTTGACCGGCGGAAAAGCCTCACAGCTGATAGCCCTATAAAGATAGAAGTCCAATTAAACGACGTGTTTGGCAGGAATGTGTCCTATTCATAATTGTCTTTAACCTGTATTCTGGAATGATGCAGGAAG
This sequence comes from Lordithon lunulatus, assembly GCA_963942505.1. Classification (NCBI taxonomy): domain Eukaryota; kingdom Metazoa; phylum Arthropoda; class Insecta; order Coleoptera; family Staphylinidae; genus Lordithon; species Lordithon lunulatus. The sequence goes on from OZ012669.1 coordinate 15,562,677, forward strand.
CCCTGGAAGATTATTGAGGTGGTATTTTACTGAATGTTACATAGCCGATGACACTGTGTTGGTTGTAAGTAATATAGAAGATCTGCGTAGAATTGCGGAACAATAGGTCAATGAACGTTACGGACTTATGAATAAAAATCAACATGACCAAATTCATGTTAATAAGCAAAAACAACCCACAGCTAGCTGTCAATCATGAAAAGACTATAAATACATACGTGGGTAAACGATAGCAACGACTTCGAACCAGAAATAAGGAGCAGAGCCAAACAAACTCGCAGTACTTTCATCAAAAGGAAACAGATATTCTGCGGTAAATATCTTAGTAGCTCTTTTAGGATCAGAATGGTACGATGCTACATTTTAAGAGACAAAATTGAGGCATTTGAGATGTAGATATACCGCAGAATCCTGAAAATACCATCAATCGAGAGTTACTAATGAAGAGGTGTTGCGGAGAATGGGAACGGAAAGGGAGACAACAATTAAGAAACTCGAGTATCTTAAGCGTATTTCGTTTATCACTCTGTGCTGCTACGAGCGTATTGTTCTATTTGCCGCTTCCGATGCGCACATTTCTACCTCGGCCCTTACAGCCGGCGGTGTACGACCGCAAGATATAGCGCGCCACTGGGCTAAACCATGCTAAACGAAAGCGCCTTTAGTCACGTCATGAGATGTGCTCGGTGCAAACTTTAGCAGCTCATAATTCAGGGGAAAATAACTAGCAAGAGGAGTATTAGGAGAAGGCAAGGACTGTATACAAGAGGATGTCACATCATAATTTTTTTCATTTATCGGATTGGTCAACGGAACGACCAATCCGGTGAAAGAAAACATTTATCGTCATCGAACAGCTCGGGTTTGTATATTGGGCAGCACGACACGATCGAGTGAGGAATTAGCGGTAAAATTAATTCTGCTATCTCGGTAGTAGAATCAACACATCTAATGCAGTAATATGCGCGATAAAGTCCTGGTTTCCTAGCAAGCGGTGTCGTTTTTGACGTCAGTTACATATTACAAGATACGTTTTAAGTACATGTAATTGAATAACTCACCAGATTCCAGTGTAATTCATGACATTTTCCCAGTACTTTGAAGTATACCGCTCTCTGGATTACCAGATTTATTTAAATATACGTAAAAGAAATGTGTGACGTCTAAATGACTTTAAATGCGGCCGCTTATGTCGACACCGCTTCCTAGGAAACCAAGGCTTAAGTAAGCATGTGGTGGGTGTAAACAAAATTACATATATCGGAACAAAAATGTGGATGGCAACATGGTATGTGAAAGATTTGATAACATCCAAAGGAAAAAAATTACACCTTACGAGTCAACAATCGCCACCCAAGAGCTATGTCCAATATACAAGACGGATCTGGCTCGATTGCAATGATATTTAAATTTACCATCAAATATCCCTGCCAGATTATAATTCGATGACGACAAATGTTTTCCTTCGCCGGTTTGGTCCATGAAACATGCGGGGTCCTCTTGTTCTCAGTACTTGGGAAGAAGGAGAATTGGTGGCTGCGCAACTGGTTCGAGACTGGTTCGTTGTACCTCAAACCAACTTTTAAGGCAGCAGTGTATAAGGTTAAGATTGTCATGATAGTCGCTAACCTTCTTTGAAGACGTCACTCCAAGAAGAAGCAAACTTTACATGTTATTAGACACCGAAGATTTAAGTTTCATTACACCATTTGGAGAAAATAGATCTTTTGTATTTTTCTATATTACATAAGCCGCTTTCGTTTAGCATGGTTTATCATTGCTAGTCGCCCCCGTGGCGTGCACTATCGCTCAGGTCTTGCGGTCGTGTGTCGCTGGTTGTAAGGGCCGAGGTAGAATTATACGCATCGGAAGCGGCAAATAGAACAAGAAACAATAAGCCCGTACCAGCCCAGAATGATAACAGAAATGTTACCGTTTCGGCGAATATGCCGCTTACCCCTACTCCACGCTCAGTAGGGTAGGAAAATCCGGGCTGCGTGCGCCTCGTCAGTAGATGCTGAGAGTAGGGGGCCCGTTCGCCCCTATAAATAACGTGCACGCACCCCTAAACGGCAGTCAGTTCTCCCTCACCAAGCTCAGAGGACTGATTCGTATTACCCGACTATCGCCTTGAAACCGATATTTGAGTTTAACTTTGTACCTTGGTAAATCGATCCTCCCTCACCAAGACTCAGAGGATCGATTTATTCCCTTGCAGCTATCAGCTTACACTGATAATTGTGCCCCATCTCCCTCTTGTGACGGTTCTCCCTCACCACGACTCAGAGAACCGTTTCAAGAACATCCTCGACGCCGAGCGTTGATCCTATCTTCCCCGTAAGGCGGCCTGACGGTTTTTAACCCTCCCCGTGCCTGTCTTACGAAGAGCTGACCCCGGCGACGGGCTGCAGCTTCCTTCACCAACCCCATCGACGCCGAGCATCGATAACAGAAAGGCACTTTATAGTGGGTTTAATCGCGGGATATGACGTTACAAAAAAGTTTCAAATAAAAATTAATTACTTGTACTTGAACCGTGAATTAACCGCACATGTGTAATTCATTAATTATTGCAGATATATTCGAGTATTGTACACGAATACAGTTCCATGTCTTAAAAACTCTTCAAACAATTTCCTTATTTAAGAAGGAGATTCATATCCTAATTCTAATCCAACATCAATCATCTTGTAAAAGGTAAGATGGCATGCTAAAATTTGATAATATATTATGTCGATTTTTACCAACATCTCATAAATGTTAAACGTCTGCGTGGCGGCAGACGAAACAATATCCGATATACATGTGAAACCTTCCTACTTACTAAATAAAGTTTCATGGGAAACATTTCTAACTTTATTTAGTAAGTAGGAAGGTTTCATATGTATATGGGATATTGTTTTGTCAATAATTGGGCGTAAAGGGTGTAATCTATCAAAAGTTAGCTATTATTTACGGAAATTTAAAAAAACATGAAGGATCAATAAAACGATACATTCGGAAGATCTTTAGTTCAAAAAAGTACACTAACTTTTATAAATGTGCCTTTCGTTTATCACTCTGGGCTGGTACGGGCTTATAGTTTCATGTTCTATTTGCCGCTTCCGATGCGCAAAATTCTACCTCGGCCCTTACAACCGGCGGCGCACGACCGCGATACTGCACGCAACGGGGCGACTAGACTATGCTAAACGAAAGCGCCTAAAATATTGTCGTTGGTGTAAACATGTTGCGTATCGATGTTAAAACTGTGTAGCTTAAATAATCCCATTTTGCCTACAAAAGGAAACTTGCAATTAGTAATGTATGGCATACATTTAGATAAAGTTTACAATACATTATGGATTCAATCATTTTATCATATAATGGATTACATCTTGTCTACTCCATTACTTCACAAACTGCGACGCACCATCAATGGAAAATATGTTTATCCATAACATTAGTCTGTGTATGTGGGTGCGTGAGCATCAAGAGTCTTAACGAATTTTAGTTGCTTGGTAAAATTAAAACCTAACCCCACGTTCTGTCGCTTGGGGCTTGCCCGCCTCAGGGGGTACTATAAGCCCCTCGCTGTCTTGCGATAGTCTTGTCTCTTGTCTGAATGTCTCGTCCTGTTAGTCTCGTCGTTATGTCTGCAGGTCGTCCTGCAATTTCTGCTTCTTAGTTTCGTTGGAAAATTTGACGATCGCGTCCCGATGTTCAGCAGTCGTTATGCCTCATGATAGCGACTGCTGAACATTGGGACGCGATCGTCAAATTTTCCAACGTGAGTATGAAGCAGAATCCTATTTGTCTGGGATCGGGGTCTTCCTCCTCCAGCTTCGTTCATAGTATGATCTGCTTCGCGTACCATCTGTTGCAATAGTATAACGTATAGTACTGGTGGTCGCTTTGCCAATTCTATAAAGATAAGTCTGGAAGACCGTTCGCGTTGAAGTCGTCCGCTACGATGACATTGTCCGCTCAGAGATCGCACCGTCTGTTCGAGTGCCTGCATCCATAGGCGCTTTCGTTTAGCATGGTATATCATTGCTAGTCGCTCCTGTGGCGTGCAGTATCGCTTAGCTCTTGCGGTCGTGCGGTCGTGCGCCGCCGGTTGTAAGGGCCGAGGTAGAATCAGTAGAATTATGCGCATCGGAAGTGGCAAATAGAACAAGTAACAATAAGAACGTACCCTCCCAGAGTGTTAAACGAAAGGCACTCATGTAGTGGTGTGGGTTCTCCCATAGGTAGGCGATAGATAGGATGGTACTATCACGAGCTCTCCCACTTATACGTACGGGATTCCTCTCGTGGGTGATCCATGGTCGTGATGTGCCCATGGTTTCGCCTAGTAGTTTAATTGCGACATCTTCCATAGGCCCATCTGTTACACATGAGCAGTCGACCCTGTATTTAATAAAATTTAAAAAAATATATTAATGAATACACCGAAATACAACGATGAGGAAAATTCAAAGCGTTATGAGAAAAACGTTGATATTCAGTAAAACACTTATTACTGTTAATGGTTTTTAATTTGAAAAATTAAATTTAGTTTATACTCTAACTTCTTATTTTCAAAACGTTAGGTAGATAACATAAAAATGTACCCTCGTATACAATATAAATTGGTAGTCCTAAAAATTACATATACTATGCAATAATTGGAACAATACACCAAGCAATTCAAATAATCGAAATTATCATGGATTCTTAATATCTCGGAAATATATACGAAAAATAATATCAATTAAACCATAAATTTTACCAATAATCGTCGATAGTAGTAGTATTTGTCCGGCATACGTGACATTTATTTTATGATATTATGTATAGAAGATTTCTACACAAAATAATATCAAATATATAAAAATATAATTATAAATGCAAAATCATAAAACTCATTTCTGTAGACATTTTAGGTCATCGATTGAAACCGCACCGCTGTCACTTACTGTTAAATTCATAACACTATTATTTATGCAAGAATGAATTATATCCCTTTCCACATAATGTTAAGTATTCGGTAAATATTCCATAAATGCGGTCTCATTACTTTCTAACTCATTACCTTTAATTTGTACAACCACTTTGCATGAATCTTAATTAATTCTTCAAGGCTCACCAAATCAATAGTGAATTATTAACGTTCAAACACACATCTAGATCTATGTTTAATAATGGGTAGAGATTAAATTATATAAGCTGTGAACTATTGCACACATTCGTCTAATATCAGAATTATCATGTTATCTCTATACATAATTTATAATTCAGATTTATTTATTTTTATAACTGTTCTCGATATTATTGAAAGAAACGAATATAAAATTTTGATATATTGAGACTGGTAAAGTGTAATTGCTAGAGATACAATGTTCTTTTCATTATAAAATACTCAAAAGAATTAATAAGAATCTCGTAATATTGAGACTGGCAAAGTGTAATTTCTAGAGATACAATGTTCTTTTCATTATAAAATACAAGAAAGAATTAATAAGAATCTCGTAAATTGAGACTGGCAAAATGTAATTTCTCGAGATAAAATGTTCTTTTCATTATAAAATACTCACAAGAATTAATAAGAATCTTGTACAAACTTCGTGTTCACGTTTTTTCATCCGATACGAATATATACAGTTGTACGACGAACATAAATTTTCCAGGTTTATGCGATCAGAAGAATAAAGTAGATTTACGCAAAAATTAGAAAAGTTTGCACGTTTACAATACTTACTTCTATGTAAGTAAAAAGTGCTTACTTTAACAATTGAAAACAACACGAACTATAATCCCTATAATAAAAAAAGGAAGACAATATTGTATGTCGTCCGATCTGCCAGTTATGACTTTTCTCATCGAGGGTGGTATTTTTATATTTTTTATTTAATATTTTAATTGGAGTATTAAGTGATTTTTATGAATAACAATCTTTTCATTTATATTTTGTTTTATTACATATTATATATTTATTTGTTCATTATCCATGAGTATTTCTGAATAAACTGGTGTTGCGACAGACAAGTAGACACAATATCAAGTTTGGAAATATTTTCAGATTAAAAGTATTTGTGTATATATGTATGTGAGGGCAAAAGAAACTCCTTCTTTTAATATCGATAATTTCGCTCTTTGGTTCAGAGCTTCATCAGGATTTACTACAACATAAGCCAGATGTTACAGGATGAATAGTGATTACAATATTATATCTATTATAAAATATTAAATATACAAAGTCTAGGTATTATATTAGTTTCTTTTGCCCTCACGCCGCAATCCCAACAGTCTTCTTCTTTCTTAAGATAAAAAAAACTTTCACAAAATCCGGAGGGGCTCGATTTGGCCGGATTTTGTGAAATTTTGTTTTATCTTTTTCTACCCTATGAAAAATTAACAGACTATATAGTTCGTGCAATAATGCCCAAACGCTATTTTCTAGTTGTCTAGTTTCCATAACTAGTTTTCAATTAATTAATTCTCATTAATATTATATCAACAGGCGGAAAGACCCATGTCGATTATATATATTATATCAACCCTTCCATGTTGTGTGCAATTTAAAGTATACAATTTATTGCTATATATATTTTAAATGGTACGTCTTCAAGTTAATATAAGTCTTCATTATGCAAATCATATTACATTTATGCCAATATAATTTTTGCATTAATATGAAGAAGGCATTTGAATTGGAGAGATGCAAACGACATAAATTATGTAAATTGTTATGCAATAAATGTGAGCAACACAGGCGATTTAGTGAAGACCTTGATGGGTAATAAACAGGTGTATTCGTAAAGGAAAGATGTTCATTCATGTGTTAGCCACCGTGCCATAAGAATCAAAAGGTCTAAACATGAGTGCGCCGACCAAAATTCACTGCATCGCATTCGCGAGCGCTCTGCTTATTGTTCAGGGTGAGTAATTCATTAATTTAACGAGACTAATTAACGTATTTTAATAATGATATATATGTCATTGTATTTATTTATTTTTCCACGCAATAAATTTTGACCTTAAACATAACATTTTTTTAATAAATCAGTGAACTATATAGATATACAGTATGTATTGATTTTTGAGACATGTATTTAAAAATAAATCATTATTTTTTCGACACAATACAAATGTCACCACATTTTTTTTAATAAATCAGTGAACTATAGATATACAGTATGTATAGATTTTTGAGACACGTATTTAAAAATAAATTATTTCCAAACCCAACTAAATATATCTATAGATATGTCTATTACAACTATTACTTAACTTTAAATTACCACATTTTCTGTTACATAAAAGTAAAAATTTACATATGGAAATAAAAGTCGGGGGTTATTACAATTCCAAATTAATAATAAAATATCCCATTTATTAATGAGTGAATTTATAGACATTTATGAAAAGTAGTTCGTTGCTACATTTCTTACATTAGTAACTGGCTATCGACTCTTGTGCCTTTTTACTTTCTCAATACATCACTAATATAAAGGAAGGTATTGTTGTCGTGAACAATTTAAAAAAAATATATCAATTTTCTTTTCGTTTTATGCCTAAAATAGTCGAAATAAACCCGATTTACATATGGAAATGAAAGTCGGGGGTTATTACAATTCCAAGTTAATAATCAAATATCCCATTTATTAATGAGTGAATTTATGGAAATTTATGAAAAAAGTTAGTTAAATTCACCTGCTGCTGCCAAATAACCACAGATATATTAACCCTCATCTATACGTTGCAAATATATCAATATTAATAATAGATTTTAGGGTTGAAGTTCTTCCGAATTTAATGTGTGAAATACATACAAATTCTTAAATATTAATTACATTATTCTCAAATCTCTTCTGACATGACTTTAATTTTTAATTAATAATATGTATAACACAATTTTGCGGAATTTTAGAAATGACACAAGATAACACATTAATATTAGAGAATATATTTTTGTAGTTTTTTTTTCCAAAATGCTCTTCGCCAGAACGATTTTGGCCGATAATAACAAATGGAACTAAGACTATTCAGGCTGATTTTTCAAAGAATTTTCATACGATCATTTTAAGTCCTGTCAGATTAAGCATTCCCACAGACACACAGAAAGAAACAAATATTAAATGTACATCGTAAACATAAAAAAAAATAAAAAATTACTTTATGGTTTTAATTATTAACTTGTAGTGTATTTGGAAATAGAACCGTTAAAATTCATTATTAATATACAATCTAGGCCATAATTAACCACTTAGGAATTCGCTTTAAATAAGGGTAAAACTATAATTAGATCCTGCAATATTGCTCTCATTATTATAGATAACTCAGGTAGATCAATGTGTCTTTTCTTTGTATTTATACTATTTATTTATATATATTTATATATATTTATATATATATATATATATATATATATATATATATATATATATATATATATATATATATATATATATATATATATATATATATATATATATTAGTAGTTCGTTGCTACATTTCTTACATTAGTTACTGGCTATCGACCTTTGTGCCTTTTTACTTTCCGAATACATCACTGATGTAAAGGAAGGTATTGTTTTTGCGAAAACGTCTTCACGTTTTCTAAGACTGTGAAAATATGCGACAACTTTCCGGGAAAAAAAACAACATTAAAAGGAAGGAATTGTTGTCGTGAACAATTTAGAAAAAATATTTCAATTTTCTTTATGTGATATGCCTAAAATAGTCGATATGCCTAAAATAGTCGAAATAAACCCGATTTTTGCGATGTCTGTGTGTGTGTTGTCCGTATGTTCGGATGTCTGTTTGTGAACAAAGTTCCGAGGAAATGCACTCGGACGGCCCTGTGAAAATTTGAGCGAAATCGGTCCATTAAAACGGAAGAAAACTCGATAATACCCATTTCCTATTGCCCATATGGCAAATAATAAAAGGAACGCGCGCCACGTCAACAACAATTGACTTTATCGGCCGTGACGTAAATCAAGCGGGGAATTAGCGAAAATGGTCGCATGTTAAACGTAGTAAGATAATGAAATTGTGAAGATAAGAAGATGTGAAAATGCATAAAGTCAAAATGTCAAAATGTCAAATTTTCACAATGTCAAAACGTTAAAATGTCGTGTTTGCTAAAAAAAAATCGTCAAATATTAGTCAAAAATGTTAACAAAAGCAGCAAAAGTTGAAAATGTCGAAAAAAAACATTAAATAGGTGATATAATTTGGAAAGTCGTGTGCCCACACCAGATATTTTTGTATTTATATTATATAATAATATATAATATATTTTAGTACCTCGTTACTGCATTTCTTACATTAGTAACTACGTTGGGGTTCCATACACTCAGAAAGGTCGATAGCCAACCTTTCTGAGCGTACGGAACCCCAACGTAGCGACTACCCGTATATATTTTGTTGGTTCCTTATGGACCACGTTGTATTTACATTAAGGACAGTTGTCGTATATGTGTATCGTTCCATCTAATCAATTATTTCCGTATTTTATTTCGGTAACATACACTGTGAAAGCAGCACGCAAAACGTGTCCGATATTTATCTACATACATAAACCTTGTACGACATCCATTAGTAAATAAAAGTAACCAATACGCGTATTTAATCACCATTCCATTAGGAATAACTCCAAAAATCGATCTACTTTATAGGTTTTAAAGAAACAACTTTTTAAATTACATTACCGTACAAATTAAATTGATCTAACAATTCAAGAACATAAAATTATGTTCTTGAATTTTTAGATATATAATAAATATTTAAAACTGCTAGTAACAATAATATTAATAATTTAACTTCAATATATTTTGCGTTCCAAAATTAACTACATGAATCACTTTAAAAAATAAATTCACGCCATGCTTGTAACATGTAGCATTAGAGATATTTTAAAAAATCCCATCACTGACAGTTATGCATAGTCTGACTTACTAACTGTAACCCATTATTACATGTAATCCACTGATAAATGTTACATAAGTTATTATTAATTTTGAGTTTTACAGCATCGCGTACCTCTATTAGCATATGACAAAAGTCGCTTACGTTTATCGTAGGAAGCTATATCGGGTTGTTCGTCTCGTGTTCGATTACACGTGCGAGTCGCTCCTGGAACGCACGACTGGCGCTATTTTACATCGCGACCTAAATCCAGATACGCCAAATCGGACACTAGCATTGCGAATTTCATTCAATAAACAATTACAACGTCTTTCAATGTACCATTTTACTGAAGCTTTTTTCAAGTTAAAATTTGAATATAATGTTATATTATGAAAATTTTACATGATTCAAAATTCAAGAGAATTGTCTTTTGTGACGACCATGTGTGAGTTCTTTTATATATCCGCGACGAGGAGCTCCGGTACGAACCGTTCAAGACAACTTGAAAGATAAACGGAAGCATCTAAAGTCGCTTTATGTGAGAAAGTTGTCAAAAGTGACGATTGTATCACGGATTCGAAATTGACTCAGAGTTATGGCAGTAATTTGACTTTATACAACTCAGACTTATTGCAATGGTGGTAGTGGTTTCCCATTATCTTCTACATATCCATCGTTACCGTTCATGTGTCTTCCATAGAACTGTAACTGTAAACGTCTAGTAAAGAACATTTTTCAAATCTTTCTACAATCCAATATTCTAAATAATTTTCAGTACGATACGAGACAATTTATATTGACTAAAGCTCGTTTTAGACAAGACAATTTCTTGACTCAAAAGTTAGTCAAGATGAGAGACAATCTAAATTATCTCGTATCATACAGCAAATTATTTGAAACATTGAATTGAATTGTAGATCGAATAGAAAAATATAACGCGTTCTATTTGTCAAGGACAAATTGAATGGGAGGAGGATATATGAATTCAATTCTTGAACAACTTTTGAGCTAAGAAATTGTCTTGTCTAAAACGACCTTAAAACAATCTTTAGCTCAAAAGTTGTTCAAGAAATGAATTCATATATCCTCCTCCCATACAATTTGTCCTTGACAACTAGAACGCGTTATATTGTTCCATTCGATCTACCATCCAATTCAATATTTCAAATAATTTGCTGTATGATACGACAATTTAGATTATCTCGTATCTTGACTAAGTTTTGAGTCAAGAAATTGTCTTGTCTAAAACGACCTTTAGTCAAGATATGAGTCCATTTAATTTGTCTAGTGTCATACAGCAAATTGTTTGAAATATTGAATTGAACTGTAGAATGAATGAATAATAAAATACTTTGTATTCTTCTCTTACAAATTTTACGCGTAGCTGCACGATCACGGAGGCACTCTTATTCCTGAATTTTTTTCGTTTCATATAGATACTTGATGCATCTATATGACAAGACAATTTCTTGGTCAATATAATATTTCATTGAAGAAGAAAAGAGAAATTGTCTAAAACGACCTTAACTTTTAATTTAAAAAATTGTCTTGTCTAAAACGAGTGTGTAATCCCATAAAAAAACTATGCAAACAAAGCTGGGATGAGCGGGTGTCCCCTACCAACCAAACTATGCCCATTTACTATCTCAAATAACTTGAACTCATCTTCTTCTTGTGGTGCAGTCTCCTATCGGAGGTTGGCAATCATCATGGCGATTCTAATCTTTGACGCTGCAGCTCTAAATAGTCCGTACCATTCTCTAATGTTCTTTAACCATGAGGTTCTGCGACGCCCAATACTTCTTCTTCCTTGTATTTTTCCTTGCATGATCAGTTGGAGAATATAGTATCTCTCTCCCCGGGTGATGTGTCCCAAGTACTCTAGCTTTCGTGTTTTGAGCGTAAGGATCAGTTCCTTTTCTTTATGCATTCTTCGCATGATTTCTTCGTTGTTTACTAGGTCCGTCCAGGATATCTTGAATATGCGGCGATAGATCCACATCTCAAATGACTCTAGTTTTTTTTATGTTATTTTTCTTTAATGTCCATGCTTCCATCCCATATAGTAGTGTTGAAAAAATATAACAGCGAATCATTCGGACTCTCAAGGCTAGATTGAGATTTCTATTTTATAAAAGATTTTTCATTTTGACGAAAATTGCTCTTGCTATTTATATACGTTTGTTCACTTCTATGGTTTGGTCGTTATTGTCTTCAATACGTGTTCCTAAGTATTGGTAGCTTCTAACTCTTTCGATTGTGGTGTTGTTTACTAGTATTGCTGGTATATTATTAACATAGGTTTTATTTACAACCATAAATTTAGTTTTCTTCAGATTCATTTTGAGCCCATAGGATTGGCTAGTCGTATTTATGTCTTGCATCATTTTCTGAAGCTGGCAGATGGATGTTGCTATTATCGCAGTGTCGTCTACGTATCGTATGTTATTGATAACTTGACTGTTTATGATTACTCCACCCGAGTCATCATTGATGGCTTCTTTGAATAAGCATCCTGAATATATATTAAATAAGACCGGTGATAGTATGCATCCTTGGCGGACTCCCCGTCGGATATCCAATTCTTCAGAGTTATGTTCTTCATTTATTTGTGCTTTCTAATTCCAGTACAAAGTTTTTATTATTCGGACGTCATTGTAGTCTAGGCCCTTCTGCTGTACTATTTCCATTAACCGATCATGTTTAACTTTATCGAAGGCTTTCTCGTAGTCGATGAAGCCTATAAATAAATCTACGTTCATATCGAGACATCGTTGGATTATGACATTCATTCCAAATAGAGCCTATCTTGTGCCTAGATTATTTCGAAATCCGAACTGTGTCTCACTGATATCTGTTTCTAATTTCTTGTAAATGCGGCTATGAGTGATTTTTAGAAAAACCTTTAATGTGTGACTCATCACGCTTATTGTTCTAAAATCTGAGCACTCCCTTGCGTTGTGTTTTTTTGGTAATATGATGTGGTATGATTCCAATACCACAAGAATGGTTAAATCTACATTCTCTTTATCTTTATCATCGTATAGATGGTATTATATAGATTTACCAAGATGCTAATATTGTCTTCCTCAATTTGTTGGTAGTTGGTAGTTACTGGTATTTCGTCTGGTCCTATTGCCTTTCTATCTTTTGAGTTTTTGGTAGCATACATTACTTCTTCGGCTGTTATTCTTGGTCCTTGAACTCTACACTACTTATTTCCTATATATATATATATATATATATATATATATATATATATATATATATATATATATATATATATATATTTAAATTAATAAATGAAATTAATCGAATCATAGAAAGTTATGGATGATAGTGTAGTGCAGAGTTCAAGCCATTTGAATTGGTGAATCGGTATAGTTCGATTGGTAGGGACATATAGGACATCGTGTCTCTGTTTTTTTACTATAAATCAACAACAATTATATCTGTGATATTTTTTAAATTAACGTCTGTTGTAATGTACAATTTTGAACAATTTTGATTTGAATAGATACATATTATTATTATTATTCTTATTGTCACAAGAATATAAATCAAATTCGATCTATTCGAATTAATATGAACAACTTATAAGATTCATCTAATAACGTATTGATGACACATCAGTTTTTTTGTTTAGTCAAAATTAATTCCAATGCCACTTTTTACATAAAAAACATCTGAAGATTCACATTCACAAATTTGTAACCACGCCACGATCTATGTCGTGGTAGGAAAAAATATATAAGGAAAATGTCAAGGCGAGTTGAGATAGCAACTATGCCGTTTTATATAATATAAAAGTTCAAAAAATGTCAATAGTAGGAAATTCTTCTGCGAATCGTGTTTGTTAACTACCCGTTAATTGTATTGGCATCTCCAGCGACCGACAGAGAAAGTGTATTCATATTGGCTTCTTCGCGAAAAGGTCGGCACATTATAATAACATCTTAAATAACACACATGAAACCGATATTTTCTCCAAGCACTCTATTGTCTTCTTACGTCATAGAAATGCAAGTGGAATAAATTTGGAACCCACATTGTTTTCGCGGCGAATATAGTAATTAAATTAACATACGTATTGTCCAATCTGTATAATATGTTTGTGTTATATTATAATCTTCTTTAAGTCAATTGTAAACTAATGTCGCTAATGATTTATTTATAATCTACATGTAATCTAGCTAGGCATTCACCTTGGCATTTTCGTGCCAAAATTATAATGGAACTCATGTTTGCGACTACCGCATTGCGATATTTTATTACAACGTGGCTCATTTATAATACTCTAGCATGTTTTTCTAGGTATTGTTTTTATAATAATTGTAGAGAATCAATTCTACAAGGTGACAGCATATCATATAATAAAAACATCTATCTGCAACTTTTTAAACTATATATTATATAAATTCAATAATTTTCGTAGATAAATAATTATTGATTATTATTAAATTATATAATGGATAGGGTAGAAGAAATTTGCGTAAAAGATATTTGTTTTAATCTTCTTTAACTTACTTAATATGTGAAATATATATATATATAGTTATATATATATATATATATATATATATATATATATATATATATATATATATATATATCACAGTTTAATTAAGTTAATGAAGATTAAAATAAAAATCTACTGAGCTAATTCCTTCTACCCTATCCATTATTTAAGATCCTTTTTTTGTTTGGTGCAACGCTTTAAGACGGTCTTAAACTAGTTAAGAGTACGAACATTTAAGCCGGAGGTCGTAATGTTTGTTAACAACTCTCTATAGGTTGAACGAAAGTTAAATATAGAAGTTAATAAACTTCTTTATTATATTTTTTAATTTTCAGTCCTATCCCAAGGCTTCGGTCAGACAGATTACTTACGAAACTCCTACAACACCGCACAAAACCAGAGAAGCAATTTCAACTGTCCGGAAAAGAATGGAACATTCGCAACAGGAACATGTGATGGGTAATGGAATATTTTTATAAACAATTAATTAAGTTAAAAATACAGTCTGTCGTTCGTAATAATTAAATCTGTCAGGTTCGTTTCCTGCGGAAAAGCAGGTCGGAGCGTAAAATCTTTGATAGGAAATTGAACGTTTATTTTCACCTTAATAATTGCAATTTCCGCAGCTACATCGAGTGCAAGGACGGCGTGGCAGAAGAACAATTATGTCCCGACGGCTTGCTGTTCAATCCCGAGGCTAGAGGATTCCCTTGTCAATATCCGATCGATGTTGATTGCACTGGAAGAACCGCAACGCGTTAGTAGAATTTATTTGTTTTTATTTATTTAACTTAAGAGTTTCACCAAGAATACCGAGATACAATATTTATTGGTAAAGGTCCCTAAATAGATACAGGGTGTTTCAGGAGGAATGTCCAATATTTTACGAGGTGGTAATTGGACCATTTTAAATAGAAAAGTTCATATAAACATATGTTCAATTATTAAGGGTTGCAAAGATATTGGTGTTGGAATGTTACTGCTAAGAAGACCAAAGATAAGGTGATAAGCAAACGCAATTGGCTTAATGATTGCACTTTTATAATTTAAATGGTATAAAACATACCAAAAAGTAAAATTAGATTTTCAAAAATCACAACACCGACTTCTATACAAATATTTCAAGTTTGCAAAAAGTGCGTGCAGCTTTTCTAGGTCGTCTGGTCATTCTTTTATGAGGGCAGCACTATTCATCATATGAAGGACCAATCTATTCAGTACTTATTAAATAAATAAAAATATTATTCGTCATAAAACAAATATAATTATTACATAGATACATACATGTGACACAATATGGTCATACTCATTTAGTCAAGGAAATTATTATATACTATATTTTAATATGGTGAAAGCATGGATAAAGTATTGTAATGTACAAACATTTGATATTTAAATTGAGCACACACAAATTATGAAATTTAAAAGTGGTATAATGTGGAGGATAAAAATAATAAAAAATCTATCTTTATAGCGCTATCAGCCGTGAGGTTTTTCCGGCCGGTCAAGGGAGAATCTCGGAGGGGTCTAATCATCCGGTTCAAAATAATATTTTCAAACGTTTGATACTTTTAATAATAATTTATATATATATATATATAAATTTTTTATTAATTATTATTAAAACTATCAAACGTTTGAAAATATTATTTTGAACCGGATGATTAAACACCTCCGAGATTCTCCCTTGACCGGCGGAAAAACTTCACGGCTGATAGCGCTATAAAGATATAGGAAGTATTTTTTTAGGTTCTCTTAAAGGCACCCTACACGGTCAATAATACTGTCAATACTAGTACTGTCAATATTTTCTTCAATCCTTCTTTTATATTTATCAAGTAATCTATTATCCGGATACACATCAGTAGTCTCTTCATTCCATCTTTACTATACCTTACACGATGAGTAATACTGGCAATATTTTAGAACAATGAACATATTAAATATTTTATCGTACAGTACTACTGTCATTATTCTAAAATATTGACAGTAATATTGATCGTGTAGGGTGCCTTAAAGGCACGGTCAATATTACTGTCAATCCTAGTACTGTCAGTATTTGCTTGAATCCTCCTTCAATATTTATCAAGTAATCAATTATCGGGATAAATATCAGAATTTTATTAATTCCATCATTACTATTCCTTACACGATCAGTAATACTGTCAATATTTTAGAATAATGAAAATTTTAAACATATTATCGTACAATAATGCTGTCATTATTCTAAAATATTGACAGAATTATTGATCGTGTAAGGTGCATTTTACACGCAATGAAAATAGCCGCTTGTCTTCGTTTGCATTGTTTTTTTTTTGCCCATTATTATACTAGATGTTAGCTGATAAGAAATATAATAAATATCAAAAGTACGTTAACCTATTCTGCACCCTTTTTATTTATAATAATATTTATATTTACTAGAACCACCACAAGCAACTGAGGATTGCCCGCACCAATACGGATACTTCCGTGTGGGCGATGCTAATAATTGCGGTCAATTCATGAACTGTGCGGCAGGACGAGGCTACAAATTCGACTGCCCAGAAGGATTGGCTTTCAATAGAGAAACTTACATGTGTGAATGGCCAGATCAAGTTCCTGACTGTGATTCAGCAGGTAAAGTATACCAGTAGTAGTAGCAGTAGTATTTGTTTATTATGTATCACCAATAGTGTCAGAATCGCCAAATGTATCAGAGAAAATGCTAGATAGCTAGCTCTAGGGCACTGCTGGCATTGTATGCCCAGCATTGGTAGGTCCTCACTCGCCAGGATCCTGTAGTTTTCGCGCAGGATTGGTGGGCTCAGTAAGTGGTGTGAAAGGGAGTTTTTACAGTGGGCCCATACTGTGTCCAAAGTGTTTGTAGCTATGCTACCCTCCAGCCAACTATCCAGAACAGAGAAAAGAAAATGGATGTAATAAATTAATTATATCTTACAGCACCAATATCAGAAAAAAGTGCATCAACAAAATATATAGAAATGAAGGAGCTTATGGTATCTACTTGGAAATTTTACAAATCTTGGGCTAACAATAAATTAAATGTATAGTTTCATTTTTTAGAAATACAAGAATTGGCATTAAAATGATGCGATGAACTTCATTGTAACCTGGGAAACATGAAATGTGATTCGCGAAAATTTGCCCGCAATGGGGTTTGAATTCGCGCTACCCATTTCTCAATAATAATAGTAATAATAACATTTTATTTCCCAACAGTTGCTCATTTACAGGAAAATATACACAGAAGGAACTAATAATAATAAATGAATTTATAAATATAAAAGTATAAAAATAAATATAATAAATACGTGAGGAAACTTCCCATTATAATAAATATTTGATATACTTGATGTCGATATATTCAATTTGGACCTAAAATACTATTTAAATTACTATAGACATTTATGAATGTAAAATTATGAGTGTAACTACGCCTCTATCAAATAGGCCACTGACATAGCTCACCAATAATATTTGTAATAACTTAGTTATTTGATTAAATAATAATAAACAATTGTTGTTTTAGCATACCTAGGCTTCACTTGCCCACCACAAGCCAAAGGATTTTTCAGCCAGGAGTTTACCTACTTCCGTTCACCTCACGATTGCCAAAAATATTTCTTGTGCATTCAAGGAAATCCCCGTTTGTATAATTGTGGGGAAGGAAGAGCGTACAATGAGTTGACAAGTGAGTGCGATGGTGCTGAGAATGTTACAGGATGCGCCCCAGCATATAATCCTGATTACGATGTAGGTGCCAAAAGAAATACTCAACATAGAGGCTGAATGTAAAATGTTTTAATATTAAGAAGTTGCTGCTGTAAATTTTTATTTGTAATTGTTTAAAATTAAAAAAATCATAAGATTAATTTGATATTACCTTATCCTATACCAACAATGACAGGAAGAATTCCAATCTAACCATGCGCTTTTAATTAAAATGCGCTTTCATTTAGCATGGTTTAGCATTGCTAGTCGCCCCCGTGGCGTACGGTATTGCTCCGGTCTTGCGATCGTGCGCCGCCGGTTGTAAGGGCCTAGGTAGAATTCTGCGCACCGGATGCAGCAAATAGAACACGAGACAATAAGCCCGTACCAACCCAGAGTGATAAACAAAAACGGCTAAAGTAAACAACGGCAATCTGTTATGTGGAGTGTTACCGTTGATTAATGAAGTATTCATAAAATACTTCAATCAATGGTAACACCCTACATAACAGACTGCGGCTGTTAACTTTATATAAAACCGCATGGTTAGATTGGAATTATTCTTAATAGTGCATGAATACTTCAATCAACGGTGTTACTCTATTGTCAATCTGTAAAATACATATTCCTTAGTCCAAATATGATTACCTTTCATAATTTATTTGCCAAAGTGCAACCCGTTAAAATAAAAGACATCAAAAGTCGTAAATAAACAAAATAATAATGACCTATAACTATTGAATAAAGCATCATAGAAAAATAATATTGGTATATAATTAAATATCATTTCATACACTCAATGAAGTTTTTGCTGATTTTTTGAAAAACATTAACAATCGTTATTGACATCATAATAATAATTGATAATCATCATAGAAGGGAAAGCAATATCATGGAACGAGGCAAAAATAAGAAAACATTAGCAAATATGATATAACTAACCCCCTAGGAGGAAAGTTAAACGCCATCTGGCGACACTAGATCAATTAGCAATGCACACCCATATGTGATGCAGCCAGGCGTTTAACTTTCCTCCTATGGGGTTAGTTGTATCATATTTGTATAAAACCACTCGAGATAGTGTGTGAAGTCATCCTCACTAGCTGAGCTACACTGATGAGATCTAATAAGATCGAAATCTAGATATGTAGAGAGCTATGAGGTGGGTTCACGCTTATATATGTTTTAAAACACTAGGCGTTTTCAAAATGGGTTATCGAGATACAGTGCGAAATAGGGGCCAGGGCATGAGTGGTGTACGTCATTTTCAATCTACCACGGAAAATCTAGCGAGGTGCAAACTAGGCGTTTTCAAAACGAGTTATCGAGATACAGTTCGAAATAGGGGTCAGGCCATAGGTGGTGACCGCCTTTTTCTTCAACCATGGAAAACCTAACGGAGATTTCCTCAACTACAGTTGAACCCCGTATAGATACCACCGAGCTGAAGCGAATGCAACAAACTTCAGCCCCCATCTCATTTAGTTATCGAGATACAATGCTAACTAGGCGTTTTCAAAGCGTGTTATTGATATACAGTGCAAAATAGAGGTCACAACATAGGCAGAGAGCGTCATTTTCCCTCAAACACAGAAAATGTAGGCGCTTTTTCCCCAATAACTGTTGCTCACCGTATAGAAAGCACCGAACTGAAGCAAATGCTACAAACAACCGCAACTTTCGATCTCTTTTAGTTATCGAGATACGAGCCAGGCGTTTTAAAAATGAGTTATCGACATACAATACAAAATAGGGTCCAGGAGTGGTGAACGTCATTTTCCTTCAACCACGGACAATCTAGAGGGTTTTATCGTTACTACTGTTGCTCCCCGTATAGAAACCATAGAGCAGAGGCGAAGGCAGAATCCCTTTATGTCTTATAGTTATTGAGATACAATGCAAAGTAGGAGTTTTCAGAATGACATATCGAGAGACACATACAAAATTAGGGTCAGCATTAGTGATGAACTTAATTTTCCTTCAACTACGTAGAATATAGCGGGTCTTTCCTTGACTACTGTTGCTCCCAGTATAGAAACTATCGAGCTGAAGAAGAACGCAACATACTGCAATATCTTTTAGTTATCGGGGAACAGTGCAAAATAGGCCTATACAAAACAAAATTCACATACAGAATTTGGGTCAGAGCATAGACATTGTGCTTCATTTTCCTTCAACCACTCAGAATATAGCGGATTTCCCTGAAATACTGTTGATCTCCGTATAGAAAACACCAAGCTGAACCGTATGCAACAAACCGCAAAACTCTCTATCTTATGGTTATACAGTGCAAAATAGGCGTGTTCAAAACGAGTTATCGACATACATATCAAAATAACCGCTTTCAAAACGAGTTATCGAGGTACACATACAAAATTACGGTCATGGCATAGGCGGTGAACTTCATTTTCCTTCTAACCACGCAGAATATAGTGGATTTTGCCTCAACTACTGTTGCTTCCCTTATAGAAACCATCGAGCTGAAGCAGACGCAACAAACCGCAACCCTCTAGCTCTTATAGTTACACAGTGCAAACTGGGCATTTTCATAAGGAGTTATCGAGATACAAAAACGGGTTCTTGGCAATGGTGAAACGTCATTTTCCTTCAACCACGAAAAAATCTAGCGGGGATTTCCTCAAATTCTGTTCATTCTTGCATAGAAACCACCTTTTATTTCTTTGATGAGGAATTTTCTAAAGACGCTCATGCTCTGATGCAGACGATCATGGGCAGTGTCGGATTCACCCTGTAATCTGAACGGGGCGCCTACTGACTAAACCTCTTCACATCCCGCACCTGAGAGGCTCGACCGCCTTCAAGGCACACTAAGCTCTACACGCGCTGTCTTGGCCTAGGGCTGGATCTTCTTCTGTTTGTCCCATCCTAGTTCTCTGATCTTATCGTGCTGGTCTGTAATCTACGTTACGTTGGGTTGGTTTCCTCCGTTTTCACTTTTCGCCTTGATATTTGCCTCTTCCCTAACTCTTTTCTTTATTGGGCATCGGAGTCCCCCTCAGTCTGCCTCCTGCATTGTCCGGCTTGGTGTTTTTCCTCGACACATCTCAAGCATAGATTTATTCTATCCTTCCCACTACACTCGTGGGCCCGATGGCCATCCAACCAACAGCGGCTGTAGCCTTGTGGCAGCTCTTTCCACGGGTGGCTCTACATTGAATCATGTCCACTGTGAGCCTTGTTACTGCAATGTCGTCCGTCCCTTTCTCGGCTGTTGACACAGTGATCTTTTGCGTCCCGTTTCGGGCCGGTCTCGGCTATATTGTTCATCACTCTTGGTTGCCCAACCTCGGTTATCGTCGTCAGTCTCTTATATGCATGGTTACTCTGGGCTCGATTCCCGGTCCCTTTGCAGTAATTGCCTCACACATTGCGTCGACTTTGGAGGTGATTGCCCCTCACCCTAATCCGGAGGTATCCGATGTCTGGCTTCTCGGACCGGGCGATATTGGTCTCCCCACTGTCATCTCCCGGATCCTCCGGACTAGGTCCGAATACGTCTGCCTCTCAGTCGGTTTTATCAGTATTGACTCCTCCTTCTTTATCTTGGGTTCTGTGGTCACAGTGGTAGTTCCCTCGGGATTGTCAGGTCCTTGATGGTTTCTTGCACCTTTGTATCTACGACGAGGTGTTCCGTTATTTTGCTTATGTCCTAATAACCGAACATCTCTTCGCAGATTCAAAGGTGCAAGGTGTGAGCCGCCTAGGCGCCTAAACTGCATCGCCTCTGTTTCGTTCGCCTCTGATCATGCTTATGCGTTGAATACCATGGTAGTTGGTATCCTTCATCTTCTGCTCGCAGGTGGTGTCACATACAATAAAGTGTGTAAATCGCTCGGTTTTCCCCGTTGGGTCTGCACCTCCTTGGTGTGGGCTATTGTAGCCACTTTCCCCATGTTTGGATTCATGTTCGAGAGTTTCTCGATCAGCCGTCCGAGTTTCCTTTCCCGGCCGCTTGTCACTACTCTGTATTCCTGGTCTATTTGTGTCACTACCTCGACACTCGGGGGCCTTCACCTTCACTTTCTGGAAGGTACCTTGGGCCAGTGCTCAGCAGTTTCGATTGTTTCGTTGTAGGTCTTTGTCTTAACGAAAGTGGTCCTTCATTCTGGTTGTGATTTCCTCCCTTGTTCTGCTTCTTCTGACGTCGGGTTTAGTCCCATTTGGCATGCTTGGATAGTCAGCTGGTCCAGCCGTGCATGCATGTCCCTCGTCTCTGCTCTTACTGCCCATTGTGCTTTTTCTGCCTTCAGGGCTTCCAACTGTTGCCTGCGACTTTTCACTTTGGCGCTTTGGAGGACTTCTAACGAGGTTCCGGTTTTCCCGAAGATTCTTTCGTATATCTCACGAGAATAGCCGCAAGTACTTTCGAGTTCTTGGGTATGTTCCTTGTTATTACTGCCTTGTCCGTCAGTCTTAGCATCATGTCTCTAAGTTCTAAGTGACCTTCGACCTCGTCGTCGCTGTCTGCTTTGTGGCAGCTTTTTCTTAGCTCCTGATAGTCCCGCCGTCCTTTCTCGCCTTTCGGCGAGGTGGCTTTCGTCTCAGTTGTCTGGGTTTGGTGGCTTTCTTTCTCTAAGTCCGAATTTTGGGCCATTAACCACTCGATGAGTGATTCCTTGCTGTTTATTCGGGGAGGTTTCTTGTTCTAATTCCGTTTGCTATTCGTCCGTCTTCACGCCTTCTTCGGGCGACTTTATGGTGTTCATTTTGGCCGGTGCTGACGATGTCAGACAGATTTCCTCTGTGCTGCCGGTCGGTTCTTGTTGACGTTCCATCCGGCTGACTGCAGGGTCATGACGGTCGGTGGATTAAGATGGCGTGCATCCCGCCACGGAATGCATTGCCACTGAAACTGGGGTGTCCCTCCCCTGTTCCGTATACGTCTTTTCTCCTTTATTATTCATCATAATTTGTTTTATTCGGTTTTAGAGTTTCCCTCCTCTTCGCACACTAAGGGTCGTCTCGTTACTGCTTCTGTAGCATGCCGCGTAACGTACGCGCACTCCCGGTCTGGTACTAGCAGTACTAGCTCGTGTATCCCGCACAGTGCTTAGATCTAGTTCGGTCTCCAGCCGTTATCATGGGTTCCGTGTTGGACAATCATACCTTCAAAACAACAGCAATACATCTATTTCTTTAATTTATTTTTTTCCTTCGTCCTCCCCGCACCACCAGAATATGCGAACTCCCTACTGCTGCATTACGGCACCGTCCGTTCGGCGATTGAACTCCGTTTTTTTTTATGAAGAAGAAGCATTCTGCCATCGTCACCTAATAACGTCGGATCTAAAAGACCTAGAGCGGTTGAAGAGTCAAATGTGTGAAGTGATTCTAGTAGGAAGACTGCGTGACCGAGCCTTCCTAGTAGAATCACTTCACATTTTGACTCTTCAGCCGCTCTAGGCCGTTTAAACCCCGACGTTATTGTATAGGAGTTGTGATGAGCCCCAGAACATCTTAGCAATGCGACACCTGAATGTCCATATCCCTACTATAGCCCAGTTTCCACTGTATAACTATAAGAGATAGAGGGATGCGGTTTGTTGCATTCGCTTCAGGTCGATGGTTTTTATATGGGGTAAATATCTAAATATAAAGTCACCAGATTTTGCGTGGTTGAAGGATGATGATGTTCACCACCAATGTACCGGCCCTAATTTTTTACCTGTTTAAAAAAAGATTTTTTGTTCTTATTTTATTACGTCGCCAAACAACATGCAATACGAAAAACCTATATCTGGCTTGGTTTCGATTTTGGCAAATCACATGATCGTTTTGAAATGCCTATTTTGGACTGTATCTCATAACTAAACGAGACAGAGGGTTGCGCTTGGTTGCATTCCCTTCACCTCGATGGTTTCTATTTGGGGAGCAACAGAAGTTGAGGAAAACCTGCTAGCTTTTGCGAATGATTGTGACTACCTATACCCCCTAGATCCTAATATTTTTACCTGAAATTTTCAAAGAAACAATTTATGTCGTTTGAATTGGATTCAACATTTTTACGGACGTAAAACCGACGTAACTACGTTGTGGACCGTTGTATTATTTTCTTATATACTATACTTTATGGATTATATAGTTTTTACAAATGTGTAATGTTTACCTACATTGTGAACAAGGCATCGTTCCATAACTTATTCTCTCTCTCTGTATTTAAACGGGGTACTGTTTAAGAGACACCTATGGAATATTAGCGAAACTACAGTCCCCTGTATATATTTTCTTCATTACCATTTATTGATTTATATTTAATTTTGTTTTCTTCTTGATTTATTTGATTGTAAATATTATAAACTCCTCCGAACTTCTCCCTTTATCGGTCGAAAAGACTTTGGGTTGATAGCCCTGTAAAGATAGTTTTTTTTTTAATTTGAATATATTTTGTAAATGAAAATCACATTATTTAAATATTGTCATTCCTAAATGGAAGAAATCGCTAATGTAATTTCAATTTATAAATGAACCATACATAAGTATGTATTGCATCTAGCAAATAATTGAAGTTGAGGACATACTCTTACGAAGAAACGTCGGGCGGAATATTCATGTTAGTTAACTAATGCAGGGCTGCCCTAATGGGCGAGCAACGCGTAAGACGACCAAAAGGGCGGCCAAAAAGGTGGGCGTCGAAAATTCTGCCCAGGCATGAGCTATCGTATTATAGCCGCTTTTGTTTATCGCTCGGGAGCTGCTCTGGGCTGGTCATCTCGTGTTAGAACAGTCTGGAACAATGAACATGATATACGAAAGCCGCTGGAGTTGGGCGTCTAGGACTACTCATGATCGTCACTGACTCCCAAAGTCCCAAGTCCAATGGATCCAAATTATACGAATTGGTGAAAAAAACTGCTTAACTGGTACAATTTAACATGATAATTGAGAAGAAATAGGCATGGCAAGGCACTATTCTGAAATAAGATAGAAAAAATAATAATAATTTTATTTTCTTCAATTTAGAAGAAATTGTCGTTTTGATAATATTTTACCAATGCAATCTTGACCAACCAAGAACTATGATCTATGTTCAGCTCTTTCTATGCCCAATTACGTCATGCGCATGTCTTTATAAAATTGTGTGATTGGTCATAGCAGTCATAGTGTACAAGCTGAACATAGCACATAAATAATTAAGTAACATAAATTTCTTGACGAATCTAGTACGATGCAATTCATACTTTGCGACGTACTATTACCATTGAGTGAAGAATCTACTTGATTCTTCACTCAACGCTATTACAAAAAATCGTCCCCGAATTGTATCCCAACGAGAAATGGTGCTGACCGACTACCTGAGCCCGGGTCTCCCGTTTATAAGCGGGGGTGCTAACCACTCCACTACATCGGTGTGATTGGCGTATTATATTGCGTTATATGTATAATTTTTCAGAATATGTAAATATATATTCATAAAAACATATTTTTCATTTTAGGAGAGTATTGTATTGTATTATAAGATTACTGCGTGATATGATTTAAATTCTAAGTTTGGCATATTAGAAGACGCTTATTTGGTAAAAAAATGCCTTGATTGGATGTGTCCAATAAAGGGGAATAGTGTAATATTATAATACTCTCACATTTCAGAAGATATGCGTAATTTATCATATCCTCAAAACGGCCATAGCATTATGAAACTTTTTGAACTTTAAAGGTTTCATGCATAGCCATTTGTTTAAATTAATAGAAATCATATAGTACATCATACCGTTCATTGTATTCACACACACACACACACACACACACACACACACATATATATATATATATATATATATATATATATATATATATATATATATATATATATATATATATATTGAATATGTGAATAATATACATAGGATACAAATACAGTAAATAGATGTATGTGGACCTACATACACTTATAATTTCTTTACCGAATGTAATATTGAATGAAAGGTTTAACAAGTTAACCGTTTGAAATTAAATTTATTTTATTTAGTCCTATGCCTTCTACCGTAAGTTGTAGGGTGCAGGCGTTGAAATTGAATACAAATTAATATTTCTACATTTTCTTTAAAT
Organism: Lordithon lunulatus; assembly: GCA_963942505.1. NCBI lineage: Eukaryota > Metazoa > Arthropoda > Insecta > Coleoptera > Staphylinidae > Lordithon > Lordithon lunulatus. The sequence continues at coordinate 15,588,856 of OZ012669.1, forward strand.
ATTAATTTTTTTAATGAAATTTTAAGTAAATATTTTTTTTTATAATTTCTTATACATTGTATAAACTAGCAGTAAATTATCGTAATCATCAGAGTGTCACCGAGCAGGTTATATTAGCTACCCACGGCAGATTTAAAAGCCCCGCCATGAGGCGTAGACAGATGTTCCCGGGAACACCGACACAAAAGGGGGCCACGCGCAAGTCTAGCGGCAAGAGCAATCGCCCTTTTAGTTATGTAGTGTGCGTTAGGCGGTGCCCCATATTGTGATAAACGTGAAATTATCGAGTCGCCGAGTTCGCACACGCATAACAAAATACTGTGCGAAAAATACCCCGTCGGGGGAGAATAGAAACAGATTCGACGCCAACATGAATCCCACTGAAGACTGGCTGGGTTACACAACCATATGCAGGCTCTGCATGCAAAGGGACGGTTTCATGCTGGGGATTTTCAATCACATACAGGGAAAGGAGAAGAGCATTTACAAAAAGATCATCGATTGCACCGCATTAGAGGTAAATTAGTTAACGTTTGACGTTTCGATAAACATCAATTATTATTATGTATTGAAGCCACCCACCACCCCCGGTGGACTATATAATTGCACCTACATGCGTAATTCTACACGTACTTTAGCATTGTCAGGCGGAATTATTTGGGATGCATAGCGGTATTTTTAATTAACATTTATATTGACCCGTCAACTTCTCGCTCGCGTACATTGTTGTCATTTCGGAAGTTAACCTCAAAATATGCAATCTTCAATGTTTACATTGCGCGTTGTTCGTTTGAGGATAATTCGATAGGTTTAGAATTCTATACGATGGTTTTCAATGCCTTTATTTGAGGCATACAATTTAGTTCTATTTTTTTAAATTTCTTAATAACAGTATGTTTTAAATTTGGCGCCATACGTTTATTTTCTTTAAACTTAAGGTGGGTTTATAATTCGAATTTGTATTTTTATAAACGCCATTATATTAATTTTACTCGGAATATATTTAATATACATAAAAAGATAAGTATGGCAACGCAAGAAACAAGAAGATTTATTACCTAATAGCTATAAGTAACATTTGCAACACCTATAATAACTCTGACTAATAAATAAATAATTTATTTACCAGTCATATAATAAGTAAAAAATTAAAATAATGTTACACAATCGCCCACCTCAGTGGTCGAGTGGTTAGAGGCGTCGTTCGTCTAGTACTGAGCATTGGGAAGCCAGAGTTCGATCCCCAACTGGGAACGAATTTTCGCGAATCGCCTTTCACAGTTTTTCAGAGGTCAGAGGTTTTCTCTGAAGTTAAGGGTGATTAAACTCCTCTTAGCTTCTCCCTAGCCCTATAAATATAGAAGTTTTTTTTTGTTATACATTCAAATTTAAATATAAATGGGAACTTATATAAAACAAAGACATTTATGCCATAATAAAAGTAAGAATAAGGATATTTAGAATTATATTGCTTAATGTTATGAAATATATAGTAAGAACTATATGGCGTGAGGGTGTATTCTTATTCTATAACCAGAATCAGTCCAAAATGATCCTTGTATCTATTTATTTCTCCAACCTTATTTCTTATTTTAATTAAACCTACAATAATGAGTTTATTTGACATAATATATAAAATAATATTTGAATTAAGAAATAAGCAGTATTTTCCATAATATTGTTACTGCTTACGTCAAATGTCACAAATTTGTCAAGAGCGATAGGATGATAACCTATTTCACTATTTTAATGTTCCTTTTGACAACTTTGTGACGTTTGATAAAATGCAGTATTACACTAGCGTTCGCGGAGGCTGGGGCACACCAACGACGAAACAGTTGTCTATTTGGGTTGCCATGGGTAGCAGACCTTTTCAAAAGAACGCCGGAACTTACAGAATAGAACTCTAGGGGTGCGAGTACTTGTTCCGAACGTATTCGTTGTAACTGTAAAACGGCAAAATACGGACAATTCACGATGTAAGCTCGTGAAAATATGGAATTTCGATTTACTAGCCTTAGAAAACAGTAAGAAACTGAAAGTCTATAAGGCACCTTACACGGTCAATAATACTGTCAATCCTAGTACTGTCAATATTTGCTTCAATCCTCCTTTTATATTTATCAACTAATCAATTATCCATTTAAAGATCAGTATTCTTTTCATTACATCATTACTATACCTTACACGATGAGTAATACTAGCAATATTTTAGAATAATGAACATTTTAAACATATTGACCTCTATCCGACACCTGGTGTCTAAAAATCGAGGTCCTGAAATGGTGTAAAATTCAAATTTACATTGATTTTGTATGGTGTTTCAGATTAGATTACAGTTCACTCGATTAATGATTCTTCACGTGTATGGTCTTGTCGTGTTTGTCTCACTTTCCGCTATCAGATTCTAGTCGGTTTCTGAATCTCACTACTCGTTACAAGCTGCAAATACTAAATATTCATGGACACATTTTGATGTTTATTCGTTGCTTTATACGGTACTACCAATCAACCTATCGCATGCGATGTTGCCACTGTTCCTGCTATCGCTCTAAGAGTATTAGTATCAGTTCAGTAAAACGATATATATTCCAATTCCAAGTTTGAATCAAAATAAAAAGAGATGAAGAAATGTAAAAGTCATCATTAAACTCAGGATCGTCATATTCACTGGAATCCACCAATTTAATTTCAATGCCCATAATTATAGTAAACACTAGAAACATAAAACAATTAAATACGGCAACAGTGTATATATTCTGAATGTTGGTATAGCTTCAAAATGTGTATGCAACCACACATAAAATAACCTAAAATGAGACAGATTGACAATAATTTGGCAAAAAGTGCTGTATGAAAATTAATGTTTTTCTATTAGTAAAGGCAATATTGGACAATAATTGTAGTCTCAATATAGCCAAATGTGGGACGAATACGTTGGGCACCATCTTTGCAAATTCATTATTGCAAGAAAGTTTAAAACGACCATTGAATAAAATTCCATGTAAAATGTGTCGGCGGCAATTACCAACGAAATAAATAAACCATCAGATTTTATGGTAGTGGATTCTTACATATTAAGACCATACTATTAGAAAACAATACTCTTACAACAAATAATCAACGGAAATTTAAATGATTCAATAACGAAAACTTGGCGCCAAAAGTATATGTCACCTTTACACCATTTCGGGCCGGCGCGGTGGCGCCCCCATCGGTCATTCTATAGGTCAATTGTCGTACAGCAATACTGTCATTATTCTAAAAATATTGACAGTAATATTGATCGTGAAAGGTGGCTTTATGATTAAACCAACTCAAGTCGAACTCAATTTCGGTTCACTAGCCTTAGATTTAGCATTATTGTGTAACAGGTGTGTTACACGCTCAGGAGACACAGGCAGAACTGCCGAAACTGTACGATTAACTGAGGAAACTGCGCAGTTTATCGGTGTAAAAGTAGAAACCATTCACAGACCGCAGACCTGCATAAAAGCCTGCGTGAACTGCTCAGTTTCCTCAGTTTATTACTCAGATATGACGTCACACGTGAACTGCGCAGTTAAACTGAGCACGTGTGGGCCTCTTAAAGACGGTCAATAATACTGACAATATTTTAGAATAATGACAGTATTACCGTACGATAACATGTTTAAAATTATCATTATTCTAAAAGATGGACGGAATTACTGATCGTGTAAGGTATAGTAATAATGGAATGAAGATAATACGTATGTTTATCCGGATGATTGATTACTTGATAAATATAGAAGGAGGATTGAAGCAAATACTGACAATACTAGGAATGACAGTATTATTGACCGTGTAAGGTGCCTTTATGGGCCGGTTCTACAATTGACATTTAACTGGAAACTAAGGCTATTCCTGGAATAAGTTTGACATATTGGTGTTAATATCTCAATCTTATTCCACGAATACCCTTATTCTCCGGTTAAATGTCAATTGTAGAACCGGTCCTTAAAGCTGTAGCACTTTGTAGACCCCTGTCTACAATGTGCTTATGCAACTTCAATGTCCTCTGGTATACAGTCATTGGTTCTTGTATATTACCAACACTACAGTAGATTTAAATTGGCCTCTAATCGCCCACCCGAATGTGTCGTGATGCCCCATATACAAGCCCGATCTTGCCCGAACGCAATGATATTTAAGTTCCACACAGTTAAAGGAAGATAAATGTATTCCTTGACGACCCAACATGCAGTCCACCTGTATAGAGTAATTGGGTAGTATGTAACAACCAAGGCCTGTATACAAGAGGACATTGATATTGAACCATAAGCACATTGTAGACCCGTACGGTCAAATTTTCCTTTGGACGTTATCGGATTTTACACATACCAGGAAAAATACTAATCAAACTTTTTCATTCCTTTTATGTTTTTAGGTACTGTGAATCTATATACCGTGTCAGCTATCATAGTTTTGTGACAGAGCCATTAGCTTTTATATATATTTTTTTAGGAATTTAAAAATGTGTACCCAGCTCAGTGGCCGAGTGGTTAGAGGCGTCGTCCGTCTCCTACTGAGCATTGGGGAGCCTGTGTTCGATCCCCAGTGGGAGCGAATTTTCGCGAATCACCTTTCACAGTTTTTCAGAGGTTTTCTGTGAAGTTAAGGTAAATACCGGGTGATTAAACTCCTCTGAGCTTCTCCCTTGACCGGCGGAAAAGCCTCACGGCTGATAGCCCTATAAAGATAGAAGTTTTTTTTTTAATTTGTCAGTCATGCGAAGTTAAATCTGAAAATAAACAGTTGAAGCGGACAAGGTATTTCCTCTTGCGTTTTTCTCTAAAATGACAAATAAAAAATGTTTCCCTCTTTGCAACCTAATCCGGGAACATACGGTAGATATCCTGTGTAGTTGCAAAATTAAATTCTATTGCTTTTACTTATTTAAATTTGTAATATACTACTTATAAGAATTTGACATGCACACTACTCAAGAACTTTAGACAGTTCTTGCCTACTACCAACACTACACTACACTAATTCCCCACCCGATCGTGTCGTGCTACGTAATACCGTTGATTGAAGTATAAATACTTCAATCAACGGTAATACACAAGCCCGACCTGACTCGATCGCATTGATATTTAAATTTACCGCCAAATATCCCTCCCAGATCACAGTTTGATGAAGACATAATGGCCCTGTCCGTCTGGCTACTACTAGTGACTAGTAGTGATACATGCTGACGTCACCCTATACTATTAGTTTGAGCGTGACGTCAGCATGTGTGACTACTAGTCACTAGTAGTAGCCAAACGGACAGGGCCATTGTTACCGTTTCGCCAAACGTGTCGCTTACCCCTTTTCTACGCAGGTAGGGTAGGAAAAACCCAAGGACTGTATACGTGTCCTCTTGTATACAGTCCTTGGGGTTTTCCTTATAGTCGCATCGCATGGTGAAAGGAAATCATTTGTCGTCATCGACCTGTGATCTGGCAGGGATATTTGGCGGTAAGATTAAATATCATTGCAATCGGGTCAAATCGGATTTCTATATTTAGCAGCGCGACACGAAATTAGCCGCAAATTTAAATCTACTGTAGTGTTGGTAGTCTGCAAGAGCAGTATAAAGTCTTTGGGTAGGGTGATGCATGTCATATTTTTACGTATTATATTACAAAATTAAACAAGTAAAAGTGATTTTATACTGCTCTTACATACTACCAATACTACAGCAGATTTAAATTTGCCTCTAATTAAATAAAAAAATAAAATATACAAATGTGATCTGACTCAATCGCAACGATATTTAAATTTACTGCCAAATATCCCCTCTACATCACAATTCGATGACGACCAATGATTTCCTTTCACCATGCGATGCGGTGTCCTCTTGTATAGAGTCCTTGGAAAAAAAAACCGGTATGCGTGAGCCTCTTCAGCGGATGCTAAGTGTAGTAGGCTTGTTTGCCCCCTTATAAATAATATACACACACCCCTAAATGGCATAACATACACACACCCCTAAATGGCATATTTTCCCCCTTCCAACTCAGAGACTCAGAGAAACCGATTTACTTTACCCGACTATCGCTTTGAAACCGATACTACCGTGTACTTTTTACCATTGGTAAATCGATCCTCCCTTACTAAGACTCAGAGGATCGATTTAATTTTCTTGTAGCTAACAGTTGACACTGATAATTGTGTCCTTATTCATCTTATGACGGTTCTCTATCACCACGACTTAGAGAACCGTTTCCAGTACATCCTATCTTCCCCGTAACACGGCCTGACGGTATATAACCCTTCCCGTGCCTGTCTTACGAAGAGCTGACCCCGGCGACGGACAGCTGCTTCCTTCACCAACCCTGTCGACGCCGAGGTTCGATAACAAAATGTGTTCCTTCACTAGATTGATCAATGGAACATGCGATGTCCTCTTGTATACAATCCTTTGGTAACAGACACTACTTTTACAATTCTATCCCATTCATCTACACATTGATTCACCCAGTACTCATTCTATTGGCTTCCAGCAGCACTATGTATCCTGAGGTTGATCTTTCCAGCATATTTAATGCGCGTGTGTTTATTGGAAAGAGAATGATGACCATTCTCTTTCCAATAAACACACGCGCATCAAATATGCATTGCTTGTGCAGCTTATGTTCCAATGAGCACATCATACTAGGTGGTCATGCAATGTACATATAATATAACTTGTATGTTTATTGTCTAGGAACTACAGTTGCAACCTCTTAACCTTAACCTCATCTATATGATGGGGGTATCAGGGATAAAGATGAGGTTAATAGCAATAGAATTCGGCTTCGTATAGAAGAAGTGCATCGCAAATTACCAACCAAACCATTCACGCAATTCATTTTCGCATATCCTTCATTCTCTCCCCTACTACTTGAGTCTTATGTTGTATGTACTTTCTATGTTCTTTACATTTCCCGTTTGCAGTGAACATAAAACCCAAATATATTTTCCACTGTTACCCCGTCCAACATTAGACTTTCTTTAAGACTCCTTCCGCTCCCTTTCTAAAAAACATCCATTTCCATTTCAAATGCTCTAATCTCTTCATTTCTTTAAGCTCTTTGAAAACTTTACAACAACGTCGTCGGCATAGCACAATGTCCACACTATCGAGCTTCCTATCACAACTCTCTTATCTCTAACACTTTCTCCAATTTTCCCACAAATATGTTAAACATAGTACTAATATCTAGTGTTATGTCTCTTGTTTTCTCGAGATATTATCATGTTTTTGTTTCGTCCATATTTTTTGGTTAATACTTGTCTAGCACTTCTTTTCCGTTTCCGGTACTATCTCCATATCGTGTGCAATCATGATTGATTGAAATCAATCTTTAAACGCCTATCAATCCAAGGGGGAGCTCAGAGGAGTTTAATCACCCGATATTTACCTTAAAACCGTGTAAAGTGATTCGTGAAATCTCACCCACAGCAGAGTTTGAACTTTCGCTTCCCAGTGCTCAGCACGACGGACTGCGGCTTTAACCACTAGAGCACTGTTCTGGATCATCATTTCCATTTTCTATGTTTGTTTCATTTTGCATTAGCCAATATTTATTGTCTTCACCTTTTGCTTCATCTAATACCACTGAAAATAATTACGGGCTCATGATATATCCTTGTAGGCAACTGTCCAGGAGTGCGATTCTTGAAACCACTTCCCCGGAACGAATTCTAGTTCGTGCATTAATGGAATTTCGGTATATTAGTGTTTTTTAAGGCTAGTAAACCTAAATTGGAAATTCCATCGTTTTAGGAGTTTACATCGTGAATTATCCGTATTTCGCGGTGCAACTTTGATAGTTGAACGAATACGTTCGGAACGAGTGGTATCAGGAATCGGACTCCTGGGCAGTTGCCTACAAGGATAGAAGGATAACTCATGAGCCCGTAGTTATTTTCAGTGGTATTAGATGAAGCAAAAGGTGAAGACTCCTCATTGTTTGCTATAATTATATTCTTACAGTTCTTTCCATATATCTTCTCTTCTTCACACATGCTTTTTATGAATATAACAAAAACAGAGATATACATGTATGCTTTTATCCCTCATCCTATCAGAGACCAGATTCACTTCAAACTGATTGGCTGATGGATGAGCCCTACCGGAATAACCAATAGACTTGGGAAGCATATATGTGTTTCTTTGTTTTTATTTATAAATTTATTGCTTATAGGATAAATAAAACGATTTTTTACTATGTTTTTTATCACACTTCAGTTACACTTTGCAACTAGTTTCGGCTAAGCTCTAGCCATTTTCGAGCTCCTCCGATGACTTATTGCTTATACATTAAAGCGTGAATATTAAGATACAAAAAGGAATTATATCAGTATCCGGAAACCTGACAACAGCCCAAATTTGGTCACAGTCTATTGGCCCATTACATTGCTTCCTGAATGGGGAAACTATAAGATAAGCTCATATCCCATGTTATTTCTTTCATTGTACATTCACTATTCCAATTTTCTTGCCGATATTTTCCCCGGTATTGTGCGATTCTCCTGTAGTCGTAGTTTCTCTTGTTTCATTTTCTGTGTATGGGTAATATTATACCCGTGTTCTATTCCTTTGTTATTGTTTGCTTCTTTCTATATTGTTAATTCTTGTATTTCTTCCATTCCCCTTTATATGTAGACGGTAATATCGTCTTTTCCCCGGTATTGTGCGATTCTCCTGTAGTCGTAGTTTCTCTTGTTTCATTTGCTGTGTATGGGTAATATTATACCCGTGTTCCATTTCTTTGTTATTGTTAGCTTCTTTTTATATTGTTAATTCTTGTATTTCTTCCATTCCCCTTTATATGTAGAGGGTAATATCGTCTTTGTTGGAAGATTTCCCTTCATTTATCATTATTATACTTTCTATTACTTCCTTCTCTTGTATCTTTCTTGTCTTTTGTATTATGATTGACTTTCTTCATTATATCTGGTCTTGCTCAGATTAGTTCTTCAAAATATTGTTTTAATCTTTCCATGATTTTGTCATTTGTTATTACATTTTATTCTTTTGTATTTTATATTATTATTATTCATCGTGTCCCATATCCCCTTAGCGATCATGACTACTATTAAAACCTTTTTGACAGCAGCTCTGAACAGTGATTTCGTTATCTGGCCAAACCACTACCTTTAATTTTTTAGCCTCGCATTCCTTTTCCGTTTACTCTGGATCTTTTCTTAAATTACAAGGTGCATCGTGTTATACGTGTCCGAATGCCTCATAACATGCGTGAAGTACCCTAGCATCCTTGATGGTTCGAACAATTTCTTTAGTCTTGTGCATTCGTTCCATCACGTGTCGTTTATAATTCTGTCAACATAGCTAATACGAGGCATGCTATGGTGCTACCACCATATTTCGACCGCTTCCAGTCTTTTAGCAGTTGCTGCGGTTAACGTCCAAGCTTCCACGCCGTACAACAGCAAAGAAAACACAGCATATAGTGAGATGCTATGTGTTATCTTTGCTGTTGTACGGCGTGGAAGCTTGGACGTTAACCGAAGCAACTGCTAAAAGACTGGAAGCGGTCGAAATGTAGTGCTACCGCCGCATGCATCATGCGCAGTTTTAGGGATAGGCAAATGAAAGAAGCTCTGACTTGTTCGATGCGTCAGCTGGTCCCAGTCATCGTCTAATGTGTATTCCAAATATTTTTTTGGTGTATTCTAGCTTCAGGCAGTCTACCTGAATCCTATGGTCAATCGTCGGTTGTTTGCTGATGATCATGTATTTGTTTTTTTATATGTAGCTTTAAGATAAAAAGTTGATCTTATGTACACAAAAGTTGGCCCACTTATAGCATGTAGTTCTGTTTTCCAAGCAGAATTCATTCTAGTAGCATCTCTCTAAAGTATATACCAGCTATTTAAAGTTGAATATTGTACTAACAACCGTTTTATTTCAGATATCACTTGGCGATGGACTACCAAACTCGATATGCCACCGATGTTTATTTAAAATCGAATTCTGTCTGGAATTCCGACAGCAGTGCTTTGTGTCGGATGCGACATTACGCCAAATCAATGGTTTGGCCAAACACGCACAGCACCCCCCGAATAATGCCCCCCAAATCTTCAACCCAATGTCCCAAGAGAATGACGTGGTGATGGTGGTCGATCCAAACACCCTCGATTACGATTCGGAGTATGAGTCGGAAGCGAACGGCATAGAACACCAGAGCGACAATGAAACAAACGACCTCTGCGAGTTCAGAAACGTTTTTATGTGCAAATTTTGTGATAGAGCTTTTACGGATAAAGTTGATTGCGCAGCGCATGAGACCAACAACCACAACAACATCGTGCCGTATGCGTGCAGCTTATGCGATATGAGTTTCGCGGATCGGCTGCAGTACTCGGCGCATTTGAAGAGTGTTCATCAGAACGACAAGCCTTACAACTGTCCGCAGTGTGAGAGGACGTTCGCGAGACGTTCGGACCTCCGAAAACACACAATTGTCCATACGGGGATTAAGCCGTACACCTGTCCGATTTGTCTGAAATCGTTCTCGCGGAATACGAATCTTTCGAAGCATATTCGGATACACAACGGGCAGAAACCATTCGTATGCCCGAGCTGCCCGAAAACCTTTATTTCGAAAGTGGAGCTGACGCGGCATGCGGTAAGCCACGCCGGAGTGAAGCCCTTCAAATGCAACTACTGTCATTTGAGTTTTCATCGGAAAGACAAGCTGCAGCGCCACCAAAAGCGTCACTTTCCACAGGAGAATAGAGAGGACAAGACCCAAGAGTTAAGACTGATGCGTGAGAATTTAGCTTCTGAGTATGGCTATATAAATCAGGATAGCAATGAGAACAATATAGATAGTAATAAGGAAGAAAAGACTGAATGGCCTAGTACGGAAAACATGATCATCAGTATTGACCCGTTCAACAATGAGCAGGTCGAGCAAATTAACACGGAACCTGACATACCGATTCCCTCCGAAACCGATACGAATATTGAGAAAATACACCCAGACATCCTTCCGCCGGTTCCTGAACATATAACCGGCGATAGTTTTACAAATAATACTCAACATGATGATGATGATGATGAGAATGGTAAATAAAAATAGATTTTTATTAATTCTATGATTCTTCATTTTTTCTATGCACCAGTTATTTATTTTATTATTATTATTATAATTACTTGTACATTCAGGGTTGTAATAATAATAACATGTTAAATGCATGATTTTAATTTGAAATAATTTTTGTTTTGTTTTTCGTAATTATTAACAGTGTTACTGCAATTTTATTAATTTGTCGATTTTAAACGACATTACTCAAATAATTTATAATGCCTCATCATATGGAATTGAATGACTTTTGTATCTAACGCTTATTTTTAGATAGAACGATAGACCGTGCCTTGTGGGTTGTACTATAACCGACTTGATCAAGTTTTGTTTTGCTGTTGTAGTTGTCTACTAATTTGATTCTGTCTAGTGACACGTGTTCAGAATTAAACACCTCCATTTGGTGTCTTTGTTTCGTTACAAGATCACTGTACTGATAATTCTGTAGTCAAAATGTAGAGGTCCTTTTTGTATTTAATTGGGCGTTATTTTTTAACAGACGATTATAAATACGGACATGAAGTTGTTTTTTATGATAAATGCGTGTTTTAACAATATCGAAAAATCATATTCCATAAACATAGAATTTTCAGTGACAGTTTTCACCAAAACCGAATCAAGATCAGATAATACCCATCAAATAGATTTATACCAAATTCCTCCCAAAACAATACAATAAAATAAAATATACAGATAAAAACAAAAACACATTTCCTCATATAACATTGTATGCCCTCCTCCTCCACGCAAGTATATTTTTGTAAAATATATAATTTTTCGAAATCAACGTAAAAATTTAAAAAAATCTCTATAATGGGAAATCTTAATACAATTTCACAAATAATAAAATAGGATATTTACTAACTATATCTACATCATCCAGTCGAAATATATAATTATTCAACTTGGGCTACATTACTCAATAAACTAAATAATTTGAATACAAATATTTTTAAATAATTGCAGTGACATTGTTAAAAGCTTATTTGTTCTAATAGCTTTTGCCTTTTATACTTAATCACCAGTTTTTGGTAAATACCTTTTTTATTGTAAAAAATCAATGTTGATTATTATTTATGCATCTGTTGTCTGTTTGTTTTGTATATACAGTTGTATTGTATATCTTTTAATTAATTAATTTCCTATTTTGACTATAAATTTGTTCAATCTACCAGTGGTAATTTTGGAATTGTGTAGTTTAATTTCGCAAATAAAAACGCATTGAATTTTACATGTAGGTAATTTCTTTTCCAACTGTAGTAATGAACTGTTGTATTTTAAGGTGCTCCTGAAGCAGCAGAAAAAATAAAACGGTACCCGTGTCAAATGTGTAACAAGCGATTTTCTAGTTTCGAAGGTTTGCATTTGCACATGGGGGTACATACGGGCGAGCGTCCGTTCAGTTGCTCGGTCTGCACAAAGGCATTTATGCGAAAGCGTGAGTTAGACAGGCACATGGCCACGCACACTGGCATGAAGCCGTTTAAATGCACCTGTTGTGATAAGCGTTTTGGACGCAAAGATAAGTTGCTGAGGCACATGCGGATACATGACGTTAACAAGGAGCACATTTGCTTCATTTGTGGGGCGTCATTTAATAGGAAAGATGGACTCTCGCATCATATGAAAACGCATGTGAAAGACGATAACGATTTGTTGTACAATGTGCAGGTTAATTTATAAAACGTATATTGTTAATTGTTATTTACTAAATGAAATATGAAAAATTAAGTATTGTGTTATTTATATAAATTAATTTTATTTATTGACTTATTAGTTATTGATTTTTATTTTATTATTCACGCGCATACTGGTGACAACCAACGCATTCCTTATTTATATTATTATGAACGAAAGTACTTTTGTGTGCATAGTGATAATTTTTTAAATTGTATATACCAAATTATTTGTGTAACTTTTATATTTATTTTAATTATGAGAAAGTCATTACTAAATACATTCTTTCAAATAAATTATTTGAATTCCTTCAAGGATGAAGAACTATACGTGGAACTTGTAAGTTATTAATTATATCCTGCTAGTGCATAACGTCATGATGGTATTTGAATTAATACTAAATTTTAGCATATAATTTATATATGATTAACCACTTTAGGCGGTGTAAACTCAGTAAGTATAGCACCGAGATACAATATCCCGATACACTAAATACTAATAGTATCGAAATCGCGACAACATTGACACCTTCATTTACGAAAGAAATACCTTAAAAATATCAATATAGATGAGTCATATTAGTCTATTAGGGGCAGGTTCACTTCTATTCTTTGACAGGATTCTCCAGCAAAAACAAAAGTGTTGGCCAACAGTCATTGCCTATATCGTGATGAAACTGGCAAAAATTGTAGTCATAGTGGTCCCAAACACCTGATAAGCTGCCCCAAAGTAAAAAAAAAAAAAATTTCAATATCGAAATTCTACTTAGTTTCATTCAGAGAACGTTGGTGCATACTTTTGCCGAAGTGACAGGGTTTCATATCAAATTCCCACTCTTGTACGCCTGGGCAAAGTCGACACTGCCGGTTTACTCTTTTTTTTCAGTGCAACTTTGAGCCCGTGCCATAGTTCTTCTTATGCTTGTATCCATTTATATATGTTAGCGGCAATATGATGAATCTTTTCGAGATTACTGACTGTATGAATAAGATTTCCGATGGACCTTAATTCCTATCTATTTACTTATGTTTCTCAGCCACATCTTTTTTCTTCCTACTCCTCTTTTTCAATCAATTTTACCTTCAATGATAAGTTGTAGTATGTATATCATACTTATAGTTCGTAGCACGTGTACTAGAAATGTCGTCTTCCTTCTTTTTATTGCAGTCAAGATTTCACGACTTCTGCCTGCCCGTCGCAGGACTTCCTTATTGGTTATGTTTGCTGTCGACGAGATCCTGAGCATTCTGCGGTTGACCGACATCTCAAAGGGTTCTTTCTATTCAGTTCATTGATGCTATTTCCATCGCCCATCCTTCCATACCGTAGAGGAGCACTGGCCTTATGTAGCATCTAACTCCTTTTAGCATCTTCTAGTACAATGTACCATGGAGTGTCCCTGCCTAGTCTTAGTACCCATCTCCCGTATTTCTTACGTAAAGCTTCTAATTCTATGTGTTCTTCACAAAGAAATCAAGATTATAAAAATCTATGTAGAGAGTAGGAATTGAAACACAAAATTATTCTATAAGAAAAAAAAACACAAAAACATTAAAGTGACATAAAAAACAAAAACTGAAGAACCCCAGAAAATGAAACGAAGCACCCAACTCAGTGGCCGAGTGGTTAGGTTAGGCTTCGTCCGTCTCGTACTGAGCATTGGGGAGCCTGAGTTCGATCCCCACAGTTTTTCAGAGGTTTTCTGTGAAGTTAAGGTAAATGCCGGGATATTAAACTCCTCTGAGCTTCTCCCTTGACCGGCGGAAAAGCCTCACGGCTGATAGCCCTATAAAAATAATTTCTTTTTTAAACGAAGCAAGTATGGTTTGAATATTTCAGAGAACCATTAACACAAAGTGAAGCTAGAGAAGAATTAGATGACAAAGCAACTGCAAACAAAGATGAACTAGAAGAACCACCATTCGAAAGAAAATTAATAGAAGGATTAGATATGGAAGTATGGAAGCGAAAAACTGCCAATATGCAATTTAAACTAATAAAAAAAATATGTAAGGAAGAAATTATGCAAAGGGAATGGGACAATAGGGCAAACATGTTAGAAGAACTGATAAAAGAAGGCGACAAGACCCATCTTGCCGCCTTCTTTTATCAGTTAGGATTTAATCAGCAAAACCCAAGAAAAATCAAGTACGAAGAATACCGAATAGGGATGAAATATAATACTATTGACGAAGAAGCCAAGGGAAAAAGGAACAGTGATCGAAATGGTTGGGCAGAAGTGCGCCCTCGTGGCGGTCCATGTGAAGAACGCCATTAACACTGAATATTGGGGACTCGCCTTGGTAAGGTGCAGGGAGATGGGACTCCCCGATTATATGATCTTGATGTTGGAGAGTTATCCCGGGAGCCGGAGTCTCCTAGTGGCGGGAGCAGAAGGGGGAAAGACAAAGAGCCTCACTCTGAATCCGGCGTTCCACAGAGGTCCGCATAGGGACCCATCATGTGGAACGTCATGTACGACGCCATTCTCCCAATCCTTCTACCCAAGGGAGCCAGGGTGGTGGGCTACACCGAATATGTGGCACTGGCCGTGACACGCCAACAAGGAAGAGTGGACGTCAGTCTAGAAGAGCTGCGAAGCTGGATCGCCGACAACTTCTTCCAGGTCGTGGAGGCAGGAAACGATGCCCGCAAGTCCGCTTCTGCATCGGGTCCACGGAAGTTATCCCGAGAAAGGAGGTCAAGTACCTTTGGGGATTGTTATCGATCGGGGATTGACCTTCCGCGAGCATTTAGAATTGGCAGGGGTGAGAGCAGCCAAAAGCACCGAGGCCCTAACAGCGATGCTCAACCGACGAGGACGCGGGCAAATCAAGAGGGCGATGCTGACAAGGGTGGCCGAGAGTGTTATTATATACGACGCCCTGGTGTGGAGCCACAGGCTGGTTTATCAGCGCACCAGGAAAATTATTGCAAGGTAATAGAGGAAATCTGCGCTACGGGTAGCGAGGGGCTACAGGACGGTGTACAGCACAGTAAGCATTATTAAGGAGAAAAAGATAATATTGGCTTCTAAAATTACGTAAGCATTGAACGTATTTTCCATCTCTTAGTGTAACTCTAACATCTAAGTAGCATAGTAAGTATTTTTGATGAGAAAAAGCTACTATTCGATTCTAAAATTGCGTGACCATAGAAGGTAAAAACTTTTAATTCTCAAGTCTTAATTATCACGTAAACCAAAGTCAAATAACACTCTTTACTTAGAGACATTACTGTAACTATCGCGCTGCGCGCTTCTATAACAACACGTACCGAGTAAATATTATTGATGTGAAAAAAACTACTATGTGCTTCTAAAAGTATGTAAGCATAGAGTATTTTCCAAGTCTTATTCTCCACAGAAAGTTTTTTATACTTCTTTTTAGATATTATGCTGCGCGCCTCTATAACTTTTAGTTATAGAGGCGTTAAGTAACACTGAATTGATCAAGCGAAACCGTCCTTCGCCCCTGTGGCAAATAAGTTTTATAAACTTATTTCTAAGTATTCCAGTTACTATCACACTATGCATTTCTACCCCAAAGTACCCCCAAAGTGAAAATAGTAGTATTCCCTTCTAATATAACGTAAGCATAACTAGAACGTCTTTTTCTCAACGTCCACCTAGTATACTTTGTATTTATATACAATTATTTAGAAATATTCCAGTAACTATCGCCCTACACGCTTCTGCAACAACCCAAATAAAAAAAAGACCTTTATTTGGCATATCAGCCCAACCCGAAAAAAACAATACTTTCACAGAAAGAAATAAAAAAAAAACAAAAAAATACAAATTAACATAAAATACATTATTTTTCTAACCACTAAAATAAACCCCCTCTGCCCTCGCCAATTTCCTTTCCCACATCAGCCTCCTGCCGATTTTCACGCCTTTCCCATACTCTCCTAACCATTCGTTCAGCTTTTTGCACTCTCCAACCCACTCTGCTTTCACTCCCTCACATTCTCTGCTAAGGTGCCACCATGTGTCATTCCTCTTCCTACACAGCGCACACGCCCCATCCCCACTTGTCTTCCTTCTTCCGACCCACACCTCGCTCTTGCCATGCATACTTTGTCCTCTTTGCTCCACTCTCCCCTGGCTAAGTAGCTCGGGAGTTTCCCCTGTACTTGCCACTGTACGTAGCCCGGGTTGTATGAGCTCTCAGCCATATCCCTTGCCTTTCTTGCCACTCAATATCCCTCAATCTCTCCCTTATCTCAGTTCCTAGGCTACCCCTTTCTCATAGGTTCTCCTCTACCCACACCTAAGACATACCCACTCTTTCATACATCCTTTCTCTATCCTTTCTCCATCTACTCTCTGTTCTACTCTTACACCTCATCCATACCTCCCGTACCAGTCTTTCCTCGCCCAAATCCTGCAATCTTTCCTCAAACTTCACAACCCTCACACACGACTCCCACCACATACTCATACGACTTGTCTCCTGCAACATCACTGCCCTTGGTGTCGACCTTTCCAGCCCTAGCAGATTCTTTAGGAACCAACTTTGCTCCCTTTCTATTACCTCCCATTCACGCAATCCCCGCACTTCCACTCCATACAACAATATAGGTTTTACACACGCATCCCAGATCTTGCACGCCATTACTAGGTTACCACCCCACAAACTCCCCCATTTTCTGCACGCAATTCCCCAAGCCATTCTTGCTTTTGCCTGCATACACTCCAGATGCATCCTAAGCCCTCCTCCACAGTCAAACCAAAAGCCCAAATATTTAAAGCCATTCACTCTCTCAATCAGCCTTTCCTTCCATTTCCCCGAATTACACTGTAAATATGTTTGAAGTGAAACTAGTAGTGCTTCTAAAATAACGTAAGCATAAATGGACAGTATTCTCCTAGATATTATTCTCAACGTAAACCAAGTATTAGATAGGTCATACAAGTCATTGATGGCATACCTCCAGTCGAGCGTTTCCGAGAAGGGCTGAATACCACGGCAGCTGTTGGTAGAACGGTCCAAAAATGGCAGAGGGACTGGGACAACTTGAAAGGAAAAGCCGATTTGACGAGACGGCACCCCAAGATACAGCCGTGAGTACCCAGAACGCATGGAGAGGTGGGCTATGAGCTCACGCAGATCCTTTCGGGGTACGGGTGCTTTTGCACGTATCTTAGTCGCATGCGTGTCTCGAGCAGAGGGAGGAATGCCCGCTGTGCACGCCTCCGGAGGACACAACCAATCTCGCCATCTTCACGTGCCCCAGATAAGCGACCCTGCAGCGGAAGGTATTGGCGGAGTCATGACATGAATAGAAGAAGAATTTCCAAGGTGATTGTATAAATAATATTGTAGAGACAGCGCAAACGTGGGACCCATTAGAGTCATCACAGTTGGAGGAAGAAGTACGAAGAGTAATTTCGGCGATGAAGGACGGGAAGGCGCCAGGACCGAAGGTAAGAAGGAGAAGAATGGAGATTTGAGCATCTAACGAGAGGGCTAAACGTTGTACGAGTACTTGCAGAAAGCTGAAGAGAAGTTCAATTGTTCCGGTGTAGACGAAAGGATACACAGAGAGCGTCACAAATTACAGAGGCATACTATATGGACACAAGTTATAAAATCTACACAGCATTCATAAAAGAACAGCTAGAAAAGCCTATAGAGGAGACTACTATCAGAAACCCAAATTGGCATTAGGAACGGCAGGTCTACAACAGAACATTATACTAACAATCAAATTACTCAAATCACATTATACTAACAATCAAATACCAATTGACAATGAGCTACAGACGAAGCACGGGAAATTGTTTGCGGCGTATGTAGACTTAAAAGTCGCGTACGATACTGTGGACAGACAACTGTAGGTACGTACACTGTACCTACAGTTGTCTGTACAACGCAGGGGTGCTAGGGCAGCTGTGCGAGAGGGTACGTTTATATATGAGAAAATATGGAGTGAAAGTGGGTATAAATGTGTCGGAACGTTTTGAAGTAAAAAGAGGGCTAAAGGGCTAAGACAGGGCTGCCAGCTGCACCACCCTATTCAATTTATTTACCGCCGAACTTGAGAACGTGCTGTAAAGAGGGCAAGAGTTGTGACTGGAAGGAAAAAGGTGTGGTCGTTGTCATATGCGGATGATGTTCTGATATTAACATGAACGGAAGGACATGAAAGAGATGTTGTCCCTAACATCTCTTTCATGTTTCATGTGAGAAAGTTTTACAAAGGGAGAATATTAGAGGTAAATGTAAGTAAAACCCAGATCGTGATTTTTGTTGTTGATATATACCTAGAAGCACCTTTCACTGATTGCTCAAAGTTTGTCAAAATCTTTCTGTATTTCTGGTTAATTACATTCTTAGCCCTCTTATTTTGCTACTCCGCTAAAAAGGTGTATATACTCATGGATCTCTTCCGTTCAAAAAACTTTCCTCTTTTTTTCTGTGAGTGCTACACTGTCCATATCCATTTTAGATCAAGTGACTTTAGTTATTATTTCGGCTTGTTTTGTACCTTGTACATTCAGCGTTCCCATATTCATTGTCGTTTTGCTTTGCTTGATTCGTCTATTCGTTCAGTTTCCGAGGGTGTTGTCTGTTTTTGTTTTTGCGGTTGGTATATTTTTCCGGGTGATAGGCTGCAGATCCTTCGCGCCAACCTCCTACCAGGAGGACCAGTTAATTTTTGTTTATGGCTTTCTTCCATTAGGCAGCTTATCGTATTGGGTTACCGGATTTCGTCCATCCCTATATGGTTATTGTGTTCTCGGGACCGCTTTTACCTGTAACCCTAGGCAAGGGGCCCTACAGGGTACTATCAGCCGGAGCCAGCTGAACCCTGTTTTTTTTAACGAGGTTGATACTCCTCCCCCTCCTCCTTTCTCATCCGGGCTTGGGACCGGCAATGGCGGAGTTCAGCTGAGATCTTTGACACATATGCTGATGCCATCAAGATTACTCTACAATGATGTCCTGTATTATAATAATATTCAACCGGGGTATACGAGAAATATTAATTCACAGAATCTCAAGCAGTTTATTAAAAAAGAAATCGTCGCTTAAGTTGCAACTCTAATATTTTATTGGAGGTTGACAGTAGAGAGAAAATCTAATGGTAAAATGGTTATTGGAGCTATTTGTGAAAACAAGTCATCCATTTTTGATTTTTACCTTACATTTTACTTATTTGAACTAGGAACAATTATCAATAAACATTTTATAAATAGTTTTTCTCTCTTCTGGCAACCTCAAATAAAATTTGCGATGTGTGGTATTGCTCAAAGTGCTTAGGCGACGAAATATTTTATAATGTGTAAACCTAATTCATTATTTTCAGTTATTTTTATTAATTCAAATGCAATATTATCAAAAATATAACTTCTAAAATTCGCCAATAGTTCAGGAAACGTCACCCATTTTACATGGGATTGAACACTCTCTTATAAATGCTCTGTGGACGAAATGTAACTTCATTTGCCGGAAAATATTCGACCCCCAACGCCATTCTAGGAAACCGACACTTGACCAACTGCCGGCCAACAATTCAATGTTATTAGGGACCCTAAGAATTTAAAAATCACCTAAGTTCCCCCTAACTTAGACGATTTCTTAGGGTCCGTAATAATATTGAATCGTTGGCCGGCAGTTGGTCAAATGTCGGTTTATTACCCGATTACCCCCCTTTGAAACCGTTCTTGAGTGGAAATCTTTGTGTTCTCCATATTGCAACACACAATTAGTTAACTAATTAATATTCACACCTTGATTAATTAATTAATACACAGTATATTTTATAATAAGGCACCTTACATGATCACTAATACTGTCAATATTTTAGAATAATGACAAGTATTACTACTGTATGATAACATGTTTAAAATGTTCATTATTCTAAAATATTGACAGTATCACTTATCGAGTAAGGTATAGTAAAAAGAATATGCGAGCGAAGGTGGGGTGGGCGGGCGGCCCCTACCAATCACACTATGCCTGTCCACTATTTCAAGTGACTTGAACTATGCATTACACTATTATCTATAACTTTTTATGATTCAATTAGTTTCATTTATTAATTTACGTCTGATTTGTAAAAATCAATGTGAGAAACAATGTAATGCATAGTTCAAGCCGTTTGAAATAGTAGACGGGCATAGTTTGGTTGGTAGGGAACACCCGCCCACCCCACCTTTGCTCGCATAGTTGTTCCATAGGATAACACTCTGCTTGGAATAGTTTAAACAATATAAAACGTCTGTATCCATTAAAAAGAGGATGCGAGCGAAGGTGGGGTGGGCGGGCGGCCCCTACCAATCAAACTATGCCTGTCCACTATTTCAAGTGACTTGAACTATGCATTACACTATTATCTATAAAAGGAGGATTGAAGCACATACTGACAGTTATAGTAGGACTGACAGTATTATTATTATTGCCTTTATGTGAGAAAACACATAAATAACGGAATAGATTTTTCAATAGTCATTACATGTATTTTATTATTGTAATCTTTTTGGCATTTAGTCGGGCTTAAGATACTATTGGTTGACTGGATTGGTACCTATTAGCTGCAAACGGGTAGGGTGAATTCCAATTGACAATTGACTAAAGAGTTTTAATTAAATCTTCTCATCCAAAGATTCTATTTTAATTTCAAATGTCGGCTCAATAAACTCATGGGCTGAATGAAAGAATTCCTTGTTACGCGCTGTGTGTCCTGTACCTCTCGTTTATAGATGGCGCAACGACATTCCTTTAAATTTCTAATGATATGTCAATTTTTTTTTATAAATAGTTTTTGCAGTTATTAAAAAGAATTAAATAAATCATTTAAATGGGACAGATCAATTTATGCGGTGGAATGGTAAAAAGGTTCAGGTTTGATTATATCGATTGGGCTGTCACAGAGCACTCACTCCCGGACGCGATCCCACTACTGCCCGACGCGAGGACTTTTGGCTGCTGGGTTTCCCCTCTGGCCCGGTGCGCCCTTCCTTGGCCAACCTGGCCGCCCCAGACTCCTCCAGGGCGGCCATATTGACGCCAGGCTTAGTGCGGACGCCCAGTCGACGTAAGAAGACTTTGCAACAGAGCTCCCGATCTCAAACCATCCACTAAACCTGACTTCCAAGTAGCTGGATTACAGGAGTACGCCACACTCCCAGTCGGAAATCACTAGCGATTTACGGAAATATAAATGCCCTTTACGATAATAAATCTGTCAATAATAAGTTTCTCTTTTTTTTTATTATTTTCTTTGGTTTCTCTGCACTTTAAAATAATAATAATTCAGTGCGACTGTGATTTAATTTTCAAATTATTTCCTTTTTATTTGCGGCCTTGAAGCCTTAATAGTTAAAATTTGAGAAAACAATTTATTTAAAACATATTTTGTTGGGGACATAAAATGAAATCAGACAGATGCGAGAATATTTACAATCATACACAGGAAAAGCCACATGAAGTACAATTCTCCCCAATCATTAGAGTCAAAATGTAGATAACAATAACAATATAAAATAAAAACTATTTAAATAATTATCGCACTGTTACCTATCGTGTCGAAAAGATCTTTAAAATTAATATTGATAGATATTTGCAAAGCAACAAACTACTCTCTGTAAACCAGTTTGGGTTAGAGACACATCATTGGTGTTTCAGGTTTTAGATATATTATAGCGTTGATTGAAGTATAAATACTTCAATCAACGATTATAGACAGAGACAATACATGACGGAGAACAAACATGGAACGAAATATTTTATATTTATGTATGAAATTGTTTTGAAAACATTGCCCATATGCGTTTCTATATACGATGACTTTTTTTAGACATACATAAAAAAATAGAGCCGTACAATTTAATTTGTTGTTATTATCTCGCCATCTCCTCTGAGTGCTCTGAGGTTGTGTATACTATTCCTCTCAAAATATTACCAAACGTAAAATTCTGCGCTCTGTTTCTTCTTCTAACTATGCAGTTGCAACTTCTAAGATAACAATAGACGCAACTATCCTACATAGCGTTGTTTTGGTCACAATTTGACGAACAAAACTGTCAGTAATAATACTATTTATCACGACGTGCATTGACAGCACAAGTCGTAAAAGACAGGTCGGCCGGCTTCAAAACATTGTCTTCGTTTTTTTATTATAGTGATTTGTAAAGGCCTCCAATTTTTAAGAAACGGAGGGTAGTTTTTTCATGTCAATGTCAATGTTTCAATAATAATAATTATGTACTTAATTTCCTACAACATATGCATAAATATATTTTTTTTAAACAAATAACGACATGTACTAACTACATGTTTCTGTAAATTATTATAGCAAATCTAATGTACTCGTTTGAAGTTTGATACCGCAATCACACTACATGACATGATTTATATTCGATAATGATTTAATGAACGTACATAGTTCATGAATGACTGAAATATATAGGTAAGAGTAACTTAAATTGCGTTGCCAGACATATATTAAAAAATATTACCCTTATGACACTAACGTTATAACAAGATAACCATATACTAATTACATATGACTTGCTAATGTTATTACGAGTAAATAAGCTGTATATTTTATTGCAATATTACTCAGATACAGTACCATAATTTCATAACGTCGGTACGACTATCATCTATCTAACGCGACATAGACATGCTTGTTTTTCATGTGGATAATTTCGAAATAAGTTGATACGTCTGTTTTGGGCTTGGACGTTATAAGTTACAACTTCAATGTGATACATTCTTGTGTTAATTGCTGTGAGGGTGGATATTAAATTAGATGAAGGTGAGTGAGTATTAATATTTTATTATAATTTGATAATTAATATTAGTTTCTTATAGTCTCATGCAGTTATAGAGTTACAAACACACCTCTTGAAAATTTTCATTCAGTGGCAGATCAAAAAAGGATATTTAGGATAATAACATGACTAAATCCACAACAAACCTTGCATAGAATAATTAATTCAATTCACATGCTATAGAAATTCAATGAATACAGAAAATATTGCCGTTTTTTAGTATAAAAACGGCAATATTTTCTCTAATGATGTAGTTGTCAACCGTCTCCGCTATGGGCAGATCCATAGCGGAGGCGGTTACTGATTAATTTTAATATTTAAATTTAATTACAACAATTTAATTTGTGCAAAATCATTCAAACAACAACCACAGCAAACCAACCAACACGCGAGATTTAAAAACCTGAACCACCAGCCAGTACTGACTAAATAAAATATTATTGAGTAAGAATTAAGAGTTTATATGGCCATATTAATACTCAGCCGAGTAGTGTCGCCATTATGTTTTTTTTGTTTTGAAAATTCTGACCTCAAATGTGGATTCCTTGAGCCCAGCAACCTATAAATACAGATTTTGAAGAATCAAAATTGGATTAAATTTAACACAAAAATATCTGATTTTGTAAATGCGACAGGAGGTGTATTTTTGAGCAATCGCTATAAATATAGCGATCGAGAGACGTACGCTATTATTGCAAATGGTACCTCACGCTTCGCGAAAGGTTCTGCCTATAGAACTGAAAGCTCGACAGTAGTCATGTTTTGACATTTTTTTTGTGTTCATTCTATTAGTTCCGCGCTTTGAAATATGTACGCATTATAGTGCATGGTAATAGCGATCGGTCAAAAATCGTACCCCAGGTCCGTGTTTCGAGCGTAAAAAACAGATTTTTTGTTATTAAATTTAATTCAATTTTGAGCTAAAATTCTTCAAAATCTGTACGTTTCTGTGTTCAAGAAATTTGTTCTAAATTTGAGGTCAAAATTTAAAAAAAAACAAAATGGTCGACAAATTCTGTAATAAATGACATCATCCTCGCGATAATTAGTACTAATCGGTTATCAAGTAATCCAAATTTTATGTCGACATTTTTAAAAACATAATCGTGATGGCCGCCCGACTTTTGTAAAAAAAAATACTAACCTCGCCAAAATCTATACCAATAGGTTTTTTCGGGATTAAGCAATTGGAATTTGAGGCCGAAATGTATACTATAATGGCCGACCAACATCTTCATTCTCGCAAAAATTAGTGGATACTATTTTTGGGGGCAAGAAATTTGTCCATCCATATATACTTCATTGTCTGTTGTATACATACTTAATTGGCGTCCGATTGTGCGAGTAGACAATTTAAGGTCGAAATGTTTAATATAGTGGCGGACCAAAATTTTCATTCTCGCGAAAATGAGTAGGTACTATTTTTGGGGTCAAGAAATTCGAATTTGACCACTGTGCATTGCCCATCCATATAGTATACTTCATTGTCTGTTGTATTGTTGTATACATACTTAATTGACGTCCGATTGTCCGAGTAGACAATCGGCAATGGCGTCGTTAAGTAACAACACTCAAGAGAATGATGCACCAATTCAAGAGCAGGCGCATTCACACCTCATAAGAGAACAGAAGCGCATTTACAATAACAATCGCAAAGAGAGAGATTACAACCCCGATACTGGACTTCGCTCTTCAAATAATAAGACAGACTTTATAAAACCTATACCAGCCAACATCGCAAAAATATAGAAGTTAACTCTCACTTTAAATAGTTATTACCAATTATAGAATAAAGATTTTAAACTTGTAAGAGTTTTCCTCAATTCTGAGGTGGCGGCGGCAAAACCCCGGTGTTCTACACATCACAGACAACACAACCAGCTAACATCGCAAAAATATAGAAGTTCTCACTCTCACCCTCACTCTCACTTTAAATAGTTATTACCAATTATAGAAAAAAGATTTTAAACTTGTCAGAGTTTTCCTCAATTCTGGGGTGGCGGCGGCGAAACCCCGGTGTTCTACACATCACAGACCAAACAACCAGCCAACATCGTAAAAATATAGAAGTTCACTCTCACTTTAAATAATTATTACTATTTATACAATAAAGATTTTTTAACTTGTAAGAGTTTTTCTCAATCCTGAGGTGGCGGCGGCGAAACCCCGGTGTTCTACACATCACAGACAACACAACTAGCTAACATCGCAAAAATATAGAAGTTAACTCTCACTTTAAATAGTTATTACCAATTATACAATAAAGATGTTAAACTTGTAAGAGTTTTTCTTCCTGAGGTGGCGACGGCGAAACCCCGGTGTTCTACACATCACAGACCAAACAACCAGCCAACGTCGTAAAATATAGAAGTTCAATTTCACTTTAGATAGTTATTACCAATTATACAATAAAGATTTTCAACTTGTAAGAGTTGTCCTCAATCCTGAGATGGAGGCTGCGAAACCCCGGTGTTCTACACATCACAGACAACACAACCAGCCAAAATCGCAAAAATATAGAAGTTAACTCTCACTTTAAATAAATATTACCAATTATACAATAGAGATTTTAAACTTGTAAGAGTTTTCCTCAATCCTGCGGTGACGGCGGCAAAACCCCGGTATTCTACACATCACAGACAACACAACCAGCCAACATCGCAAAAATATAGAAGTTAACTCTCACTTTAAATAGTTATTATCAATTATACAATAAAGTTTTTAAACTTGTAGAGTTTTCCTTAATCCTGAGGTGACGGCTGTGAAACCCCGGTATTCTACACATCACTATAATATAAATGTCGGTTCTAACCTGCTTACAAATGACAGAATTCAGCCTTAATTGTACAGAATGGTTTTCATTTATTTTAAATTTTGATGTGATTTACTATCAATTGTACACATACCTCCGATCAGGACTATGTTATCAAGGCATTTCCCTCCGCACTCATCTACTTCGATGCTAT
Organism: Lordithon lunulatus; assembly: GCA_963942505.1. Classification (NCBI taxonomy): domain Eukaryota; kingdom Metazoa; phylum Arthropoda; class Insecta; order Coleoptera; family Staphylinidae; genus Lordithon; species Lordithon lunulatus. The sequence continues at coordinate 15,615,393 of OZ012669.1, forward strand.
GTTTTTTGGTTACTTCTATATGGAACTGAGGCGTGGACGCTTACAGCTATCTGCAAAGAAAGTCAATATGAATTGTGAGCAACAATTTACTCTATCAGTTCTAAGTAAATTTTGGAATGCGCCACCCTGCCTTTAGACACACCAACATCGCTAAATTTAAACCCAAAAACCTATAATTTTGAATGCACGGTATATGATAACTAATTTACAAGACTAGTGGAAAGTGAAAGCACATACATTCGTTTCTAATCTCAAGAAGAGTAAATAACGATGGAGTGAACCATAATTAACGAAGAGGAGGTTGAAACAAGTTTTGAGAAGTTGGCGGGCATACTAATCACATAGTGTAAAATTGTTATTTTAGAAATAGTTCGTGTTATATTTGTAATAGGAAAGGTCATATTGCATTCAATTATAGAATGAAAGATATAAAAAAGAATATTCAACGAAATTTTAAAACTAAAAAAAAACTCAAAATTTTATAGAGAATTATCATGCGACATTACATTCATTACAGTTCTGGTAGCATGGCACCAATTATGATAGAAATAAAAATTGTTCGCAAGGAAATATATATATATATATATATATATATATATATATATATATATATATATATATATATATATATAATAGTAGAGATAGGACTAAACGAAGAAGTAGCAAACAACAAGGAAATTATAGTTCTTTTTAAACCTTCGAATAAAGTGGTTAGCAATTGTGCTACATGAAACTTCCGTGTCTTATATCATGTAAAACTATAAGTGTGTTGCAATTTACGCCTGCAGCACATATAATCAATTTAAGTGTGTTACAACTTACAACTGTGGCACACTGTTGGTAATATTCGTTTCGGAATTACCACCTTCGATCCACAATCCGACGGAAAAGCCCGCCGGAACATATGGGTCGAGAAGGTATGATCGAGAAATGATGATGATTTGAAATAACAAAAAGGTTGCTGGCGTTCATCTATAGACTGGTTTTAGTCCAATTGTGTGGGACTTGTGTGCATCCCACAGTTGATATTTCTGCAGTCTCTATCCATGGCACAGTTGTGAAAAATTTGATAGTCTTTCGGAGGTGGCTGCGGGGCATTCACAGAGAACATGGACCGGTGTCCTGTTGCTTACATCCTCTACAGTGGATCACGCTGTCGATTCAATATGTAGAGGATACATATTGCACTAATTGGTTGAGGTGCTTTTTTAGCGTACAATGACCCGTTACTATTCCTGTAAGCTTCGAGCGAGATCAATACAAAGGAACAAGTCTCAAACAAGAACAAAATATTGTGTATATACGACTTCAAGGCAAATAAGCAAATCGGTAATAACGTCGTTTAGTAATAACGAACTCCTAATGAACCAATGACCGGTCAGTGATTATAAACGAAAGTGATTAGAACCTTCTAATTAGCAAAAGCCTAGGAGACGAATGTAGACACGCAGAAGCAGAAGAGTGACAACATCACCCTCAGAAGAGACATGCAGTAGCAGAAGAGTGGCAATAGCACCCTCAGAAGAGACAGTCGTGGGGCAATCAAGAAGACACACATTATTATCTTCACCCATATAACATTCTTCAACATCCACAACTTTAACATCGTATAATTAAAAAAAACATTTAGTTTTAGTGTTCAGTTGTTGAAGTGGTGGCAGCGACACTTCCTTTCCTTCTGACGACGTTCCGTGCAGACAGTTCAAACCCAAGAGGCCAGGAAGGAGAACCAAGAATGCTCGTCCTGAACCTGGGATCAGAAAATTTGTCAGTCAAATTAGAACTGAGAGAACAATTAAGACATTATAAGGCACCAGGGCAAAATAAAATTACGGCCGAAATGCTAAAAGTGAGCGGAGCTAGTGTTGCTCTAACTAGTGAAGCAATGTTGAGAGTAAAAACCGGACGCATGGAATGATCGGAAACTGTATTGCTCCTTAAAAAGCGCGATTGCATGAATATGGAAACTATAAACCCATTTCTCTCCTCTCAATCTTTTATAAGCTACTGATACAAATATCATAACCAACCGTCTCAGCCAGAAGTTCGACTTCTACCAACCCATCGAACAAGCGAGTTTTAGAAAAGGGTAGAGCACAACCCATCACACTCAAGGGGTGCGCACACTCATCGAGAAATGCAGCGAGTACTACATATGTCCTTCTCCACATCTCCAGCAAAATGTGTCTTGAGTCAATACGTCCTTTGTATCGCTTCGAGCATTGCCCATGATTTGGGAAATGCACCGAGTACTACATATGATCTTCGTAGATTACCAAGAAGCTATCGACTAAGCTTTTTGGTAATCTACGAAGGTCATATGTAGTACTCGGTGAATTTTCCAAATCATGAGCAATGCTCGAAGCGATAGACAAAGGACGTATTGACTCAAGACAGATTTTGCTGGTGATGTTGTTATCTTCAGCTGCGATCCTACGGTAACAAAGCTACAAGAACTTAAGGATGCCTCCCGAGCAGTGGATCTAAAAATGAACTTACAGAAGACTAAAATTATAACACACGTGTTACCATAGAAACCACACTTTCGAACTAGTCGTGTATTTGGGACAAAATAAAAGGTTTGGAAGAGAAAACACTACCGGAAGGATAGGCTTAACGTCAGGAGCATTTAACAAGCTCATCCATATACAGCGAGAATCGAAAATCTCTATCAATCTCAAGCGGCAAGTATGTGCATCAGTAGCAACGTACGAACGAAACTACGACGCTCACGAAAAAAAGCATATATCGAATTCGAATCTGCCAAAGTTAATGGTCCTTTGGCAGATTAGAATTGAAGATTCGAAGTGAGCGGTGTTGAAAACGGGCTTAAGAGATACAATTTAGAATGAAGAGATAATGAGAAAAAAAGGAATGGCTGCACAAAATGGGCGAAGTATATCGCGAGAAGCGACCTCAAATTGACAAAAACTCTGATCCAGTGGAGACGTAAAGAATCCAGAAGAAACGTTGGCAGACCACATGCAAGATGGAAAGATGATATTCAACGCCACGTAGGTTGAAACTGGATACAGACACCACAGAACATGACGATATGGAAAGAAATGGTGGAACTCTTTGTCCAGCAGTGGACGTATACAGGTTAAAGAAGAGGAAGATATCGAACTGCACTAAGACCACAAAAGTCTTAAGAATTCTTCAAACTATGACCATCACATTGTACAATAAATTGCCATCGAATACCTAACAGCTTGAACCCAATTCTTTTCAAAATTAAGTAAAACTATGCCGTATCGGGAGGTACCTCGACAAAATAGCTAATGGCAAAATAGCCCCGACATCCCCTGACAAAATAGCTCAATTTTTTGTGATTTGTGATTAGTGAAGATTGGTGCAAGACAGAATGGAAATTGAAATGAGCGGTCTAGAGCAGGGATGGCGAACCTATGACACGCGTGCCATAAGTGGCACATATGAAAAAATCTTGGCTCCTCGCGCGCCGACTGCCATACCCGCAACATGATTCTGTTTAACTCAAGCGCAACGGATGTGTTATCTATTTTCTTGTCGACTTAGCCCCTCCACACACGAGGCCACTGTTTTATGACTAGGTTGCAAACCAGTTGCGCGTGCAATTAATTTGGGACCTTACCCGTGTAGGGGAGTGGAGACCAGATAAGGGTCGATTGATACTGATTTCAAATCAGTTTACAGTCGCGTGCGATTAGAATCCCCAGTCACAAAAAAGTTGCTTTGCATAGTTGAACTTGTGTTCACCAAAACGATATGAGTAATCAAAGAATGTACATTATTTTTTTTGAGAGGTAGAAACGAATGAAGTTCTGTATAATTATAAACTTCCACAATACGCAAGAAGAGACATAACGGAGAAAACAGCCACACATTATCTCGTGTTTGTGTCCATCTTCGTGATGGAAGGAGAAACCATTCTCAACAAACCCAAATAATAATCATTGGACATTTTATAGAATGTAATAAACGTTCTATCTGTTTGATACGGATGACATTTTTTTTGACTTTCGTACTTTACTGTACTAGTACTTGTGGCTGACATTTGTCCAAAAATGCGTTGGGACTTCAAATTTGAGGAGAGCTCTGATACGACTGATCCAGAATCAGTCGCGCTCGTGTACGGTGTTTCATTTTGATTGTAAACTGGTTATCTGACGTTGCTTTCGTTTAGCATTGTTTATCATTGCTAGTCGCCCCCGTGCAGTGCAGTATCGCTTAGGTCTTGCGGTCGTGCGCCGTCGGTTGTAAGGGCCGAGGTAGAATTATGCGCATTGGAAGCAGTAAATAGAACAAGAAACAATAAGGTCGTACCGAACCAGAGTGATAAACGAAAGGCACTTGAATGACTAGTTTGAAACCAGTTTGCAATTCGGGTTGCAAAACAGTTGCCTCGTGTGCGGAGGGCCTTAAAGTTACGAGCTATGAGCCAGATATGCAATTATTGGCGACAAAAACAACACAAATCGCATTTTGTTAGTTTTGTCCTCTATCCAATAGAATGTTAAATTAAATGTTGTTTAATTATGCAATAATTACTTGGCACGTTAAATGTAAAGAATTATTTTTTAGCACGCAAGCATAAAAAGGTTCGCCATCCCTAGTCTAGGATGGAGCAGAGATTTTCAAAATGGGTGTCGCGACCCCTAAGGTGGTCGCGATAAATATTTAGGGGATCGCAGAAAAAAATATTTCAAAGATGTACCAATGATAAGTTATTAATGTTTATTGATACTACTAATAAATCTGCTTAATCAATATGAGTGTTCAAATGCAATTAAACAATAGAAATTAACTCCTTATGAATTTAAATTATCCCTCCCTCCTCGGGATGTTTTTCTACACCTACCCATTCTGGGAGAGGGTTTAAGTGCAAAAGCGATTCAAAAGTTTGAGAAACACTGCGGTAGAAGAACACCAGCATCCTAAACCAAATATTTACATTTATTTACATTTAAATCAAAGATTGCAGGTGCAAGACATTATGAAAATGTTATTAATGACATCATAAAAGGGGTCAATTTATTATTTTTACTTTTTAAATAAAATGAAGAAAATATATGAGATAGAAATTCAAATTTTAAACTTTTAAAATTGCACAGTAATAAAATACATATGTAGATTATAATCTATGTATTTTATTACTGTGCCATTTTAAAAGTTTAAATTAAAATTAAACTTTTAAAATTGCACATATGTAGATTATAATGTATGTATTTTATTACAGTGCAATTTTAAAACTTTAATTTAATTTTGTATCTCGTATATTTTATTCTAATGCATTTTATCTTAAATGTTGACTTGTGTCAGAACTACTGTTTATGGCACAATTTTTTATTATAAACTAATATGTTTGTTTTGCAATAATGGATTTCATTGTTAAATTTTACCATGTCCATAAAAAAATTACGATAAGGGTATTTAAAATACTATATTTACCTTTGTAATGGTATATATTAACATGCAAAATACATTCCATTTATTTTAATTAATACTAGAAATATTTTAAACAATACCAATAACATTTACTTTTAAAATATTTGTTTACAAGCGTCACCATTTGATGAGTTATATCTAGAGATTTCGTAATATGTACGGACGGTTTCGCATCACGCCACTTCATTTATAGCGCATGCTGCTGGTGACGGATTCACGGTTTACAAATAATTATTGTAATTATTTAACATCGTTTGCGGGTATTTACATACACAAGGTCGTAAACTCTGATCCATTAACGGTAGTTTTAAATTGTGTTTTATTTCAATTGTGCAATAGTTTATAGTTAGATAGAAGAAATTCTGAAGCAATTGAATTGCACAATACTGAGAGTTTTTTTTTTAACAAATAATTAATTTGTATTTATTCTTTAATGAAACTGTCATACGTATGCAATGAAAAAATTATTTTCTTTTCTCTTTCTCAAAAAATAACAATAATACAAATTTTATAATCAAGACTAGTGATTCTCAACCATGGTGGCGCGAGATTCTGGTCCCATTTCATTGAGTTGTTTACATATAGGAACCTAATTAAATTTGTATTGGCATTATATTACATTAGAGCAATATTCCTGAGAATATCACGCATGAATCTAACGCCCGGTTTCTTCAACGAATCTTAACTAGTTTACGACCGTCTTAATAATAAAACGGTCTTAAAGCGCTGCACCAAACAAATATCAGATCTTAAAGCGATAAGACGGTGTTACAATGTAAGATTAAGTAAGATCTACATATGTTTGGTGCAACAGAATAAAAATTTAAGACGTGGTTATATATAAGACGAGCTTATATAAGACGAGCTTTAAGGTTCGTTGGAGAAACCGGGCGTAATATTCCCTAGATTATTTTTGTTCGTGCATTTTTGCGTTTATAATGGACCCGAGTCGAAGACACAAACACAAAGACACCCGAGAAAATTATCGGTAATATTAGATGCATTAGTGGTATTATTATTATTACTATAATAAAAAAAATATACGTGTCCACACAGTATGGAATATACGGGAAAGTTTTTTATTCGTGATTTCTCAGAAAATTTTATTCTTCATAAACGTTGCTGCATCTTTCAAAACCAATTAAAACCACAAAACAAATGACACTATTTGAAAATATAATATATATATATATATATATATATATATATATATATATATATATATATATATATATATATATATACCTATTATTATTATTATTTACAGAATATATTATAGGTACATGAATCAATTAAACAAGAATCATTCTATTGAATTTATCTTATTATTAGTGTGCTAATAATTGTTTTAATTGGTAAAAGTGAGCCGTGATTACAAATATGTTGAGAATCACCGATCTAGACTAAGAGACCTATAATTTAGCAATGTTTTTTTTCACTGTTTTTTTTTCACTATTTTTTGATATTCCACGGCATACAAAATAAATTGTTTAACTTTTGTATTTCCTTGATAGTCTATTAAAGTATGTGTAAGTGAATGATGTATGCTTTAAATATTTTTCTACTTTATCCATATTTCAAGATATTTCTCATTTTAACACTAATAAAACCACATTATCCGGTCAGGCGTTTACACAACTCGATTAAATATTTATTTATACCGACATATGATATAATTACATTCATTCTTATAGTTCCAACAAGTGAGACACCGACAATATTTCGATAATAAAATAACAAAGACGCGCGGGGACTAACGCATGCGGCCCAAGCTCATTTCTATCTCGCGCGATTCGTGGTCGCTAAATCAGGTGATCCCCACACGCCACATTCACTGGAGCTAGTCTTCTCAAAATCTGGTGTGGTTTTGATAAAGACAATCGTTTGTGCTGCTCTGTGCATGACTAACATCGCGAAACGTGCGAAATACTTCAGTTAGTATGACTGAACGGTGTCAGTTGCATCAGGGCTTATCGGACTTTGGCGGGATTGCGTGTAGGATTCACCGAGTACCAGGTATTTCAATTATTGTAATTACTGGATGTAATACGTGTGTTTATTACTTGGTGTTTTGTTGTATGTAAAGCAAGCTGTAATTATGTCATCGGTGCATATTATGAGCTGGTATTAGTAATCGTTTAATTTAATCGTTTTATTTATAAAGCTTGATTTACATTGGTTTTTCAATAATAAGTGCCGACTCACACAAATCAAGTGATGTCTGTATCTTTAATCAGTGTTTCTTAAACTTTTCGGTCCGCAACCCCCTTTTGCACATACACATTCTAAAGCACTCCCTGTAGAATAGGTGTGTATATATCCCAAATGATCTGTAATCAATTTTTTCTGCGAACCCCAAATATTTTTTAGGGGGTCGCTAAAGGTTTGTGAACCCCACATGTCGCTGTCTTAGATTATATTGAAACAACAGTTTATGTGAAGATACAACTCTGAGCCTCTCCCTTTATCGCCGGAAAAGCGGCTGATAGGCCTATAAAGACAGAATTTTGTTTTAAAATTTAAACAAAGGTACATATAATCCTTGATTTTTTTAATGCATAAATGTATATATTTTGAACATTATATCGTTGAGCGAAGAATCATTCTGTAACAGGCTATAGACATTCGAGTTCTTTTGCCGTGTCTAGTACTATTTACAGGTATTTCTATTAAAAAATTTCATGTTCATTAAAATTATTGATCAAACTAAAAAATGGATAATTTAGAATCCAAATTAGTAGGGACCGATGATGCCGTAAATATATGACACCCCTAACATTAACTTATTTTGAACACTGTATATATATATATATATATATATATATATATATATATATATATATAAATAAATTATGATTATTAGCAATATTGGTTAAAAAATACTCCATACAATTATTTTTTAATAAATAATGTGGATAATGCCTAATATAGATTATACTAATTATTTAAGCAAGCAACAGCTCTTCGTTAAAATTCATCTTTTCCTTTCTCTGCGCCCTCTTTCCTTTTTTCTCAAATCAAAAACCGATGTTACTGCAGAATGGTAGATTTTTATCTCTGCCCCCCTTTTAATGTTAATTCTATGCTTCAGCCATATATATGAATATTGATTTCCCAAATAGAAGCAAAGTACGTGCTTCATTCAACATTTTTGTACTAATTTTATATTTGTTTGTATTGAATCATCATCATTGAATAATCATTTCATATTTGAGAGTTAAAATATAGAGAGCATATAACTGTTTATTTCTTTCATGCCTGGTGTTGTGGTATATTGATTTAATAGTAGTTCCTCTATTTGTTACAATTCTGTAACTGGCTATCGACAGTAATCTAACGACATATAATATGTATCCTGCGGAAAGTGCACATTACTTTATTTAATATATCATAATGATTTTAATATATCATAATGATTAAAGTAGATTTTTTAAAGAAATAATATAGTTCATAGAATAAAGTATACATTATAAAAATCGATATCAAAATCGAATTCTAGTTAAATAATAATCTTCGAAACACCACACAAATTATTTTCTTTTATATTACTGATATATAGTAATCAGCATTGAGTTTATTAAATAAAATTTCTTTTAAAGGATAAATAAAACGATTTTTTACTTTGTTTTTTATCACACTTCAGTTACACTTTGCAACTAGTTTCGGCTAAGCTCTAGCCATTTTCGAGCTCCTCCGATGACTCGAAAATGGCTAGAGCTTAGCCGAAACTAGTTGCAAAGTGTAACTGAAGTGTGATAAAAAACAAAGTAAAAAATCGTTTTATTTATCCTTTAAAATGAATTATCACAAAGTAGACGCCTTAACAATCCAATATTTAAAATTTCTTTTGTTTAATGACAAATATTAGGTCGTTCACCAAATATGAACCTGTGACTTCAAAGTTGTTTATTTATGATTTATTTCTTTATATTGATAACTATCGACAAAAAACGGTATCGCTATATACTATAAGTAAACTATAGGTGCTTTCGTTTAACATTACTAGTCGCCCCGTGGCGTGCGTTATTACTCCAAGTTTTGTGATCGTGCGCCGGTTGTAAGGGACGAGGTAGAATTATACGCATCGGGAGCGACTAATACAACAAGAGACAATAAGCCCGGAGCAACACACAGTGATAAACGAAAACAGCTGTACATTCTCAGCAAATCACCGGTTAGATCTACGCGTAATGCCTCACCAAATACCTTTGCCTTTATTTCAAGTTTCAAAATTTAAATTACACCTATTATTATTTATATAAATCTTGAGAATTAACTATTTAAATAATCTTGTTTATATCATATACAATTTAAAAATGAAAAAAAAATCAATTGGAGTTAATAATAAAATAAAATCTAGACCAAGCAAAAGAATTTAATTCGGTAATTATTTCTTCAACCAAAGAATTTTCATCGAGATTTTCTTCAAAGAATTATCGGAGTTTATTATGTCTCCTGATGTGACTTCACTTGACACAAACTGAACTTCACCATATTTATTGGATGGAAATTGAAAAAAAAAATGCAGCTGGTTGATTTCCAGTCTAGTTCATTATGGATTCAACAATTTATTTAAACGAGGAACGATTAAATGAAATAGAAAGACTATTAGGTAGTATGAGTAAAAATGCCAGTACCAACATTATAGACATGTGGAATTCAATTCCAGACACATTTAGTTGTCTGAAGAAGCTGGCTTTTAGTCAGTAATACTATTTTTATCTACCTATGTCTGCGAGTCATTGTGTTCTGAAATCATAATATATCAGCCTACCTCATCCACTGTTAGACATAGGCCTCTCTTAATATTCTACACTTCTTTCGATCCTGATCTCCTTGGATCCAGTTTTTGAAGTCATTCGTCCATCGAATCCGCTGGCTCCTGACTACCTCTTGCCTGGGTCGCCATTCCATGATCTTTTTGCTCTATCTATCGTTCGGCAGTCTTGCGATATGTCTGGTCCCATTCCACTTAGGGTGTGCTATTTTCTCAATTGCATAGCTAACCATAGATTGATGTTGCATTTGTTTATTCCTGTGCCTCAGGATGATTCCCAGCAGAGAACGCGCCATGACTCGTTGAGCTTCTCTCACTTTATGATGTTCGTGTCAGGGTTAGGGTCTCTACTCCGTAGGTTAAGACTGGTAAAGATGTATTAGTCAAACGCCTTCCGCTTGGGGCACATAGGGATGTCGGATTTGAAGATATACCTCAGTTTTCCAAACGATACCCACGTTAGTCAAATTCTCCTCCCTAGCTGATGTGTCCGATTGTTTCTGCAGATTTTAATTTCATTACCTATTAACTTCTAGAATTTCTTTCCCTGCTAAGAAATTTTGGACAGGAACCAGGTTTGTCAGCAATTCTGTTTTAGAATGTTTAGTTTAAGACCAACTTTATGTGAGATATCCGCTTGTTTTCTAAGCATTTCCGCCATCTTGTCTATACTATCCGAAATCAGCACGATGTTATGTACAAACCGCAAGTGATTGAAGTTTTCGCCATTGATGTTTATACCCATATCTAGTTTTTAACCATGTATTCGATGGTCTTAATCATGTATTCCATGGTCTTAAACATGTATTCGATACGAGTAGTTAATAATTTAAGTGAAGTTGTGTCGTCCTTGCGGACTATGCAGTTGCCTTTTTCGGTTAGTTTAATGGTGGCTGTTGCATTTCTGTATGTGCTGCAGAACAGTAGAGTATCTTTAGTCTATTCGAAACTATGCTAAAGATTTAATCATCTCACTGTGTTTGATGCAATCGAAACCCTTTTCGTGCTCTACGAATGTTAGAACGGGTGGATTATTGTATTCGATGTATTTATCAATTACAGTCTTAATAGTTTGCAGATGGTCATTGGTCCCATATCCTGCTCGGAAACCTGTCTGTTGTCTGTAGGTTGGTAAAAGTTCAGTCTGGTTGTGAGTCGTCTATTTAAGATTTTGGTAAACAGTTTGTAAAGGTGTGAGAGCAGGCTAATAGACCTATACTTTTTAGGCCGGCAATAGTTCCCTTTTTATGTAAAATAGCAATAGCTGCATTGTCCCACGCGGTGGGTGTTATTTCTTAATTAAATAGGGCCGTTATGGCTTTTATCAATTCTTCTCCACCTTCCTTAATCGCCTCGAATGCGATGTCATCCTCACCCAGTACCTTATTGTTTTATCCATTTCGGATATTGACTTTAGGTTTTTCTTGTTGGTTATATCGCATATATAATCTGATTCATGTGAGGATGTGAAAGCAGAGTGGGTTGGAGATTGCAGAAAGCTGAATGAAAGGCTAGGAGAGGATGGGAAAGGCGTGAAAATATGCAGGAGGCTAACGTGGGAAAGGAAAGTGTGGAGGGCAGAGGGGGTGTAGGGTTATTTATGTTATTAATGTGTATTTTGCTGATTGTTACTTATATGTTTATTTTTTATGTATTTTTATTTTTGGTTGTTCTTGATGAGCATTGTATATTGGAATGTTTTTGCATTTTCTTGAGTTGTCATGCCAAATAAAGGTCTGATACATGTGAGGATGTGAAAGCAGAGTGGGTTGGAGATTGCAGAAAGCTGAATGAAAGGCTAGGAGAGGATGGGAAAGGCGTGAAAATCTTCAGGAGGCTGACGTGAGAAAGGAAAGTGTGGAGGGCAGAGGGGGTGTAGGGTTATTTATGTTGTTAATGTGTATTTTGCTGATTGTTACTTATATTTTTATTTTTTATGTATTTTTATTTTTGGTTGTTCTTGATGAGCATTGTATATTGGAGAGTTTTTGTATTTTTTTGAGTTGTCATGCCAAATAAAGGTCTTTGTTTTTTTTTGTTAATCTGATCCATAGTTTAGGACTCGAGGTATAATTGCCGTTACTACAATTTCTCGTTTACACTATAAATTTGAGTAGAAGGTTTCACTGTTTCCAGGATTCTTTGTTGTTTGATACTTTGACCGTTTTCATTTTTAAGTTTGGTGTTTTCTTCTTTTCCAGTTTTTATTTTATTTCACTATACTGATGCTCCCAGCTATGGTTTCCATCACCCATTTTTTGTTGTAGGCTCGTCTTTCCGAACTGCTTTTGACATTTTATTCAATGTCCTATATTTTATTTGGTCCTCAGCAGCGCTCAGAGGCCATCGCGGTTGGTGCCCGCCGACGGTTATCGGACACCAACCCATTTGGAGGAGATGGCGTACCAGCAAGGATTTCAATAATCTCAAGGCAAACGGGATTAGAGCCAAGCAAAAAATAAACCGGAAAACAGCAGGGAATTCCTAGTCGATTGGTTAGTGGCGTGGCTGGAAAATCGGACTCAGAGGAAGAAAGCCATTCAACCGATGCAGCGAAGAGGAAAGCCATCTTGTTCTGAGAATGGGGGTATGGGAAGGCAGAACCAATAGGGGAAAGAAGAAGCTACCCAAGCATAACAAAATAGACAGCGAGGACGAAGATGAAGGACAGTACGGCAGAACTCAAAAGCACAGTATTTAGACTAACGAACACGGCTGACAACAAGGAACATACCCATGGACGCGAAAATGCACGCAGCGGTGATTCGTGAGAAATACAAGCGACTTTTTGGAAAAATAGGAAACCCCGCTGGAAATACTCCAAAGCGAAAGGCCCCAAGCATCAGCTGAAAACCCTGAAAGCGGAAAAGGTGCAATGGGGAGGGAGATGAAGAGGGGACAATGAGAACACAGATGAGTGGTATGCAGGCTGCATTGGACCAGTCAAGCATGCCAAATGGCACCAAATCCTACACCAGAGGAAGTGGCATAAAACAGGGCTCTTTTGTCAAGATAATCACCTACAAGGAAGCAGCCGAGACTGGTCGTACGGCACCTTCCAGAATGTGCAGGCGGTGAGGAGGGAAGTAGCCAACTGCGCCAGAGTGTCGAAACAGTTAGTCTAATAGACTAAGAGTACATAGCATTGACCAGTGGCCGTAAGAGGAAAACCGGACGGCTGGGTAAAGTGGCCACAATGGCCCAAACCACACTTCCAAGGGTCCAGTGGCGAGAACCGAGCGGTATATACACTATATAATGTACGATACCACCAGTGAGGAGAAGATTAAGGAAAGTATCTACTATGGTACTCGATGCGTAAGGCTAATCACAGAGTCAAACGAGGCAGAGTGAATAATAGTTGAAGCGCCAAGGCTGTCCATCCAAAACACAAGGAAAATGATTGTATACCATTTCGTAGGCTCGAATGTACATGCAATTATCAAGAACCCGGAGAAAGAACACACGAAAAGTCCCAAATCCCCAAAATCCAAAACGAAGGAGGAATCAATAGTGATCAATGCGGACCTAGTCTTGAGGACTCGGGAGATCGATGGCGGGGACAGCAATGTCGCCGGTTTGAGAAAGTGAATGTTTCTGTAACTCTGTAACTTCTAGCGCCTTTGCCTCATAACCTGTCGAGTATTAGTGGAAAGTCTTTCTTCTTTCTTGTATAATTTCGCGCTTTGTTTCTGCTGTTCTTCCTTTATTGTTCTCATAATTGTGTTTTTCAGAGTTTCTATTTCCATTTTGTCTATTTCATCTATAGTATTTATGCATCTTTGTATTTCTGTTATGGTTTGTTTGTACTTCTCGCTGTTGGTTATCGTATTTGTATATATTTGTTTTGACCTTTCTGTGTATTGAGTGTTATGTATATGAGTATTATTCAATTGCATTATGCAATCTTGCATTGTTGCTATTTTATTGCATTCTGCCATTGTTTTGTGGTTTACAGGTATTGACCATATATGCTCCAGTATTGTTTGACTTCGGTAGCTGATGGTATACTCTCTATATGAGCGGCTTCTTGTGATTCCTATATATATATATATATATATATATATATATATATATATAAACGCGAAAAACGAATATATATATATATAATATTTTCAGCTGTTTTGCTATTTTCTCAGATTGCTCAGTTTGCATCTTTTGAGTCTATTAGTCTATTATACGCTAGGCGTTTCTTCAGGAGTTTCTAGTCTTCTTGTGTGTTGTTATTTGTATTCCTATTTTGTTTCCATTATTTTTCTCGCTTTGTGTTTGCATCTTTGGCTGGTCGCGTTTCTGATGTCCATTAGTAGCATTCCTATATCTGAACTAAGGCTTTCGATCCTTTGTTTGAGTCTCATTTCCCATTTTGGAATTTCCTGCTTATTCACTTTGGATTTGCTATCCCTAGTAGTTTATTAACATCAAGGACTATAATGGCTCCAACATATATTGAGCTTCTGAAGGGACGTGCAGAGTTGATTTCTGTAGGATCCATTTAACTATCTAGCAGGAAGTTCTTATTCTTCTATTTCGGTTGTTCTGGGGAAAGACATCGTGTTTTATAATTCGAGTTGTTCTTCAAACATGCCCAGATATATGGAGATTTCTCTTTGAGCTGTTTTTGTGTCCTCATCCTTTTATTCTTCAAAATTGTTCTGTTCTGGTCGATTATGTTTTGTATTGTTGTTGTTTTTAACTCGCGGTATCATTCTGTGATCATTTCATATAACAGCATGCTCGATTGTCATTTTATAGTATGTAGTTGCGTAGTACGTAGGTAGCATATATGTAAAGATTAATCTCATATGTCCATTTAAATCAGTTTCTACTTCGTCTCTTGATTCCTAAAACCATTCGTTCAGAACGTTTCGTTTATCTGTCAAAGTCGCTTCACAAAATACGGACAATTTACGAATTTGAGGTGATTGTTCAATAATAGGATTTCGGTCTACTAGAATATAATATGCTAATAAATCGAAATTCCATCATTTTACGAGCTCAGATCGTGAAATGTCCGTATTTTACGGAGCGACATTGGCATTGACGAATACGTTCCGAACGTCAAGAACTGCATCTCTGATTGGTAACAGCAGCCTGCTGAGAAACATTTTCGGTGGTGGGAAGGACGGTGTTATCCCCGCTTCTGTTGGGTTGTCCATTTTCTTTGCCAGTGTCGTTATCCATTGTATTATTATCATACTACTACTATTATACTATACTTATTATTATTATTATTATTAATATCGGAATCCCAGTATTGCGATATTTAAATATGGAAGATTTGCTCTGGTATTGCAATTTCTATTTGTAAATACTTCAGAGAAAACGTGAAAACGAATAATCAATGTTTTTTTTTCACGTTTACTCTGAAGTATATACAAATAGAAATTGCAACGCACACATAATGTACCTATACAACATAAAACAATTTCTATATAACACAGCCAGGTTATTTAGGTCAGTTTGAGTGAACTGACATACTGTTCTTTCAAGCCCTTTCAAAATATAAATTACGATAACGTAACGGTAACATAAAATTATAAATAATAAATAAAATATTGTCAATTACAGAGGATTGTTTCCTATTATATTGTTAATTATCACGAAATAAGTACTAAGAACTAACTTGTAAGTATATATTCCTACTTTGTGAGTATAAATAATTCAAAGTGTTGCTTATTTCCAGTTTTGTCTATTTAATTTATTATTTATGATCTTAGGTCTCTCGACACTCGGAAGGGTATTAAAGATATATATATATATATATATATATATATATATATATATATATATATATATATATATATATATATATCTATATATATATATATTTATATTATATTTAATGTCAGTATATACCCTAATAATACATAATAAACGTATACATTATAATTGCCCATATAATATTAATGAATACTTAAATATATATACTAAAAACTACATGGAATGATATGTGACACATAAGTATATTCATAATCAAATCAAATCCGATGCACAAATATATAATTATTTTAATACGACAGGAATAATCATCTAATGAATATAGATATCTAAATGATTTGCTATCATCAACTATCTAAAGAAATGTATAATTTCTATGTGAGAGGTAAAAAGTTGCTTCGACATGTTAGTTTTTTTTAACAACTGAAACTGTAACGCGGAAATTGA
This sequence comes from Lordithon lunulatus, assembly GCA_963942505.1. Classification (NCBI taxonomy): domain Eukaryota; kingdom Metazoa; phylum Arthropoda; class Insecta; order Coleoptera; family Staphylinidae; genus Lordithon; species Lordithon lunulatus. Next base: position 15,631,765 of record OZ012669.1, read on the forward strand.
ACTGCTCTCTATATATATTAATTAATATAAAATGATGAATATTATTATCATTATATCGGGATAGTAAGAGAATTGTTTGTATTGCAATACATCCATTAAATGATATACGCGCGCGTCTTTAATGTTTTCTTGTTAATTATCGAGGTTACCGTAACAACAAATGTATTCGTTTATACGTTTAAATGTAATGCACTGGATAATATATTCAGTTTATTTTATTTTATTTAGCTGATGTAAACTTTAAATACAAATTACGGTAAAAAATCGATAATCACAACCGGTACGATTCTAAAGGTCGTTTTAGACAAGACAATCTCTCAAAAAAGCTCAAGCTCAAAAGTTGTTCAAGAAATGAGTTCATATATCCTCCTCCCATACAATTTGTCCTTGAGAAACAGAACGCGTTATATTTTTATCCATTCGCTCTACAATCCAATTCAATATTTCAAATAATTTCGTATCTTGACTCAAAAGTTAGTCAAGATACGAAACAATTTAAATTGACTCGTATCATACAGCAAATTATTTGAAATATTGAATTCGATTGTACATTGAATGGAAAAATATAACGCGTTCTTTTTATCAAGGACAAATTGTATGGGAGGAGGATATATCAATTCATTTCTTGAACAACTATTGAGCTAAGAAATTGTCTTGTCTAAAACGACCTTAACTTTTGAGCCAAGAAATTGTCTTGTCTAAAAGGACCTTAATTTTTGAGTCAAGAAAGTGTCTTGTCTAAAACGACCTTTAGATGCTATTTTAACGAATGTTGCTATAATCGTATTCGTACGCATACAATACGCATACGCACATTCAGGCTCAAAGAAAAAAAATCTAGTAAATATTGGATTGTTAAAGGGTCTACTTTGAGATCATTCAGTTTAAAAGAAAAATAAAAATCTAGTGATTCATGTAAAAAAACACGAATAAAAAAATAGTAAAGAACGTAATTTTTATATTGAATTTATATACAAATTCGAATGAAAAGGAATGTATTATTATATCATACGAAGCATGGATAACGTATTGAATTTTTTCCGAAATTCTCTTTATAAGGTACTTTGAACATTTGAAGACCATAAAATATCTATTCCTCCGTCCGTCCGTCGTCTGTTCGTCCTTCGTCTGTTCGTCCTTCGTCTTTCCGTGGTTGGGATAGGTTTTCAAGCGAAATTTTGCTTGTGACTATTATCTCTAGTAACTCCATCTCTGGTATAGAAGAAATCAAGCAGGGGAAAGTCCATGTTAACCAAGTGCAATTTTCCGATGAACACAAATGAAATGAATGTACTAAGAACAATAACAGAAAATACACGAAGACACATTAGAAGAAGTATTGAAATCCGCAAAGAATGCAAAACGGGGGAGATGGCGCGATAGGTTCTGGCCCGAAGAAACTCGAAAAAGCGTGTGGACACCATCTATATATTATTACTATCGGTGGTATTGGTGGAACACGCACATGTCAAAGATGGATGGAGACAGGATCGCAAAAAAGCTAGAAACGGAAAACCTGCCGCTAAGCACCCTGTAGGGCGTTCACAAATAGCATACCTCGGCCTCCCAGGAGCAAAGAGTGAAGAGAGATGTTGATGGGTAAAACATGCAACGGGCTTTGGGAAGAAGAAGTAGAAGACAAAAAGACTGAAATTACATTTCATCAACCACGTATATGCAATTTATTTTATTTTAAGAGACTATAGAGGAATTTCCATACAAGTTATATAAAAAATTATTTTCATACAGTTCGTGAACACATTGTTCATTTAAATTGCATTGTTGTGTCTATCTAAACCAAAACAATCAACTGTAATTACTTATTAACATTGCACCGGTATAAGTAGGCATCATTTTACCAAATTATTTACTAGTACAAATAATTTCATGATAGGATGCAAAATAATATGGTGATTAATACAATACAATGCGATATTGAAGGACGGGGTTATTACGAAATCGGTATTATGCAAGCAATTGCAACCAAACAAATAACACGCTCCTACAAATAATCGACACAGTGCCCCTGTTCTGTATCTTTTAACGACGACCTTTGTTTGAAAAAAATGACGCTTTGGTAGATATTGCATTAATGGGAGAATACAAGATTAACTACTATAAACATAGCGTAGGGGATCTTTAGCAGGGCAAACGCCAAACTGCAACTGGCAAGCCGTATGCAGCTCCTTGGATGCGATTGTGCGGCTTTTCAGAATTACAACTGAAAATAAACATAATGTATGTGTTGTGTATAATAAAAAAATCTAATGATGCCAGTGCACATTACTTTTAATATTTTTTCCGCCATTGTTTTGCAATTAATTATTAATTCTAAATCATTTATTGTTATAACTCTCTCTCTCTCTCTCTCATACCTGAATCGTATGTATATTTTTTTTCTAAAATATTGACAAAGTTAAAGAGTTATTTAAGTTAAAGATTGAATTTCTTTCATTTATAATAAAACACAAAATGGCAGTTCTTAAACATGGACTTTGCCGTGGCCGATTCCAACAAAATCACATGCACACGCTTTTTGAGCTATATTGGAATTTCAAAAATATACAAGATCACATTTAAGGCATTGAGAGCAAAAGTAGGCAAACATAGTACATAATTATATTTAACAATATATTGTAATTGAAATGGAATGTCTTACTTATCGCAAATAATTGTTTTCTTTTATTACAAAAAATCTTCTGCAGTGCCGTTAAATATTATAGAGCATTTATTACGATTAATTTGCAACTATACGACTTCCTGCATTATCCTTTCCGCTACATTAAATGTCCGAGCAGTGTGTCTTTATGTTCCATAACTATAACGCACTGTGAGATGCCATAACTGTCATAACTTCCAAACCCGATTTGAGATAAATGCATTTTATAGATTGCAATAGTTCCAGTAGTTTTAGCATTGAGTATAATGTCATCTATTTTTTCTTAAATAATAATTTGGTTTATTCTAAAATGCAAACATAGGATTAAAGGAGCGTTCAGATATACAAAGAATGAACAAAAATCAAAATCTGAAAATTCATTTTGGAAGTTACGATACTTGTCATCTCACAGTGCAGTAACTACCATCAAGGGAATGAATAGAATTTTTAAGTAAGTATTAAAACAAATTTATAACTAGTTTATATAATTATATTTTTAAATCATGAGGATTCATATTATATGCTTTGACCATTCATCGTAGATTATACATGACTATAGAGCCAAGGTTATACTATTTATACCTTAAAAGTACATTAACAATCGCGCATTATTGTAGAAATGACCGAAATCAAATGATTTTAATGCAATCAGCTGATCAAACAATAACAAAGATCAGCTGTTTACCTACTACTTTGAAGAAAACCGTTAACGTTTGAATCGTGAATAGGCAAATAAGTTTAGAAAATAAATAAAAAGAAGTAGTTATTATATTTGTTACAATTTGTAAATGGCTATCGGGTTTCGGGTCCTACTTCCGTATGTTAGTGTATGTGTATCTGAATGTTGCTAATTCTTAAAATCGTCATCGGGCAAAGTTGTATCAAAACGTCAAATAAATAAATGTATGCCAAATATAATTCAGATGAAATGACTAATTTGATTATGGCGTGAACTTTAGAATTGTATTCAGCTTTTAGTAACAACTAGACAAAAATATGGTATACAATATATACACTTTGTTAGCTTTTAATCCTATTTTGTAAACAATGATTACCTTAATATGTAGTAACTACGAATAATACGAGGCTTATCCAGAAAGTAAGAGTACTGAGGCTCTCACGGTCGGAGGGATTTTATTTTCATCATGTTGGCCACACGGCAGTGTAGCCTGACTCCTCCCCTTTGCACCGAGACCGGTTCGAGGTCAGTACGTTGAGAGCTGTTGACACGACAACAAGTTTCGTGATTGGATTGACAAATCTCAAGCCAAGTGCGAAATCCGTCATCCGTTATCTCGTTTGGAAGGGAAAACCTCCATTTGAGATTTATAATGAGGTGAAAACTGCATATGGTGATAAAGCTATGAATCGTACGAATGTGTACAAGTGGTGTCGCGAGTTTAAAAACGGTCGTACGTCTGTGCATGATGATCAGAGGAGCGGAAGACCTTCAATTGTGACTGACGAAATTGTGGAAAAAATTGAAAATGCGCTCCGTGACGATCGCAGATTGACTGTGGATGAACTTTCTGCGATGTTTCCGCAAATATCCAGATCTCTACTACACGAAACAATCACAGAAACCCTCGGATATCGGAAACTGTCCGCGAGGTGGGTCCCAAAACAACTGACAGACCAGCACAAGTTAAATCGAGTGGAGGCCGGGCAAGAGTTTTTGAGGCGCTGGAAACTCCATGGAGATGAATTTCTCCGCTCCATCGTAACTGGAGATGAAACTTGGGTAGCACACCACACGCCCGAAACCAAAAGACAGTCTCAACAATGGCGTCACACCTCTTCACCCTCCGCCAAAAAGTTCAAAATCACAATTTCAGCCAAGAAAGTCATGGCATCCGTGTTTTGGAACTGTCAAGGCATAATTTTAATCGAATATCTGCCTCAAGGGGAGACCATCAACTCTGCAAGATACTGTGAGACCTTAAAAAAATTGCGGAGGGCGATTCAGAACAAGAGGAGAGGCATGCTGACAAAAGGAGTCTGCCTGCTGCACGACAATGCCAGACCACACACGGCCAACGCCACGAAGGAACTGCTCGCCTCGTTTAAATGGGATGTCCTGAACCATCCCGCGCATTCCCCTGATCTAGCACCTTCAGATTACTATCTCTTTACCTCCCTGAAGCTGCACATGGGTGGAAAAAGGTTTTTAACCGACGAGGAGGTAAAGGAGGAGTTGGAGAAGTGGACGAAGGAGTTGGCGGGAAACTACTTCGAGGAAGGCATCAAAAAATTGATACCTCGCTACACCACCTGCATAGAGAGGAATGGCGACTATGTCGAAATATAGCTTTTATTATGTACTAAAGTTTCACGTAATTTTTTTGTTTAAATAAAAAAATTTAACACCTACAAAAATTCAGTACTCTTACTTTCTGGATATGCCTCGTATATTAATAAAACTTATTTTGTACATTAATTCGCACAAAATAAGTTTTAGCATCAACAACAAAATGTTTTATTAACTTGCTTTAATTGATTAATTATATATTTATTTACGAGCGACCACCCATTTGCAGTTGTAACGAAAACAAGTATAAACACAAATAATAATAATATGTTTGTATAACGTTTCCAATATATAATTATTGTTACGATTTCAAAAAATGTGATTGCAATATGAAATTATTACTATTAATAATTATACAATCTTAATATCGATGACAATAATGATATTAAAAAAAACAAGTTCGGATATATGCAAATATGTTTTTAAGCTCTATATATAGTTAAATAAATTATGTTTTTGTTATTATTTTGGCATAATACCCCAGACATAATAATGAAGGTGTAATTTAATAATGACCGTGCTGGTAATTACTTACATAGAATTATACAGATAGACAAAAGAAACACATTCATATGTAATTAGAAACAAAAAAGAAAAAGAAACAAGGAACGTAACAACTGTTATTATGTTAAAGATTAAAGGTTGAAAGCATTTTGTAGTATCGCAAAAACAAAATATTATTTGGTAATATGAGGGGAGTTTTTTATGTTATATATCCTGGCTATGAATACAAGGAGTTAGATAGAAAATAAAATTTTAATTTTCAAATGGACTTAGGGTTTCCAATTATGCGACATTAATGAATATCCGGATATCGAATACAGACAATTAAAAATATTCCCATATATCCGGATCCAATAAAATAAGAAATTAAAATATTGGATTGTTAAGTCGTCTACTTTGTGATAATTCATTATAATACACCATGAATATTGGATTCAATCTTTAATTTCTTAAAGGATAAATAAAACGATTTTTAAAAAAAATCGTTTTATTTATCTTTTAAGAAATTAAAGATTGAATCCAATATTTATGGTGTATTATATCCCTTACCTCAGCTTCTTCTCCACCCAAACCTCATACATTACCAAATTATATTTATCATATAAATCAATATCATAGTAACTTTTTAGAGCGATTAGATTATCTTGAAATTGCCAAAATAAAAGTGAGCCCAATTATATAATATATCTAGGGAATGCGAAGCATGGATCGCGGAATACCGAAAACCGAGATCCCGGGAAAAAGTTACAGATATTTAAATACCGGTATTCAGCGAGAAATACTGGTATTTCGCTTTTGTATCTATTTATTTTTATTTTGTGAGTATGTGTAATGAAATTTCGGAATCTTGGATGGTTACTGTTATAATTAGAAGAATACAACATACGCATTATCGTGGTATCAATTTATTAAAATACTATATATAGCTTCAATAATGCATTGGGTAGTTTAATTAACTAGTCATGTAGTTTTCTTGTTTGTAATGTTTTTATAGTTTTGATGGTATTTTAAATGAAACGAAAACCAATGATAGGTTTGTGCGAAAGCGAGAATGAATGGAGAAGTGTGGAGGATATTTAGAATGAATGTGGGAGTAGAGGGCATCCCCCCAATGAATTTCACGATCATACTTTAATAATTTGATTAATAATCACTGTTTTAGTAGGATAATTAATTTCTAGATTTTTCAATAAATTTTTTTTATCGATTTTTACTTGAAGGTCAAATAATTGAATTAATCAGTTTTACCTGCTGTAACTTTAATTTTTATTGCATTACCTTCCCTTCGTCTTTTGTACCTTCTTGATGAAATTAATAATCCCTTAATTTCAATTAAAACAATTGGTCACCAATGATATTGATCCTATGAATACACTGATTTTAAAAATATTGAATTTGATTCATATATAATCCCAAATAATGAATTAAAATTACTTAGGAGTGGTTGTGTAGAAAGAAGCCAGGTATTGATGTTAGCATATGCGGATGATGAAGTGCTTGTAGCCAAGAGAGTGAAATAATAGGATGTTGCCCTAATAAGATGTTTAGAAATAGGATGGATAGGGTGGAAGAGTTGAAATAGAAGGAATGAATAACTGAATTGCTTTAAGTATTTGGGCTTTTGGTTCGACTGCAGAGGTGGGTTTAGGAAGGAATGTGGAGTAGATGCAAGCAATAACTTGGAGAATGGCGAATAGAAATTGGAAGAGGTAGTGGGATGGTAACCTAGTAATAGCGTGTAAGATCTGAGCTACGGGTGTGAGGTCTATTGCTGTATGAAGTGGAAGTGTGGCTATTGCAAGAATGGCATATAGTCGAAAGCGATCAAGGCTGATTTCCGTAGAATATTTTTAGACTCGAAAAATCGACGCATATGATAATGCTCTTGCAGGAAACTCTCGTGTGGAAGGGTGGTGAAATTTTTTAAATATTGCAGGAGTTGGAAGAGAGATCTGTGCGACAGATGTGGCTGCGATTTAAGACAAAGGCAGAGAGGAAGGATATATGAAAAAGTGGGTATGTGTGAGGTGTGGGTGGAGGAAAAACTGGGAAGTCTAGGAACTAAAGTCAGTGAGAGAGAATGAGGATGTTGAGTGACAATAAATGCTGGTGAGAATGACTGAGAACACGTACAACCCTGGTTATACGGAGTGACAAATGCAGGAGAACCCCCCCGAGCTACATAACCAGGAGGGTGGAGCAGGGAGGACAAATTATGTATGGCATACGCGAGGTGCGGTTCAGAAGAGAGAGAGTGAGGAAGGAAAGTGTGGATCGGGCACGGATACATGTGAAAGCGGATTGGGTGGGAGATTGAAATTGAGTGAATGGTTAGGAAAAGATGGGAAAGGTGTGGAAATCTACAAAAGACTGGCGTGGTAGAGAAAGTGAGCAATGGAGAGGGAATAGTGGGAGGAGGGGTATTTTTCAAGGATGAAGGTTATATTGTTCTTTTTTGCCAAATAAAGGTTGCTTTTTTGGATACGTTTGTAACGGAAACATCCAGTTAACAGCGCAGCAGCTTTGTTTTGTAATAAACACATTGAGACCATAACAGTCTGATGATAATCACGACGAAGACGATAACAGCACATGCGTACTATGTAGTAAATGGAGTGACATGTGGTGGTATCTAATCAAGCGAATGTGAGGATGTGAAAGCAGAGTGGGTCCCCCAATTGAAATTGAGTGAATGGTTAAGAGAAGATGGGAATGGCGTGGAAATTTGCAAAAGACTGGCGTGGTAGAGAAAGTAAGTGAGGGAATAGTGGGAGGAGGGGTATTATTCAAATTTGAAGGTTATATCATTCGTTTTGATAATATGTTGAGTTGAATTTATTTGTTGGATGTATGAGTATGCCAAATAAAGGTTCCTTATTTGGATAAGTTTGTGATGGAAACATCCAGTTAACAGCGCAGCAGCTTTGTTTTGTAGTAAACGCATTGAGACCATAACAGTCTGATGATAATCTCGACGAAGATGATAACGGCCAGTAAAAAAGAATATAGTTATCCCATTACAACTTCAGATATTTATATTGAATGTTGGTCATATTGAAAGTTTTTCAAATAGTACAAAATACGTTAAACATTCTAATTAAAAAAAGATTAATTATACACCGGTATTATAACCGGTATCCTGTTAATGACGAGATTTAAACAAAGAAAATATGTTCCGGTATTGCAATCTTTAATCATATCGTTGCAAGATTCGTACTCACATATATATTTTATTGCCGTTTTTTTTTGTACGTTGTTGATTTATTTTAAAATAGATCACGTGCGAGTACAAATTATTTTATAATTTAATGCAAATTTCTACTGGTTATTGTCATTACAAGTAAATGGCATTGTAATTACCATTATTCATACTTAAAAGTAATTTATTGTCCATACCATTACCGCCAGTTGTAACATCCTTACTTTTGTAATCGATTATGTCCTAGATGTGCTAAAAATAATATCAAGATATGGATTTAATACGCCAGAAATATGCGCAAGGGTTGTATTTTGTTCCTCCGTTATTGCAATCAGGATTCGAGATTAATTGCACATTAAATAGGGTTTTTATACAGAAGTTGAATAATATTGACAATACCAAAATACCGCTATTAAAAAATGCCAGTTTTCAGGATACAAGGATTCCGGTTTTGCAATCCCTCGAAACAGAGTTTAAACCTATTAAACGGTTTTCTCCGATTTTTCGAGTGCCTATCGCTACTTTTACTTTAAAACAGTGAATGTGATTATCTCCAAATCATTAAACGAAATTTCCTTGAAAATTTCTTTATATACGAGGCGTGTTTTTTAATTAAGTACCGTTTTGATATTCCGCCGATTCAGCGCTGCGGTCGGTATTCCGCGCATGCGCGATGTGTACCTGCATCTATTGGTAAGGTTGAGACGCAATTACGGCAACACTGGTTCGTGATTACGTGTGTTAGCAAGCATTTAAAATGGCAATGTAGATTGAGAGTCCCGCCGACTTTAAAGTTCGGTATGCTATTCGTTTTCTGAGTGCAAAACGTTTAAAAGCGATCGAAATTCATCGTGAGATCTGTGCAGTTTACGGAGAAAACATTATGAGCGATGGAATGGTTAGAAAGTGGGTTCGAGCATTTATGCACAAATGTGCATGATTCGTTCGTCATCATCCGAACCCAATTTCTAACCATTCCATCGCTCATAATGTTTTCTCCGTAAACCGCACAGATCTCACGATGAATATCGATCGTTTTTAAGCCTTTTCACTTAGAAAACGAACAGACCGAACTTCACAGTCGACGGGACTCTCAATCGGCATTGCCATTTTAAATGCTTGCTAACACACGTAATCACGAACCAGTGTTGCCGTAATTGCGTCTCAACCTTGCCAATAGATGCAGGTACACATCGCGCATGCGCGGAATACCAACCGCAGCGCTGAATCGGCGGAATATCAAAACGGTACGGTAAACACGCCTCGTATAAAGAAATTTTCAAGGACTACTTTTACTTTAAAACAGTCAATGTGATTCACCTTGAAAATTTCTTTATATATAAAGAAATTTTCAAGGACTACTTTTACTTTAAAACAGTCAATGTGATTCAAAATATAATCGCTAGTAATAAGCATATAAAAATTGTATACGATCGTAAATAGAATTAACCTAATATTATAAGTATTTGTAGATTAATTAATTAATTGGTATAAATTAAGCAATTCCATCTTCATTTTCCATTTCCAGTCCTAATATATCCAATTTAAAATAATCCAAAAACAACGATTTTATTATGATTTCTGAACGCCAAACATACCTTTAAATACTGTAACGTAAGTTAAAACAGATTACAATCGCCTCGCTCTGAAATATGAGGTGCTTGCTTCTCTTATCTATCACGATTTAATCAAAATATTTTTTTCTTGATAATTAATCTTTAATCATTTCTAATGCTCGACATAATTTTTGCACGGTATATTTCCATGAAACACAATCATTTTGGGGATATATTGCCCCATTGTAACCCGTTTGAGAAGCAATGAAATCATTATTAAGGCACTCATCATAAAGCAAAGGTCGGTTTGGTCGAAATACATAACATATATGTGTGTGGGTATCATGTTATAGATAATAATACAGAGTTGATAAAATGTGCGGGCCGATTAGGTGGAATTGCACACATATATATGGTGTTGTTTATCTTTTATTGCAGTCAATACCAACATACGCCTACGAGTGCCGGCCGGTGCGGTGATCATCTAATTGTTTGCGAATTTATTTCCGTGCATGTGCTCATTTTGGGGGACTAGACTGACATTATATTGCAAATTTAGGAAGTTTTGATTTTAAAAAGGGTTGATACAAAAAAATCAATTGGCATTGTAGTCGTAATTAATAGTGCTGGAGTTTACACTGTTCATTGACAGAGTGCTACTAATGAAAGTGAGCTGTAGACGTCGTTGAAATTAATTAATGGTATGTTAGATAATATTTTAATTTTATATATGTTTAAAATGTAAGACAGAAGAAAATTTTTAATTTATCAAAAAGTAATCTTCTCACATGCATAGTTAGTTGCGTTAGGTTAAAAATGTTAATGTTAATTCGAAAGGCACTGTCATCACATAATATTTATCATATTATGTAATTGTTTATAAACTTTTACTTTAAATAAAATTTAGTGTGGCGAGCGTACTTATTATATTATTAATTTTAATGTATTAATTAAAATAAATCAATGTAATAGGCTTTTTTAGAAGAAGAAGAAAAAATATACATATCAATTTTCTATCAGTTTTCACACGATATTTATTACTAATTTTAAATAAACTTGAATTATGGTTAATTTCATTTATAATCATGTTTGTAAAATATTCTATTTTCTTATTACTTGTGAAAAGGTGGTAATAATTTTAATTATCGCACCTTTAAACTGTCTCTCTCTCTCACACACACACACATTAGAAATTGTGGTATATATATATATATATATATATATATATATATATATATATAATTTAAATTTAAAATCATGTATAATCTTTATATTTGAAGCAAAATTAAAATAGTATATTTGTAACCGAGCATTAGTATCATGATACTGACGATACAGTTAGTTGATTCATTAAAAGGGTCAACTGTTAATTATAAGTTCATGTACGTGATGTGATTCATTAAAGGTCGTTTTAGACAAGACCATTTCTTAGCTAAAAAGTTGTTCAAGAAATGAATTAATATATCCTCCTCCCATACAATTTATCCTTGACAAATAGAATGCGTTATAGTTTCCCATTCAATCTACCATCCAATTCAATATTTCAAATAATTTGCTATATGATACGAGACAATTTAATAAATATTGTCAAATATTGTCAAATACTGAAAAATATTGTTAAATATTGGTAAATATTGGTAAATATTGGTAAATATTGTTAAATATTGTCAAATATTGTCAAATATTGTTAAATATTGTCAAATATTGTCAAATATTGTCAAATATTGTCAAATATTGTCAAATATTCTCAAATATTATCCAATATTATCAAATATAGTAAAATCTTGTCCAATATTGGTAAAATTTGAAAAATGTCAAAACTTTTAATTATATTTAATCAGATACTGGTTGGTCTAAACAAACTCTTTGGAGTGCATAGAGCCAAATGTTGTTAAATATTGTCAAATATTGTCAAATATTGTCAAATATTTTCAAATATTATCAAATATTGTTAAATATTGTCAAATATTGTCAAATATTGTCAAATAATGTCAAATAATGTCAAATAATGTCAAATATTGTCGGATATGATTATGATTTTATAAAAAAATGATATCCGCACTATGAACTCTTAGGCAAAAATCATACCCCAGCTCTATTCACAAATAGGAATCAGCTATGATTAAAAATCTATTGTCAAATATTGTCTAATATTGTTAAATATTGTCAAATATTGTCAAATATTGTCAAATATTGTCAAATATTGTCAAATATTGTCAAATATTGTCAAATATTGTCAAATATTGTGAAATATTATTAAATATTGTCCAATTTTGTTCAAATGTGAAAAATGTCAAAAAATTTAATTATAGTTATTCAGATACAGGTTGGTCTAAACAAACTCTTTGGAGTGCATAGAGCCAAATGTTGTTAAATATTGTCAAATATTATCAAATATTGTAAAAATCTTGTCCAATTTTGTCAAAATGTCAATACTTTTAATTATAGTTATTTGGATACTGGTTGGTCAAAACAAACTCTTTGGAGAGCATAGAGCCAAGTGTGGTCAATTATTGTCAAATATTGTTAAATATTGTTAAATATTGTCATATATTATCGAATATTGTCCAATATTGTCAAATATTATAAAATATTGTAAAAATCTTGTCCAATTTTGTCAAAATGTCAAAACTTTTATTTATAGTTATTCAGATACTGGTTGGTCTAAAGAAACTCTTTGGAGAGCATAGAGCCAAATGTTGTCAATTATTGTCAAATATTGTTAAATATTGTCAAATATTGTTAAATATTGTCAAATATTATCGAATATTGTCCAATATTGTCAAATATTATAAAATATTGTAAAAATCTTGTCCAATTTTGTCAAAATGTCAAAACTTTTATTTATAGTTATTCAGATACTGGTTGGTCTAAAGAAACTCTTTGGAGTGCATAGAGCCAAATGTTGTCAATTCTTGTCAAATATTGTTAAATATTGTCAAATATTATCGAATATTGACAAATATTGTCAAATATTGTCAAATATTGTCAAATATTGTCAGATATTGTCAAATATTGTCAAATATTATCCAATATTATCAAATATTGTAAAATCTTGTCCAATATTGTTAAAATTTGAAAAATGTCAAAACTTTTAATTATATTTATTCAGATACTGGTTGGTCTAAACAAACTCTTTGGAGTGCATAGAGCCAAATGTTGTTAAATATTGTTAAATATTGTCAAATATTGTCAAATATTGTCAAATATTTTCAAATATTGTCAAATATTGTCAAATATTGTCAAATATTGTCAAATATTGTCAAATATTGTCAAATACTGTCAAATATTGTCGGATATTGTCAAATATTGTCAAATATTGTCAAATATTGTCAAATACTGTCAAATATTGTCGGATATGATTATGATTTTATAAAAAAATAATATCCGCACTATGAACTCTTAGGCAAAAATCATACCCCAGCTCTATTCACAAATAGGAATCAGCTATGATTAAAAATGTATTGTCAAATATTGTCAAATATTGTCAAATAATGTCAAATATTGTTAAATATTGTCAAATATTATCGAATATTATCAAATATTGTCAAATATTGTCAGATATTGTCAAATATTGTCAAATATTGTCAAATATTGTCAAATATTGTCAAATATTGTCAAATATTGTCAAATATTGTCAAATATTATCAAATATTGTAAAATCTTGTCCAATATTGTTAAAATTTGAAAAATGTCAAAACTTCTAATTATATTTATTCAGATACTGGTTAGTCTAAACAAACTCTTTGGAGTGCATAGAGCCAAATGTTGTGACTTATTGTCAAATATTGTTAAATATTGTTAAATATTGTCAAATATTATCGAATATTGTCAAATATTGTCAAATATTGTCAAATATTGTCAGATATTGTCAAATATTGTCAAATATTATCCAATATTATCAAATATTGTAAAATCTTGTCCAATATTGTTAAAATTTGAAAAATGTCAAAACTTTTAATTATATTTATTCAGATACTGGTTGGTCTAAACAAACTCTTTGGAGTGCATAGAGCCAAATGTTGTTAAATATTGTCAAATATTGTCAAATATTTTCAAATATTGTCAAATATTGTCAAATATTGTCAAATATTGTCAAATAATGTCAAATATTGTCGGATATGATTATGATTTTATAAACAAATGATATCCGCACTATGAACCGCAAAAATCATACCCCAGCTCTATTCACAAATAGGAATCAGCTATGATTAAAAATGTATTGTCAAATACTGGTTGGTCTAAAGAAACTCTTTGGAGTGCATAGAGCCAAATGTTATCAATTATTGTCAAATATTGTTAAATGTTGTCAAATATTATCGAATATTATCAAATATTGTCAAATATTGTCAGATATTGTCAAATATTGTCAAATATTGTCAAATATTGTCAAATATTGTCAAATATTGTCAAATATTGTCAAATATTGTCAAATATTGTCAAATATTGTCAAATATTGTCAAATATTGTCAAATATTGTCAAATATTGTCAAATATTATCCAATATTATCAAATATTGTAAAATCTTGTCCAATATTGTTAAAATTTGAAAAATGTCAAAACTTTTAATTATATTTATTCAGATACTGGTTGGTCTAAACAAACTCTTTGGAGTGCATAGAGCCAAATGTTGTTAAATATTGTCAAATATTGTCAAATATTTTCAAATATTGTCAAATATTGTCAAATATTGTCAAATATTGTCAAATATTGTCAAATATTGTCAAATATTGTCAAATACTGTCAAATATTGTCGGATATGATTATGATTTTATAAAAAAATAATATCCGCACTATGAACTCTTAGGCAAAAATCATACCCCAGCTCTATTCACAAATAGGAATCAGCTATGATTAAAAATGTATTGTCAAATATTGTCAAATATTGTCAAATATTGTCAAATATTGTAAAATATTGTAAAATATTGTTAAATATTGTTAAATATTGTCAAATATTATCGAATATTATCAAATATTGTCAAATATTGTCAGATATTGTCAAATATTGTCAAATATTGTCAAATATTGTCAAATATTATCCAATATTATCAAATATTGTAAAATCTTGTCCAATATTATTAAAATTTGAAAAATGTCAAAACTTTTAATTATATTTATTCAGATACTGGTTGGTCTAAACAAACTCTTTGGAGTGCATAGAGCCAAATGTTGTGACTTATTTTCAAATATTGTTAAATATTGTTAAATATTGTCAAATATTATCGAATATTGTCAAATATTGTCAAATATTGTCAGATATTGTCAAATATTGTCAAATATTGTCAAATATTGTCAAATATTGTCCAATATTGTTAAAATTTGAAAAATGTCAAAACTTTTAATTATATTTATTCAGATACTGGTTGGTCTAAACAAACTCTTTGGAGTGCATAGAGCCAAATGTTGTTAAATATTGTCAAATATTGTCAAATATTTTCAAATATTGTCAAATATTGTCAAATATTGTCAAATATTGTCAAATATTGTCAAATACTGTCAAATATTGTCGGATATGATTATGATTTTATAAAAAAATAATATCCGCACTATGAACTCTTAGGCAAAAATCATACCCCAGCTCTATTCACAAATAGGAATCAGCTATGATTAAAAATGTATTGTCAAATATTGTCAAATATTGTCAAATATTGTAAAATATTGTCAAATATTGTTAAATATTGTTAAATATTGTTAAATATTGTCAAATATTATCGAATATTATCAAATATTGTCAAATATTGTCAGATATTGTCAAATATTGTCAAATATTGTCAAATATTGTCAAATATTGTCAAATATTGTCAAATATTGTCAAATATTTTCAAATATTGTCAAATATTGTCAACTATTGTCAAATATTGTCAAATAATGTCAAATATTGTCGGATATGATTATGATTTTATACAAAAATGATATCCGCACTATGAACTCTTAGGCAAAAATCATCCCCAGCTCTACTCACAAATAGGAATCAGCTATGATTAAAAATGTATTGTCAAATATTGTCTAATATTGTCAAATATTGTCAAATATTGTCAAATATTGTCAAATATTGTCAAATATTGTCAAATATTGTTAAATATTGTCAAATATTGTCAAATATTGTGAAATATTATCAAATATTGTCCAATTTTGTTCAAATGTGAAAAATGTCAAAAATTTTAATTATAGTTATTCAGATACTGGTTGGTCTAAAGAAACTCTTTGGAGTGCATAGAGCCAAATATTGTTAAATATTGTCAAATATTGTCAAATATTGTCAAATATTATAAAATATTGTAAAAATCTTGTCCAATTTTGTCAAAATGTCAAAACTTTTATTTATAGTTATTCAGATACTGGTTGGTCTAAAGAAACTCTTTGGAGTGCATAGAGCCAAATGTTGTCAATTATTGTTAAATATTGTCAAATATTATCGAATATTGTCGAATATTGTCCAATATTGTCAAATATTATCAAATATTGTAAAAATCTTGTCTAATTTTTGTCAAAATGTCAAAACTTTTAATTATAGTTATTCAGATACTGGTTGGTCTAAAGAAACTCTTTGGAGTGCATAGAGCCAAATATATCATCCTTCATAAAAAATTAATTATTTACGGAAAGCCATATTTTTACTTTCCGAATAGGAAAGTTAATTTTAACTTAACAACACGTGGCATGACTTTTCTAGTCGAAATATACTATTGTTGGAAAATGTCTGTATGTGTATGTATGTGTGTGTCTGTCAATAACATTACAGGAAAACAGTTGCTTGGATAGACACCCAATTTGAAATTGGCTGTGGAAACGTGTGTGTGTGTGTCTGTGAACAACATTGCGGGGAGAGGGTTATATGGATAGACACCCAAGTTGAAAATTGGTTTGAAAATTGGCTGTGGAAACGCGCAGGAACGAGTTGGCGAGCTGAGTTTGAGTTTGAGACATACACATTTTCTCGCACCCCTGGGCCGCAGGCTGTGTGGAACATATATTTGTGAAACATATATTTTGGCGCCTCTTTCCGTGTATTTTACAGAATAAGACTATATGGATGACAAGATATATTATACCAGACATAAAAAACACGACAATAAAACCGTGTTTACTTTTTTTTTGGAATGGGACTTATAATCAGACGCCTTTGTGCTGGTCACAATCTTGTCACCTTCACCCGGCGCTGCAACCAGGGTTCTGATGTTTCAATCCATCTCTGTCGTTTTTTAGATAAAAATCAAAATTTCCTCACACACCACTCGTCCCGTACGACGGGCGTTACTACTGGTATCCTATATGTTACAAAGTTTTTCGTTTTCTGATTACTTTTTTAATCGTGTCACTTTTGTCGCAAGAGTGCGCTATATTCATTATAATGCACTTAAATAAAAATAAATGCAAGAAGACCTTAGCAACCTTAGTATGTGTATGAGCTAGAATTAAAAAAAGGTTGTATTACCATTACTTTATCCATATTTTATCATGCAAATATGAATAAAGTTATTGTAATACAACTTTTTTTTAATTGTAGCTCATACACATAATAAGGTCTCCATGTATTTATTTTTATTTAAGTGCATTACAATGAATATAGCGAATAAGGCACCTTACACGATCAATATTACTGTCACTATTTTAGAATAATGACAATATTACTGTACGATAATATGTTTAAAATGTTCATTATTCTAAAATACTAAGAGTATTACTTATCGTGTAAGGCATAATAATGATAGAATGAAGAGAATAATGATCTTTATCCGGATAATTGATTACTTGATAAATATAAAAGGAGGATTGAAGCAAATATTACAGTATTATTGACCGTTTAAGGTGCCTTTATAAGTGTTAATACAGTAATGAAATTATCATTATGTTTATTATTTCTATATTTACTTTTGTTATTTATTTGGATTTATATAATCTCTGGTATTGATTATTGCCTTATTCTATATTATATTACATGATATTGCTCGTATTATTTTTATGTTCTTTAAGTACCGTCTCGTAGTCCGAGGTTGCTAATCATCATCACAATTCGGCTGTTGTTCTGCCATACTAGCCATACCATTCTCGAAGATTCCTCAACCAAGATGTTCTGCGTCGCCCCACAGATCTTTTCACCATTATTTTGCCCTGCATAATTAATTGGAGGGTTGCGTATCTATCTCCTCGAATGATATGCCCCAAATATGATGCTATAGTCGTTTTATTGTGCTGATAAGTTCTTTCCGTTTACCCATTCTATGGAAAGATAATATACGCATAATAATAAGAGGTCATATTATGCGTATTATTATCTTTAGGGTGATATTGAGGCTGAAAGACTTTAGTAACACTTTGTGTGGTATAACAATGATCGCAAATGTATTTGAGAGACAATCATGATTTTTAATCGACATCCCTGCCCTTCAATGAACTACGTGCACTCAATCTTGCGGAACAGATCTATCAGCCGTTGTTTTAACGTTGCCAATATGAGATCAATACTGGAAACGATACTTTTAATACGTTTAGAAATAGATTTGACTTCATTTCGCATCAGTTACGTTGTAAAACACAACATTGTTATTTTTAATTGAGGCATACCTACTATTACGATATTTAATTACGCACACCCGGCGCTTCTCGCCGGGCAGTGTAGGACTCGCCTTGCCATTCAATGTAAGTACTAAACCCTAAATCCTTGCTCTGTCACCAGCCCGGAACGGATTGCTCATTTTAGCCTTCAAACCGGCGGAGTCACTACGCCTTCTGCGCATCGCTTATCTCACACCTCTGCGTAGCACTCGGTTTCTCCCGTCAACCCGGCCTAGCCGTCCATGGCGTCATCTCTCCTTGGTGCGTTCTTCCATAATGGTAGTAACGTAATTATTCGTTGCTGTCCACGCTACCGGGTTCTCCAGTATTGTGTTTACTTCATTCTCTAGCATTAGACCAGTTTCGGGCACCGTCCTATACCCCCTCGCTACCCGTAGCGCATTTTTCCTCTGGACCCGTGCAAGTATCTTCCTGGTGCGCTAGTAGACCAACCGTGCCTACACACCGTAGTACCGTAGAACATGACACTCTCAGCCATCCTTGCCAAAATCGCTCTCTTGGTTTACTCGGGTCCTCGCCGGTTGGGCATTAACACTGCGTCAGGGGCGCAGTACATTTAGCAGCTCTCGTCCCTGTCAACCGCTTACATCCCTGGACACATCTGGCGAGCCTAACACGTCTTCCCACCTCATCCCAAACATGTTTAATTAGATTCACGACTCATCACGGGCCAATCCAAAAAACGAAGTCCTTACTGTATAAACCGAATGACGCAGCCAGAGGTCTTGCATTATTCAGCATTATCAAAAACTCTGGCTCTCTTCTTCTTCTTGTGGTGCCGTCTCCTATCGGAGGTTGGCAATCATCATGGCGATTCTAATCTTGGACGTAGTTCTAAATATTCTCCAAGGTTCTTTAACCATGAGGTTCTGCGACGCCCAATGATTCTTTTTCCTTGTATTTTTCCTTGCATGATCAGTTGGAGAATAGAGTATCCCTCTCCCCGGGTGTTATGTCCCAAGTACTCTAGCTTTCGTGTTTTGATGGTAAGGATCAGTTCCTTTTCTTTATGCATTCTTCGCATGACTTCTTCGTTGTTTACTAGGTCCGTCCAGGATATCTTGAGCATGCGGCGATAAATCCACATCTCAAATGACTCTAGTTTTTTATGTTATTTTTCTTTAATGTCCATGCTTCCATCCCATATAGTAGTGTTGACAAAATCTAACAACGAATTATTCGGACTCTCAAGGCTAGATTGTGATTTCTATTTGAGAAAAGATTTTTCATTTTGACGAAAATTGCTCATGCTATTTCTATATGTTTGTTCACTTCTATGGTTTGGTCGTTATTGTCTTCAATACGTGTTCCTAAGTATTGGTAGCTTCTAACTCTTTCGATTGTGGTGTTGTTTACTAGTATTGCTGGTATATTATTAACACTGGTTTTATTTACAACCATAAATTTAGTTAAAAAAATATTATTTCTATTTTTGTTTGTTTCAGCAATGGCTTCTTGGTTCTACACAGTCCTAATCACCTGGATACTACTGTATCTGGTATGGAAGCTAAATAAAACCGCACAATATTACATGAAATTCTGTCTTTATGCTACTCTAAGCGTGCTATTTGCAACATGTCCCATTCCGCTGATGTTATTCCGTCCAGGAAGCAGCAAAAATGCATTGTACGAACATCAAAAAATATTAAATTGTATGTATACTAATCAAATATAATTTTAGGTTTCCAGCTGCAGCCCTACGATTTTGTGCGCGCTATATATTAGGAATTAAATGTAAGGTAACTGGGAAGAAAAATATTGTAGAGGACAGCGGATGTGTAGTCGTGATTAATCATCAAAGTGTTATAGATTTAGTAGGTAAGTTTCATAGTTTTGATTATCCTACATATATGTATCGGACAGTTGGCCGACTGTCGGCTAATCCTTCTGTGTTTGCTTGGTAGTATCCTAGGCCTGTACATATCTGTGGCTGTTTTCAAATTTCCAAAATCGCTACCGACTGTACTGCGGTAGATCGATATTTTCTAGTTGATCGCTAGTTTTTACTCGATAGTTACCGATAGTTTTTAGTTGATAGTTATCGATAGTTTTAGAACTATCGACTAAAAACTAACTATAACTAACTATTATTGATAGAGCCTATCACCGTTGATTGAGAAGTCTAATAGACTCTTAGACTTTTTAGTCAATGCTATCAATAATATAAACTTTTGGTGTTCCCCACGCCACTTTACATATTGCTAAAAAGCCAACGGCGCATATTTCTTTCTGATGATTAACATTTAACACAATATTTTTTATTACAAAATTATGAACACAACCGCTCCAGAGAGAGTTATTTTTTGGGTCGAAAATCGTTTTAGGGAGTAGCATATAATATGCTTCAATTTCTTTCTCTGTGATTATTAGGATGATTATTTAGATGATTATTAAGAAATTATATCATTGTCTATTATGCTTTCATAAATAAACATTCGTTTTTCACTTACAAGTAATGAAGACAATTTTAATTTTAGTTTTAGCTGAGTTATGGCCCGTTCTGGATCGTTGCACAGTAATATCGAAAAAAGAAATATTTTATATCTGGCCTTTTGGTCTAGCAGCCTGGTTATGGGGTACCATTTTTATTGATAGATTGAATGGATCTAAAGCCAAAGACTCCATCAATAAGACAGGTGAAGTTATCAGGAACAGGAAAGCCCGAGTACTTATGTTCCCTGAGGGAACACGCAGTCAGAAGGAAACGCTTTTGCCGTTCAAGAAGGGAGCCTTCCATTTAGCTGTTGCGTCCAAATGTCCCATACAGCCTGTTGTTGTTAATAGATATACATTCCTAGGACATCAGAGATTTGATTCAGGTAAATTATATATTACTAGGCGAAATGCACGCCGTTCAACCGGGATGATTTTTAAATACAAAAATTGAATGAATAAATAATTTTTTGTAATTGTAAACATGCAAAACTTTATTTAAAACATTGCTATTACTTTAAAATACCTTAATACTTATAATGATTATAAAATATTTAAAAAAAAACTCTCGGTGGGAATATGAACCCGCGACCCCCACTTTTGAACTGACAGCTAGCTCTGACAACACAAATGACAGCTCGGTCGGCTTCAAAATATTGTCTTCGTTTTTATATTATAGGGATTACTTTTCACTTAATTCTTCCACTAGAAGATTATTTACAAACAAAATTGTGCGAGATAATTTAAAATCTAACTTTTGGTATTTTATATTGTCTCATAATATTAGCCTAAAAATAATAATAATACAATAGTCTTAAATCTGAATCAATTACTAACAATTGAGATACTATGCCCTAGTATTTTTTTTTTAATCAGGCATATGATTAAAAAATGACCGGGGTGGCAGTGGGCACATCCTGCGCACGATGGATGGGTCAGGCTCATCGTACAAAATAATAATAATTTCACAAGATTTATAAATAATTGCGTGTCCTGAATGAATTCTGGTTATAGCATTATAATAAACATCCGATTATTTTAAAGATGAATTGATGTCGACATAAAATAAGAAATGACCTACCGTAAGGTTCGGCCATTTATACGAAACCTAATTAATTTCTTTTGTTTCCTCTTAAAAACATACGTTTATCTCACTTAAACCGATCGTATAGATTAAAATTATATTTGATATGTAATTCACACCATAGAACAACAAAAATATTGTATGTTTGATGTGGGATATAGTTATAAATAACAACTAAAGTAGTAAGCTTATATAATCTCAATTCTATCGGTCAAAAGGCTTAGCAACGCCACTATCCCAAATAGATAACTAAATGCCAAAAACTATATATAACAGAGAAAAATTGCTATCATATCAGAGGTCAATATTATTGATTTTATTATTAGTATACCAATCTTTTTTGTCAGATAACATTATCTAAAGGAGTTAAGCTTGGAAATGACACTTGAAAATATATAGATTTAATCATATAAAACACTCACAGTATTTACGAATAATCAGTAGCTAGATATGAAATCTACACAACAGGTGTTATGACTATCCTAATTGTTGACTTTTTTGAACAATTTATTTATTTATTTAATGAAATGTCTCTGTTTTATTTGGTGTAAGGTTCCAACTTTATACAAATAAAAACTCCTATCTTTATAGAGCTATCAGTCGCTTTTCCGCCGATCAAGGGAGTTTTTGTACGTACAAAATAAAAGTACAATACAATAAGTTCAAAGTTCAAATTTTTCTAAGGCAGAGAGTGAGTTTTCGGATTCCTAGCAGCTAAAGGAATTTTGTCTAAAAACACCCGTAAAAAACCTAAAAACCCTAAAAAAAGCCACAAACAACACTTTAAGTACCTTAAAAACCCTTCAAAAATTGAAAAGCTATAAAAACACTCTAAGTACCTTAAAAACCCTTCAAAAATTTAAAAACCTGAAAACAGGTTTTTAGGGTTTTAAGATATTTAAGCTTTTTTAAGATTTTTAAAATTTTATTTAAGGTTTTTTAAGTTTTTTAAGATTTTTAAAGGTTTTTAAAGGTTTTTTTAAGGTTTTTTAAGATTTTTTAAGGTTTTTTAAGATTTTTTAAAGGTTTTTCAAGGTTTTTTAAAGTTTTTTTAAGGTTTTTTAAGATTTTTTAAGGTTTTTTAAGGTTTTTTAAGGTTTTTAAAGGTTTTTTAAGGTTTTTTAAGGTTTTTTAAGGTTTATAAGGGTTTTAAAGGATTTTTAAAAGGGTTTTCAAAAGTTTTTAAAGGTTTTTAAAGGTTTTTTAAAGGTTTTTAAAGTATTTTTAAAGGTTTTTTTTATGGTTTTTAAGGTTTTCTTTTAAGGTTTTTAAAGAGATTTCAAGTTTTTAAAGGTTTTTTTTAAGGATGTTTAAGGGTGTTTTAGACACATTTCCTTTAGCTGCTGGGAATAAAAACTCACTCTCTAAATCTGAATTTTTGACTTTTTTTAAGATATTTAAGCTTTTTTAAGATTTTTAAAATTTTATTTAAGGTTTTTTAAGATTTTTAAAGGTTTTTAAAGGTTTTTTAAAGGTTTTTTAAGGTTTTTTAAGGTTTTTTAAGATTTTTTAAAGGTTTTTTAAGGTTTTTTAAAGGTTTTTTAAGGTTTTTTAAGATTTTTTAAGGTTTTTTAAGGTTTTAAAGGTTTTTTAAGGTTTTTTAAGGTTTATAAAGGTTTTAAAGGATTTTTAAAAGGGTTTTCAAAAGTTTTTAAAGGTTTTTAAAGGTTTTTTTAAGGTTTTTAAAGTATTTTTAAAGGTTTTTTTATGGTTTTTAAGGTTTTCTTTTAAGGTTTTTAAAGGGATTTAAAGTTTTTAAAGGTTTTTTTTAAGGAT